>VZRV01003565.1:23118-59381 GCA_013398115.1 Falcunculus frontatus | reverse complement strand
GGAGGAGGAGGAGGAGAAGGAGGAGGAGGAGGAGGAGAAGGAGAAGGAGAAGGAGGAGGAGAAGGAGAAGGAGGGGATCCCAGTGACACAAATGTGACCGTGTGTCCCCTGTCCCCGCAGTGCTGGGACCATTCCAAGCACCAGAGGAAGGGTTTAGGGCAGTAGCAGTGGAGCCTTGACACCTGCTCAGAGCACCCCTGCTCTCCCAGCTCCCAGCTCCCAGCTCCCAGCCCCTCGGGTCCTGAGGGAGAGCCAAGTCCAGCAGCTGAGCCAAAAATGTCACCAAACCCGCACAAAAACCCCTCCCCAGACCACCTGCGTGGCACAGCACCCCGAGTGCGGCTGGTTCCGCCCTTGGGGACCCTAAAGAATGTCGCTGCCACACTGAGACTCCCTGGACTGTCCCAGGACATCCCTTGGCCAGCACCACCCCGGCAACCGAGGGATGCTCAGCGCTGCTCCTCGCTTTTTATATCCCGATGGGAGGAAGCCGGACATTCCCCCTGGGCAGCCGCTCCATCCGCCCCCTCCTGCAGCAATAACGACCTGCGACAACAATTAACATCCCTCCTCTCTTCCCCCGGCCCAAAGCTCTCCTGCTCGTCCCCCCTGCCGCCCGCCCCTTCCAGATTTGCTCCTGTTTTTCGTCTATTTGTGAAGGTGCCCAAGACAGGAGCTCACTTAATACGTTCCCTTACGCTTGTGGCGCAACAGCCTATTCAGGACAGATAAGCCCCTTTAGAAATGAAGGGGAATTTAATTCAGTGCTTGAGTGACAGCAGGAAGATTTATCCCCTCAGTAGACAATACGGCTTTTGGGGCTTTAATCTTGCCCAGACAATGGGCTGTTTCTCGGCCCTCATCTTGTGCTTTTCCCACGATGTTCGGTGATTAACCGGGGCTCCATTGGATGGAAGCCACTATCTCTCATTTAAGAGTGTTTGCGCCTCTGTCAAGGACCAGGCGAGGGAGGGAGGGAGGTGGGAAGAAGAGAAAGGAAGGGGAGGGGGAGAAAAGTTGAACTCATCTGGGAGAAATGCCGGGAGGCTGCGGGCCGGGCGCGGGCGGATGCCAGCGCTATCTGCAGTGGGCAGGGCACGGTGACAAAGCGGAGGGACATTGGCATTGTCACCTCCGGCCGACAGCTGGCCACGGCACTCCCCGATTATTTCAGCCGACAGAAGCTCCTCGGTTATTTCGTTGCGGTTGTTATTGAGAACAGCCCCGGTTGAGAACAAACCCACCGGTTCTTAGGTATGCGCTGCCTAAATTTAAGTGGTTTTTACGAAAATGAAGGGCTTGGAGTAGCTCAAAGCCTGAAATCGCGGTTTGGGGTGAAAAGCTGGTGTTCTGTGCTTGCCCAGCGAAGATAACTGAGGTCTCATGGCAGAGGACGAGGAGAGCTGGCACAGCACAAACACCTGCAAACGCTGCAGGTGCCCCAGCACCTCCCAGAGAGGCATTGACTGGCACAGCTCAGAGCGCTGGGGATCGATTGCTCCGCTTTATTGAGGAAGATCGTTTCTTCCTAAGATGTGAAATCTATCTCAAATGATGTCATCCTTCCCTGGGAGGGTGGGGAGGCCCTGGCACAGGCACAGGGTGCCCCTCGATCCCTGGAAGTGTCCAAGGCCAGGTTGGACAGGGCTTGGAGCACCCTGGGACAGTGGAAGGTGTTCCCTGCCCACGGCAGGGGGTGGAATGGGATGGGATTTAAGGTCCTTTCCAACCCAAACTATCCCAGGATTCTGAGATCGTCAGAAAGTTCACCACCACTTTCTCATCCCAAGGGAAAGGCAACCATCACCTTCACTCTCATCTACAAATTACTCTTTGTGGCCAAAAAAACAACAGGAAAAAGTGGTTTGTGTCCTTCTGCCTGTAAGAAAACCCTGTGCACACCAATGCTGCAACTTTGGTGATGAGTGGAAACACAGATTTAGCCTCAAAGTGATGTCCCACTGTTGTGAGGGGGTGTTTGTTGCAGTAACTCGTTCAGGTCAGCCCTAATGGCCCCTTCCAAGTCAGGATATTCCATTATTTTATATTCAGGTATTGCAATGTCAGGATCCTGATTTGGGGTCCACCCTCAACCACTAAACACGGCAGCAAGAGGAACAGAACCTCTGCACCCAAAAGGCTGTAAAACGAAAGAAAAAAAAAACCCCAAAACCATAAATAAAAAGTTTAGTTTTGAATTCTCTGAATTTCTGAATTTTCAACTTTCAGTTACCAGCAAAAAAAATTAAGAGGTTGACAAGAATTTTTTAGGCAGGAATTGAACAGTGAGAGAGGTGTGAGAGCACCACAAGTGACTGCAGAGTGCACAGGAATTACCCTCGGTGGCACCTTCCATAATTAAATGTACCCTCACGGCAGATTCATTTTCTTACTACTTTTTGTTCCTGAAATTTAGGAAAATCAACGTGGAAAACAACCAGAGCCTTCAAGCCTCAACACACAGCAGTATGAGGACGGGAAAAGGAACAGTTTAAGATTTCCTCAACATCAAATTTGGGACTTTTCAGCTCCTTCAACTACAAGTTCAAGTCCCTGAGGAGTCACTTAAGTTCTTCAGTCTCTTTAATGAGATCAGCTGGGTGAATGGGGGGTTTCTGAGTGGCCTTTAAATGTAAATGGCTTGAAAAGGGATGAAAAGAAAAGGTTTTATGGAGCATTTTAAGGTTTTCGGTTGGGCTTTTGAGTTGGTTGGGGTTTTGGTGGGGTTTTTTTTTCCTGTTGTTTTGTTGTGGGTTTTTTGGCTGGGTTTTTTTTTTTGTGGGGGGGGAGGGGGGCGGGGGTTGTTTGGGGTTTATTTAATCATTTCTTTTAACTTGACCCCAAATCAGACCATATTTTGGAACAGGTTGGCAACTTCCAGGCCAGCACTGCTCACCTTTCTGTGAGCAAACCTCCGGGAGCGTTCAGGACAGGAAACACCAATTTGGGGAAGAAAAAATGTCTCTAAAGCAAATGAACTTGAACAGCAGATCCAGCTCACCCCAGGAACTCCCTGACTGAACTCTCTGCCCTCTCGATTTTGTCCTTGACTCTTCTGAACCCATCTCAGCCTCCTCTGATGTTCCTGGGAACCTTTTCAACACCTTCACCCTGAGCTGAAGCAGTGTTTGACACTCCCAGCCCAGCAGCTCCTCTGGGCATCCCCTCAAGGGCTTGGCTCTGCTGCCCCTCTGCTCACAGGATAAAATCCCTGCCTTCCCCATAACTCCATGGAACTCAGACCAGTGCCTCCCAGTAAGCAACTGGAGCTGCCCAGAGCCAGGCAAGGGTGGTCCCTTCCCTTCCCCACAAGGCACCAGCAGCCCCCAGACCCCTGCAAAGGGATAACTCCATGGAATATTTTCCCCCTCTTCCCTTCCCAGCTGCTTCAAAGAGTGTTTTTCTCTTCTATTTCAACTGGTGAGTGCAGGGAGGAGAGAGGGAAGAACAGCAGAGGAACGAAAATAAGATTAAAATAAAAGGCCTTATAGGGAGCCCTCAGGAAAACAAATGGCACAACCCCATTCCCACATTGCCCCAACCACCGTGAGCCCAGAGCTGCCCCATTTCACTTGGGGAGATCAAACTGTGGCTTATAATTCTTACAGCACCTTTGTCTGGCCCAGCATTTGCAGGAAGTGGGGAAAGTAGAAGGAAAATTATTCGGTACAGGCTTCCTGAAGGCTGGGAGGGACTTTTGTGGTAGGAGCAGCAGGGCAGGACAGCTCTCAGTTGTAGAAATATGCCGTAAAAATCGAATTTATTGAATGAAATTTATTTTGTCACCCCTCTGACCGCGCTGGTGCTCACAGCCAGGCCAGCAGCTGTAAGGGACACGAGATCTGAAGGGAAAATACACCTTGAACAGGGATTTGGGGCTTGGGGTGCTGATCAAGGGGAACATCACAGGTTAACACAGGCTCAGGTTGTCTTAACTCATCTGGGGTGATTATTTGTGCTGCAGGGGTTCCCAGAGACCTCCAATGGACACTGGGAATGATAGAATTCGTTAATAAGAACCAACAGATCCTTTCATTGCTGGTGAATTTTACACTGCAGAGCAAAGAGAAAGACGTGGCCTCGCCTGGGGCATCCGGCAGGGTGGTGGCAGAGGCAGAAACCCGGCATTCTTGAACCCAAATCTGGCCTTTCTGAACCCGAATCTGGCCTATCTGAACCCAAATCTGGCCTTTCTGAACCCAAATCTGGCCTTCCTAAACCCAAACCCGGCCTTCCTGAACCCAAACCCGGCCTTCTTGAAACCAAACCCGGCTGCCCTGAACCCAAATCCAGCCATTCTGAACCCAAACCCGGCCCTCTTGAATCCAAACCTGCCCTTCCTGAACCCAAATCCAGCTTTCCTGAACCCAAACCCGGCCTTCTTCAGTCCAAACCTGGCCTTTCTGAACCCAAACCCGGCCTTCCTGAACCCAAACCCGGCCTTCTTGAACACAAACCCAGCTCTTCTGAACCCAAACCCAACCTTTTTGAACCCAAACCCGACCTTTTTGAACCCAAACCTGGCTGTTCTGAGCCCAAACCCAGCCCTCCTGAACCCAAACCCAGCCTTCTTGAACCCAAACCCGGCCTTCTTGAACCCAAACCCGGCCTTCTTGAACCGAAACCCAGCATTTCTGAACCCAAACCCTCCTTTCCTAAATCCAAATCTCGGACTTCTGCCTTCCCAAATCTGAGCCCTGCCTCCCCAAGCCAGCCTAGCTAAGAACAGCTCAGCACGAAACAAAAAGGTGTTCAATAACCCCAAACGTGACCCCAGCACACCCTTCACGATGGGGCACAGTAAATATCCAGCTGATTTGGCTGTTTGCTGGCTGCCCCAGAGTTTAGCAGCTCAAAAAACACTCAGACAAGGAGCACAAACCCCTCTGCCCTTCTCCAGGCTTTGCCCAGAGCCACGGGGTGATGCAGCAGTGGTTAAAGACCAAGGCTCAGCTTCTTTCTCTAATGGGTTTTTGTTCCGAGCACCCCTAAATTCCCCAGTCCCAGGTCAGGGGAATATAAAAGCACAAGGATCCAGGAAGCTCCTTCGCTTTCAAACCTCTGCCTTTTGGCAGCAGCGCTAACTCCTCACGGAATTACTCCTTTTCCTCCAATAATCCACTTAAATATATATATAGAGGGAACTTTGTCTAAGCTGCAGCCCCTGCAAGAGCACGGCTACAGGGAGCAGTGGCAAAAATTCTATTTGTAGGCCTCGCAGTCACGACTGCAGGTGTGTGTTTGCTCCCAAATTCCTGCAGAGTCTCTATAAATTGTGTTTATTTCCCACCATCAGCCGCTGGACAACCCAGATGAACCTGGATAGGGTTAGATGTCAGGAATCCCTTCTTCCTCAGAGGTTTTTCCCCCAAATAAATCCCTCCAGGCACAGCCATGCCAGCCCGCTCTGGCTGTTCCAGATGCAAAACTTCAGGGGCAGCAGAATCCCTTTGTTGAGGGAAATATCCTGAGACTTTTGTCCTGGCCCAGCACATGAGGCACAACTGACAGGCCAAGGGATCAAAGTCTCCCCTTTATCACCGTGCACTTGGCAGAAATGTAAACTTCCCCATATATGGCTCAGAAATGTGTTTGAACTCCCTCAGAGAGAGCCCAAAGGCGTCTCAAGGAGTGAAAACTCCCTGACCCTTCCTGAATGAGAAAGGCAGCCCAGGTATATGGTGCTGGTGAAGGGAATTTGTTCTTCCACCTGCTGTTTTTAGGTTTTCAGGGTAGAACTGTGTTGAGATTGGCATATTGGGTATCTTTCAGTAACAACAGAGAGGCAAAAACAGAAGTATCAAAGGAATTTTTTTGGTATAAACACAATTGGTTTGCTGGTGGAATGATTATTTACAGAAATAAGCCATTGGTGTGCAATGGCAAAGGAGAAGATTGTGCATGTGGAATCCACCTCCCACCCCACCCCAGCTGCAAAGAGCGAGCGAGGGAAGAGCAGAGAAGCCAGGCAAGAAAGAAACAAATGAAGAATAACCTTATCAGGAGGAATAATTAATAGCAAGACAGAGAAGCAGCAGTGGTGAATGGTCCCAAGTGGAGATCACTGAGAGCCAGCCAGGCTGTGGAGACGAAAACTCCTGCTCTCACCCAGCTCTGCTGTTCCTGCAGCCCTTTGGGAGGAGAATTATTCCAAAAGTTTGATTTCAAAATTCCCTTGTACCATTAAAAAAAAAACAACAAACAAAACCCAAACCAAAAACTGAGTTCTGGTGAAAAAACTGATCATTTTTTGAAACTATTCTGTATTTTGAATGCTCCTTTCTTCCCGATTTCTGCAGCCATCCTGCCCTGGTGTGACACTGCAGGACAGGAAAGGTGCTGGGGGAGCTGGGCAGTGTGGAGTGGGTGACAGTGACCACTTGGAAAGGGGTGACCACAGCTCCCAGGCTGGGCTTCAGCCAAAAAAGCCCAGCCAAACCCAGAGAACCCCATCCAAAAGCCCCAGTGGGTGTCCCAGGCTGAGGCTCTGATGGAGCCTAAAAACAAAATGAGGGGCTGCCAGTGGCTGTAAAACCTCAGAGCCAACAACAACAGTTTAGGTGTGCTCTTGGATTTCATACCTGCAGGGAACTGGGTTTTGTTTGGCAGCAGAAGGAGCCTTTAATATCCTCCTGCTCCGGGTCTGGGGCAGACACAGACTGACACAAACACCCCAGCACCACTCACAACGCTGGAAATGGAAGGGAGCAGTGAGGAATCCTAAAGACGTGCCTGATAACATCACAGGGATAGAACTGGGGGAAAGTTTAGGATGAATTCAAGCAGAGTCGTGCAAAACCAACTCTTTTTTAAAATTATTTCTGAATAAAGGGACTTTTAAAGCAAAGTCATCAGTAAATAGAAGCACCTACCCAAAATCTGCCAGCAGCCTGCCTGGTCCAGTGCTCCCCACGTTCTGCTGGCCTGGGATGGGAATCTTGTGGGAATGGCTCTGCTGAGAACCCTGGGCTGCTCTTCAGAACTCAGATCCGCAGCCCTCAGGTAAAGGAAACACCCGAGGCTTTTCCTTTCCTAAGGGACTGATGAAATGGCTTTACCTGAGCAGCTTCAAAGAGGAGGAATTTGAGATGTGGGTTTTGTCTGTGCAAAAAAAAAGACAGCAGCCAGAGACAGAAAGGGGAAGGAAAGAGGGGAAGAACCAAGAAGGAAGTGCCAGTTCTTTGACACCTTTGTGATGGAGTTTGATCTGTAAAGCAGAACATAGCCCCTTCCCTTTCCCTGGCCTACCCTCTCTAATCTGATTTTAGGAGAACTCTCTGAAATGAATCATCCCTGCCCACCCCAGAAGTTCTGCCTCGCTGGGGTTCTGCCCAGGTCACCTCTGCCCTGCCCTCTCCATGCACCTCCCCAGCACCCACAGGAGCTGCTGTGACCCCAAACCTGGTGCCAACACGAGGGTGGACACCCAAAGCAGCTGCCCCTCAGCTGGGATGGTCCTTGGAGAGCAATGATTCCAGAGCAGGCCAGAATCCAGGGCTGAAATCCTCTCTAATGGGGATGGAAATTCTTCAGGTTTGGCTTTCCCTGCTCCTTGCCATTTGCCAGCAAACTTATCTGATGTGCTGAGCCTGGTTTCTCTCCTTGATCCCCCCAAAACACGCAGGGGGTTGGTTTTTATGAGGTGCTGAGCAGCCACAGCTCCTGTTCTCTGTGCTGAGGCTGCAGGAGCAGGGAGGGAGGGATGCTCAGCTCAGCATCCCTGAGAGCAGAGCCCAGGGAAGGACATCCCTAAGGAAAGCTCAGCCTGGGGACCCGCAGCTGGGAGCCTCAGCCCCGCACAGAACCCCTGGATCTGGGCCTTTGGGCTCTCACCTGGCTCTCTGCTGCTGAAGGAGGGAAGGGACAAGCTCTGAGAGATGTTTCCCATGTCAGGGAGCTCTCCTCAGCTTTGTGTGAGCAGAGGAGTTCCCTGCCCTGAACTCCTCGTGGCCACAGGGTTTAATTCTGGGGCTAAAGGCACTCTCCAGTGGTAATTCCAGCAGTTGTGCTCAGCAAAACCTCTCCTACCTGCTCTGGCAGCACAGAATACATCCAGTTCCTGTGTTTCCCTGTGTTTGAAATCCCAAATCTCTCCTTTTTCCTTGGATTCTGCCCACTCTATTCTCTCCAGGACACTGCAGAGCAGGAGTCACTCAGGGCCCAGCACACCCAGCCCTTCCAAGGACCCAGAATCCAAGGGGAATGCTTTTATGGGCACCTCAGGGACAAAAAACCCCATCTCAAAGTAGGACCCATCTATTTCTGATGCCTGGAATTTTGTGAGACCCAGCTACAAGTGAGACTGCAGCTGTGCCTGTGCCAGGTCCCACAGCCTGGTCAGGAGAGAGGGATCAGGAGAAGAGCCCAAGGGCACACAGGGGGCTCAGAACAAGACCAAGAACAGATCCCAGCTGTCCTAAATCCCAGCCCTCCTTGGCAGATGTGATAGTCTTTGATAATCTTCCTTTCCTTCCTTAGCACCTCCTGAATGTGATGGATTTCACCAGGGGCACAGCAGTGGCACTGCCCCTTGCCGGGTGCCAGTCTGAGGTTCGTGAGGAGGTGATGGAAGCAGGAGACAATTCCATGTCCCAGTGACCAGGAAAGGATTCCACAGCCAAATCTGCCAAGTCCCTACTGGCTGTGCTGCATTCCCTGGAGGGATGGAGGAGTCAGAACTCCATGGACAGCACGGTGCAAGGGCTTCGAAAAAGATCATCTCTAAAGTCCTTTCCTACCCAAACCAAACCAGTCTGTGATTCTATAATCCGGATTTTTCCAACACTGTCCCGAGCTGATTAATTAAATAAAAATTAAACAAATTAAAGAAGCCACTCATATTATATTTGAGCAGTGTCCTGAGCTGGAATTAATAAACATTAAATAAATTAAATTAGCCACTTTTATTTGACCTTTGCATTCAACCATCACTGAATAAAGGCTGCAGGCTGATCTCTACTGCCATGAGGTGTTCTCTGTGCTGGTATTTGGTCACTTCTCCTCACTTTTAGACTGTTCAGTTCCCTGAGCAGGTCCTGGACCGAGGGAGGAGTGAGATTTAGTGAGCAGGGCACGGCCACTTTTGAGTTCCCAGAGCCACAGACCCGTGTGTGACCACAGCCAAGTTCCTTCTCTCTCCACCACTGTTCCTTTTTTTTCCACCCCTTTCTCCTTAGGTTAAGCTCATGACAGGATTTATGACCTCCTGGTTTGACAGATCTCACCCATCTAAGGTCTTTTCAAAGCAGTGCTCATTTCCCTGAGCATCTTCACAGCACCTGCCTGTCCGGGCAGTGATTTCAGCAGGCACAAACCCCAAAACACACATTTTTAATTCATATCATTAAGAAATCCCCTTCAAATAATTATTTCCCTTCATTTCTGTGTCATCACTAGAAAAAGCAACACAGTATACTGATTTAAAATGTCCATTACAGAACCAAACCAGAATTGTGCAGCGACCCCAGGAAGAAAAGAATTCCTCTGTGCTAAAATTTACATTAAAAAAAAATGAAAATAGGTGTTTGCCCTGGCAAGGCTACAACTTTTCCCTCTGAACTTCGTAAAACTTCATCCCCAAATGGATTGACTTCTACATTATCTGACATTTCCTCATTAGCTTCTTTCCTTTCTCCCTTCTCCCTGCAAAAAGGCCCTTGAGTCTAACGATGTCAGAAGCCTCTGAAATTTGACAGATCTTACATTTCCAGCTCATTTTCTAATGAGTTTGTACATCAGGACTGATTAGTGTAATAAAGAATTCATGAAGCAAATAAATGTAACACGAAGACACCTTGAAGAGAGGAAAGAAAGAGCGAGTCAAACACGTCGGGAAAAGGTCTGGCCTTTTTAACCTTCATTTAATCGCTCTGACAAAGACACTTCATCAAAGAGCCTTGGCAGGTATTTGGACTTTGTGCACAGAAAAAAAACGGGCTTTGAACTTTCCCTGCCCTGCATTACCCAGGAGAACCCATCATTAGCCTAATTTAGGCAACTCCTCATCAAGCCGGGCTTTGCCGAGCATCCCCTGAGCTGCCACACATGACCGGGCTGTGGGAGGGGGAGAGGCAGCCCCGGGCAGGGCTGGTCCCGACCCCTCTGCACCCTCCAGGATCGCATTTCCCAGCCAGAGCCTCGGGCAGCTTCCCTCTGTTGGTAAATCCACGGGAAAACTTCCTCCTCTTTTCCTGCGGCAGCCCCTTCCCCACCCAAACCGAGAGTTAATTGGGGTGGTCTCGCTCAGGGAGAGCTCGAGGCCGGGATTTTCTGTTGTTCCCCACGTTAAAATTTAAAAATCCCTGGATTTTTTTTTACATTTTATTTGTTCCATACTCGCTGTCGCTCCTCTGTCACCTTCTCCTCAGCTTCCCACAGAGCTTCACCCCCCCTCGCCCAGAGCTAAATCAGTTTTGTGCTCCTTCACAAATTTTTCAGGGGAAAACTGGCAAAGAACAACCACCCAGATGTCCAGATCCTATGGGAAGGAAATGCCAGCACGTTGTGTTTTTATTTATTTTTATCCACAGCATTAAAAATAGGCTTTGCTTAAAATAGGAGCAGACTTAATATCTTCTCTGAGGAAACTATACATTTGAGATGTTTGCGTGGAAAACGTGCCAGAGGGCTTTTGACCGGCTTTAACTTGGGATCTTTCCCACTCTGGACGTGACTTTTGGCATCAGAGGCCTCGGGCTGAGCGGGAATTGCACACGCTCTGACGGCAGAAAGCGTAACAATAATGAATATTGAGAAGAATAATTCAGTTACACGCGTCCAGCTGAATGAACACGGTGAGAGTTTCAGTGTTCAGATCCGTTTCACCGCTGGACACGGGGCAGGGCAGAGCAATCCTGCCCCTTTCCCTCAGGAATGCCTCGGCGTGCACTGCCCAGTTGTAATCCTGTTCTCCCCATGTCTTTCCCCAAATGGAACATTGTCAGGGCTCCTCAGGAAGCTGCAAGAAGATTCTTTTGAATAGGGACAGTATGGAAAATAGTTCAAAAGAGTCCTTGTCCCACACAGGCCAGATCTGCATGGGAAGTTACTTTTTTGTTCTTCAGAAGAAAGCAAAAACCCACAAGGAGGGGGAAAAAAAAAAAAAAAAGAGAAAAAGAAAGGAACCAAAGAAACCTCAAAGAGTTCAAAGAGTGTTTCATCAGCAGCTCAGGCCTCGAGAGCAAGGCCCCCTTTGTCATCTTTGGGTGACTGACTTCTCCCCTCAACTGGATGTGCAGGGAGCATCCGACGGGTGCTTACAGCCGAGTCCTTGTCCCCGCGCTGCGCTGAGGGCTCTGCCCTCGGCAAACCCCCCTGGCTCCTTCCTGCCCCCCGAGCTGTGGGTGCACCAGGATTGGTGCCCAGAGCCCCCTGGGACCGAGCATCCTCTGCTTCTGCAGTGACTGAACACTCCTATGGAAGTGTTTGAGGGGGAAAGTTACACTGAAAATGAAATATTCGGTCAAAATCGCGTTGTTCTTGGAATGATAAAATTTTATCGTTTCTGAGGTTTGCCCTGTTAATGTTTTAAACTGATGTCTGTCTTAAAAAATCCTCACAAAAAGTGCAGCATGGAAACTCTCCCCCCTCTGCTCCACTTCTTATTTTCTGTGCCCTTTTGACCCCTTTTGTCCCAGCTACCTTTTTCCCCTTATTCTCCTTTTGCATCTGATCACGCTCTGCATCCTCTTTATTCTTATCTCCCATCGCTCCGGCTCTTCTCCCTCCCAGTTCTGCAAACCTCAAACCCCCTCCTCTGCCTCCAGCCACCTCTCCACTGAACATCACAGCAGAAAATCCCTTTCCTTCGTGGTGCAGCTGCTCTCTGCAAGATTTCCACACACAGAAAACCTCGTTGGACTTCCAAAAAGGAAAACACCTCCTTCAAGTCCATCCTGGCACAGAGGGATGCACTGCAGAGAATCATGACACACTTTAATCATCTTTTTTCCCCTTTTTTCCCCATTTTTAGGGAATTTCCCTGAGCAGCATTGCTGTGGCACAAAGTCACAACCAAGATTTTTTTTTCCAGGAACAGGAAAACTCAATGAAAAAATGAGAAGATGGTCAGAAACCTAAACTGGGAACGGGATACTGGGAGAGAAGCGTCCAGACGTTTTGGCACAAGAAATGGTTTGTAACATGGATGATAAAAACAAGATACAATATAATTAGCACAGCCTTGGCACAGCTCCAGAGTGCTGAGCTAAAGAAATGATTCTGTATTTGTTTTAAAGCATCCAGAGCTATTTATACTGTCAGTGCCTGAGGGATCTCTCTTTCCTGGAGTCCCTCTCCACACCACACTGGTGCAATATTGGCCCTCTATTTCTCAGTCAGCCTTCCAAACCAAGCCCTGAATCCCTCCCAGGCTCCTTCCCTGCTTTTGCACCTCTCACTTGTGCAAAATCACAGAAATCCTCCCAAAAAACCACCCGGCCAAGGCAGAATCTCCTGTCCCAGCTCCTGTCCCAGCTCCCTCAGAGCCAGGGCTCAGTCTGGAAGGGCTGGACAGAGGCTTCCATCAAGAGCTTTGCTGGGAAAAGGCATTTCCCACCTCTCTTTGTGACCCAAATTGGCCAGCAAAAAAAAAAAAAAAAATTGAAGCTTTTTCCATCTTTCCCCCTCCCCACCTTTCCAGTAGCCAAGTGGAAAAGGGAAACTCCGCAGCGTTCCTTGAAACAAAAGTTTCCATGAGTTTTCCTGAAGAGGGTCCAACTCCTCACCCTCCTCACACACAGAAAAACTTCTTTTCAAGACCTTCTTTTTAAGCCTTCAAACCTGCTCATTTTGGGGGGGAAAAAGCCTTTTAGGGCTGATTCCAAGCACCCCCTGGATCTCCATCACCCTCCCTGGCTCCGAGGTTCTTCGTGGCCCTCTCTGGGCTCTGGCAGCTCCTGCAGGTCCCCAGCTGTGTGACACCAACCCAGGAAAGCTTCCAGGTAATTCCACCACCTCACCACTTCTGTTAACAAACTTCTTGATTCGGACTGACCGCACGAAACAGCTTCACCACAGCAGCAGAAACTTTCCTTATCACCCAGGAGAGGAGCTGGGGACACCCTTTTCCCATGGAGGGTGTGAAAGTGTCACTTTCGTGAGGCAGAGCTGGCTGTGGAATCACCCAAAAGCTGTCAGGGGCAAAACCCACAAAGATGGGAGCCTCATCATCCTCATGGGCTGGTTGTGACCTCGACGTGGTCATCGAGCCCATTGAAATCCCAGCAGGAGCAAGGCTGGGTTTAAATACAGGGTTTGCACCAGTCAGGGATGAAACAAAGTCAGGATTTTTCATAAAATGTGCTGCAACAAGGTGGAAAATAAAAATACCTGCACTGCCCTCTGCTTTAGTCAGCTCTGATTCTGGCAGGGGCAAAATATAATAAAATATATGTACTTTCTAAAATATAAAATATTTATGAAAATTAATTCCAACTCGGAGCTTGAAGTCCAAGGTAACAGTGGCCTCACGAAGGTCGAGGTCAAGAGGGGCCGTGCTGTGGTTTCCAGGCTGACCTCCTGCTCGACAAGACTTCCTCAAATGAATTCCTGTTCGGGGCACGCAGAGCTCCAGGAGGCTCCGAATTCAGTGCTCAAATTCTCAGCTGTGAGCTTCGAGTCTCTGCCCAACTGCCCGAGCAGGGGAATGTTGTAGGTTTGAGGAACACGCTCCTGGCACACCCAGAAAAGTGAGGTTTCCCTTGCTGGTGTTTATGGGATGTGGGAGCTGCTCTTCCAACCCCTTTTTGCTCAATTCCTACTTTTTTCTTTTTTTTTTGATGAAGGTGTTGTGGCACCTTTACCCCGTTAACTCCAATTTTGCTGTAGGTGAGTGCTTCGAGGTGGCATTTCTGTCACCCTTCCACTTTCTCCTCATTAAACTAAGCAGATTAAGCTTCTGGGATAACAAGGAAAGTGTTTATTTTGAGGTTTACAGCTGCATTTTTTTCATCAGAAATTATTCATGAAGGTACCAAAACCCATTTTGTGTCGTTCTTCTTTTAAAATCCCATCTCACAACAAAATCCAAGGGAGAATCACAAAACAAAATGAATTATAATCCTCTTTTTTAAAACATTATAATGAAATTAAATTTGGAGATACTACAGTAGGACCTTACCCAGTGCTCCCAGCTGAAAGAGGGAAGGAATTAAGTGACTTTAAAATGAAACAGGTTTCTCCTGTGTCTGACTGAAAGTTACAGGATGTTGGTAGTGAACCAATTAAAACACATCTTAAAACGATAAATACAAACCAAATGTACATTATCAGCATGTTCAGCCTTTTGTTTCTCGGTTCTATTTTGTATCAGCTTATTGCAATCAGATGTGTGGGGAAGGAGGGGGAAAATCAAATCATTTTAGGAAATAATAAATAAAGAATTCAGCGGAGGAAACAAAGGAGGGCTGCGTTTGTTCAAACATAAAATAAACCATGTTCCAGAGAGAATGCTGAAGGAGAAGCCACAACATTCATGGATCAGTGGAGCCCAGAAATATCTAGAAAATGTAAAAAAATATTTAAAAGTCTGTCTCAGCTGAAGGCAGGGACGTGGCTCTGAAGGATCAGGATGCTCCCATTTTGCTTCTTCCCAAAACATCGATTTCCTCAGGTACCTCTTGTCCATCTCAACATTTTTGTCACCTGAAATACCTCATGACCTGCACCCTGTCCCTGCTCAAGCCAGCATTCAGCCTCTACTGCACCAAGAATCCCAGAATCACTGAGGCTGGAAAAGCTCTCCAAAGCCATCGAGTCCAAGCTGTGCCCAATCCCCACCTTGCCCCCAGCCCAGGGCATTGAGTGCCACCTCCAGCCCTTCCTTGGACACCTCCAGGGATGGGGACTCCAAACCTCTCTGTCCAATTCCTGACAACCCTTTCCATGAAGAAATTGTTCCTGAATTTATTTTGTCATTTATTCTCATTCACAAAGAGTCACAGATTAAATGCTGGATTAAATTTGCCATTTCCCTCGAGCAGCAGAGTTTTCTGCAGTTGCAATGATTGGAATTAAGTCTCTGCATGTACAAATATGTCAAAAAATTACACCAACTACAGGCATTCACTCTTTTCACAGTAAAATAAATGTAAATTTTAAAAGTGAAAATATTTCACTTTTTACAAGCCCCAGAAAAACTGATTTTTTTTCCCCCTACATTTTCCCCCCCTGGCTTTTCCTTTCCAAAGGCAGGATTTTTTTCCCCCTATTGATCTGTTCCCAACCCCACACATCGAGTGGATTCTCCCTAATGAGAGGCTTCAGCAAATTTGCACAATTTTGCCATTCTTTGGGACTGCAGGTAAGTAGCTGCTCGGCGCTGTGCTTAGGGGAAGGAAGTATTGAAAATCTCCTTTGCTATTCCTCATTTCACGCTTTATAACGTGATACTTACAAATACTTTGGTAGCAGATTAAGCTCCAGAGAAATGAAAACATTTCAGAAGGAGCACAAAGCCTGCAAGTGTCCAAATGAGGGAGCAGAAACTCGGCTTTAAGCTGCAGGAGGGGGTTTATGGGATGTAGTGCCATGTGCCATACAATACAAGATAAACATCTGTTGTTATTTCAGCAAACCTAAATCAGATGTTCAGCTTTTTTCTTCGGGGGGACAGTGGCACAAAGAGAGATTTTATGATTTTTTTTCCGCTCCTCTCTCTTTACCAAGGTGGCTGTTCCTGTGCCAGGAAGAGCGGGAGAAGATTCTGGAGGGGACTTAAACACCCTTAAAGTAATACAGTGGTGATAAGGGGACCTTTTGTCACCTCTATTGTACCGGAGACCTTCAACCTTGGATCTCTGCCCAGGAAGATATTTATTAATAAGGCCAATGCTGCCAGGGAGGAGTCGTTCCGTTCACACACCGAGGAACTGGGTGAATCGAAGTTCTCAGGCTGAGAATGTTGGGATTGTTCAGCCTGGAGAAGAGGAGCTTGTGTGGAGACCTCACAGCACCTCCCAGGGTCTGAAGGGGCCACAGGAGGGGTCAGAGGGGGGCTCTGCATCTGGGACTTGAGTGGCAGGACAAGGGAGAATGGGTTCAAACTGAAAGATGGGAAGTTTAGGTGGATATTGGGAAGGAATTCTTCCCTATGAGGTGGGTGAAGCCTTGGCACAGGGTGCCCAGAGAAGCTGTGGCTGCCCCTGGATCCCTGGAAGTGTCCAAGGCCAGGTTGGACAGGGCTTGGAGCACCCTGGGATAGTGGAAGATGTCCCTGCCATGTCCTGGGAGTTGGAATGAGATGAGCTTTAACATCCCTTCCAGCCCAAGCCATCCAGTGATTCCATGATTCCATGAATCCAATGGAAAGATCTTCATAATTCCTGAAGGGCTTTGGATTAACCTTTCCAAAGCTGCCACGATGCCCCTCCCTGTGCTGGAGATCTGCTCTGGGACCCCGAGTGGATGAAGGGAAATACTCAGAACCCCGTGGTCACCTTAAGGCATCACAAATTTGCTGCTCAAGGAGCAGCTCCTGCTTTGCTCCCAGCTCCAGCCTGTTCCCATCCTGATTCTCCACGAGAAATCATCCTCGTGCCCAGTTCCTGAACTGGGTGGCACCAGGGTGTGCCCTGCTCTGGCAGAGGTTTCCAAGTTCAGTGCTGGGAATTGCTGGAGTCATTCCAGGCGTGTGCTCCATCCCAGAGGGGAATGCTCCAGACATGGGGCACCTCCTGCAGCCCTGAGGGGACAGTGCCACTGTCCCACGGCCACCTGAAGGGCTCCAGAGGCCTAAGGGAGGTCACACACTAAACTCAAAACCCTCCAGTGCTGATTTGCCTTGGTGGTTCCCCGTCAGCATCACCCTTGGATGAAACACCACCAAATAATCCAGGTTTAGATGCGATATCCCACATCTTAAACTGCACAGGATCACTCTTAATTGCTTGACAGCTTCCCTCAGGACACACCGAGGCACAGCCCAGTTAATATTCCAGGCTGGCTCTGGTTTGGAGTGGTTAAAAGGGCCTGGATACCCCAGGCAGCAGCATCTGGAGCTCAGCTCCAGCCTTGGGCTAAAGCTGCCGAGGGTGGTGCTGGCCACAGAAGGGGCTGGAAAAAGGGGGGTTGAGAGGTGGGGTTCCAGGAGCCTTCCCCACACAGCAATTCCTGGCAAATAAAGCACGGACCCAGCTCAGAACTCAGAGTTTGTGCCCTGCTCCAGATGTGTTTCTGCTCAGCTTTAATTCGGAAATTTTGGGGCACTCAGTGGTTTAACAATGCACTTTTAATGACCTACCATGCATATATATATATATATATATATGTACAGCTTTTGTTTCATTTCTGTTTACCTTAGCAGCACACCCAGACCTGCTGCAGGATTTTACATTCTATTTTAATTAGTGTTTTTATAGATGAAAGACAAAGACACCACTCAGCACAAACACACACATCCACTGTGCTGCGTTTCCCAAGGCACACACTTTAATACCCAGAACACCGAGGCTCTCTCCATCAAAATTAACATTCCCTCGCTGGGTGCTGGGTCCATCTGGTAGCTGGGTTTGGGAGCTGTGGGAGGAGGGAACAGTGTTTGTTGTTCTTGTCGCAGTAGTTAATGTTTTATAAACTCGTGAAACTCCACAGAATTGGGATCACTGGGAAAGGAACCCGGGGCAAGCAGATGTGCCCCTCAATTAATTCATTTTAGGTGGTTTGGAGGTTTTTTTGTTGTTTTCTTTTCTTTTTAATAGTCTCATATTCAACAGGGAAAACGTGAGAGAAAAGACCGAGATTTTCCCCAAAATGAGCAGGGAGTCCGGCCCTCCTCAGCATTCTGTGCTGCTTTTTCACCTCCACCTGTGGGTTTTCCTATGGATTTTCAGGATGGAAACCTTTCCATCACCAGAGGGACCATCCCTGAGTCAAAGTGAGGGTGACCAAGGTGCCACATCCCAAACCCCTGGCACAGAAGGCATTCAGAGGCACTTTGGGGCTGCAGCACCTGGCAAAGCTGCTGGAGACTGGGGGGAATTCAACACGGAAACAACCCAGACAAAACCCCCACATCCACCCAAAATACCCCATCAATGCCTCACTGCCCAGCACCTCCAAGTGGTCTTCACTTCCCCATCCTCCCTCAGCTCTGACAGCATCATCCCACACCACATTTGGGCTGGGAAAGCTTGGGAGAAGGAAGGAGACGGAAAGAGAAGGAAGGAGAGGGAAGGAGAAGGAGAAGGAAGGAGAAGGAGAAGGAAGAAGAAAGGAGAAGGAAGAAGGAAGGAGAAGGAAGAAGAAGGAAGAGGGAAGAAGGAGAAGGAAGAAGGAAGAAGAAGGAAGGAGAAGGAAGGAGAGAGAAGAAGGAAGAAGGAAGGAGAAGGAAGAAGGAAGGGAGGAGGAAGAAGAAGGAGAAGGAAGAAGGAAGGAGAAGGATGAAGGAAGGAGAAGGAAGGGGAGAGAAGAAGGAAGGAGAGAGAAGAAGAAGGATGGAGAAGGAAGGAGAAGGAAGGAGAAGGAAGAAGGAAGGGAGGAGGAAGAAGAAGGAGAAGGAAGAAGGAAGGGAGGAGGAAGAAGAAGGAGAAGGAAGAAGGAAGGGAGGAGGAAGAAGAAGGAGAAGGAAGAAGGAAGGGAGGAGGAAGAAGAAGGAGAAGGAAGAAGGAAGAAGAAGGAGAAGGAAGGAGAAGGAAGAAGGATGGAGAAGGAAAGAGAAGGAAGGAGAAGAAAGGAGAATGAAGGAAGAAGGAAGGGGAATGAAGGAGGAGGAAGGAGAAGGAAGGAGAAGGAAGGGGAATGAAGGAAGAAGGAAGGAGAAGGAAGGGGAAGGAAGGAGAAGGAAGCACAGACGCCTCTCAAAGGCAGACTGTGCTTGGTGCTTCCTCCAGGCCACAGGTTCAGCCTCCGAGTCTCCATCCTTTAATCCCGTGCAATATTTATGGAACATTCCTTCCCTCCTCCTCTGGAGCAAGTGCAAACACAAGTTTGGCAGAGAGGAAGTGCCCATGAGGAAGGAGCTCCTCGGAGCAGTTGCACCAGGGCTTGAGCTAAACCATAACATCACACGTCTGAATAACGCCGTGAAAAATACATAAAATCTGTTATGGCATTAAAAGTTTCAACCCCATAAATCATCAGCAGGCTATTTACTGGGCTGAGAAGGTGGCAGAAACAACATTCTGAAGTGGAATAGGAGAAGAAAAGAAAATGGAGCGTGGAGAGCAGGGGAAGCCCCCGGGAGCTGGCCAAAAACACTGGAACAGGCAGGGCTGGGGCTGGCAGAGCGACCCTGAGCACTATGCACACACCCCACACAGAAAACTGCTCCATTAATGCTCTGGAAAAAAGGATTTACCGAAATAGATGGGAATTTAGGAGGGGGAAAAAAGTCAGGTCAGGATTAGCAGTGAAGGAAACATGGAACAAGTAAAATTCAAGGTGCCATTGAGAGCCCCCATTCCCTTCATCCTCCTGATGCTCCCACTGGCTGGGAGGGGATGATTCTACAGAAAACAGGGATTTAGCTTGCCAGCTACAAGATTTGCTCCACCATTTGCCAAATTTCAATACAAACTCCAAGTTCAAGTTGAAATAAACCCCCACGTTTTGTCAGTTTCCAAGCTGGAGCTTTGCTGAAGCATCAGTCTGGTCTGAGCTGCTTCCCACAGACACAATCCCTGCGCTGCGGCTCTCAGCTCTGTGTTACAGCATAAAAAATAGAATATTTCAGTAGTTACTGTGACAAAGATTTAAACAACCCACTTCTAATCCTGCAACCTGTCAGCCCAAACCATGGGGAAGTTATCTGGGGGTTCCAGCTGGAGCCTATCCCTCATTCAAACCAACTTTCTTTCACTTATAATTGAGAACAAATTCCATTTTCATCTGTGACTGAACTTTTCGAGCCTTTGTAGCTTCAAGTCAGCTCATTAACATTACTTAGACATCGGTTTTATAGCTGAATTATACCATGTTTATACTGTGGAATTCCATTACTTAATTGCTTCACTACTGGAAATTTCAGTGGGGTTCTCATTTTTCGCATAAATCTCGAGAATAAACATGTTTCTGTATTTCTCTTACTTAATTAAGTGCATGTTTCATTAAAAAAAAAAAAATAGCCAACACAGACAAATTAGGCAAAGAATCGTTTGTTTAATCAAAGGGGGAAACTCCCGAAGCTTTGGCTCCTGCTTCCGGTGAGTGCCGAGGGCTCAGACTGCTCCAAATTATCCAAATGTGTTCATCCTACAGAAAACCCGTGCTGGGAATCGCTCTCACAGCGCTCTTGCAGCAAAGCCAAAAATTAGGAAGCAGGTCCCTGTAAAATTCAGGGCTGGGCTGAACCGAGGGGGCACCGGGGCTGGAGGGGAAGGAGCTGTGCCAGCCCCTCCACCCCACGCCAAGGACAATTAAATCATGGAATCATTAAGGCTGGAAAAGGCCTCCAAGGTCATAAAGCCCAACGTTTAGAGCAGCCTGCCCACCCCAGCACAGCACATCCCACCCAACCATCCCCACGTGGAAAACAGCGGCAGCTCCTCTCCCCTCTCCCAGGAAATCTGCCCTGGTCTCACCTGGGTTTGGTTTTTTTAGGGTTTTTAGTCCAGGTGAAGGGTAAGAGATCCCTTTGGATCACTGCAGTGCTGGGTTTTGGGGGGGTTTGGGGTTTTTTTTTTTGCCTAAGTGGCTCTGGGTGACAGGGATTTAATAAAAATCCCTCAGCAGCACTTCCAGCTCCTTCCCTCTCCCAGTGTGGGGACAACAAAGTTGTTCCTGCCCCTTCTTTGAGGGAGAGAAGCAAGGAATGAAACCAAGAAATACCAGGAATAAATGTCTGAATTTCAGGTCAATAAGTGGGATCATTTTGTCTTTTCACAAATTTTCTTCCCCCCTCCGTACGGAAGTTTTCACAGCTGAATAGGTTTGGAGTTTAACAAGGGATAAAAAAATGCCTCAAAATTAATGATGGCCGGAATTTTAGTAATTAAAGTTTTCACAGCTAGTTTCTGTGACATCAGCAAAGGAAAAGAAGAATACACTTAAAAAAAAAAAGATGGATTTGTTGCCAGCAAAGCAAGATCCCATTTTAGCTACTCATTCATTTTAATTCTAATTTCTGCTATTCTGGATCTTTATGGTGTTTAGGCCAAGGCACCGGGGTAGAACCTGGGCTTTTCCTGCAACTGCAAAATGACTCTCAGAGCTCATTTCCCTTATGAAGAGTTTTGCCTTTTACAGCTGGAATCTCCCACCACTGCAGCTGTCCCCTCCTGCAAAACCACTCAGACACTTTCTGTTTATCCCATGGTGCAGAATTCCAGCACTTGACTCCCAACAACTCCTTTTGCTGCTCCTACAATAATTGTGGAGATAAAATTCATTCAGAAAAAAACACCCCAAATTTTAGATATTCTCTGCTGTTGCCCTCTTAGAAGTGGCATCACCTCTGCCCTCTCCTTCCAGGAGTTTTTCCTGGGACACAGCTCTGTGTGTTTAAGACCCAAAACCACTGCAAGATCCAAGTTGGGGCAACTTTTTACTCAAATATTTTAGGATTTTTAGGAAATATTTTTAGGAATTGCAGCAGCAAACATCCACAGGAGCATCAGGACTCTGTGTCAGCCCCTCACTCCTGAAACTCAGCCAGGCCTGCACTTCCCAAATGGAATCTGCCACCTCCCATCCCACGGGAATCAGGGGGGTTACAGCAACCCCTTCATCACAACTAAAGGCTGGGCTAAATAATAATCAATCATTTATCAATATCTTTATTATGACGTTATGGGCTCGGATTTTCCTCCCTCTGAGACATCTGAGGTGTTGTAAATGATGTCCCCCTGACCCAGGGGAAGGTTTGTCCGTGGGAGTGACCCCTGGCAGAGCTGAATGTGCCACCTGCCCCTGGCAGCTGCAGCCCCTCCGTGTGCTCACAAGAAAACACCACTGCAAAAGCTGCAGCGAGGAAAATCTTCTCAATGGGCAGCTCCAGGCACAGAGAAAAATCAAAGGTTTAATTTTTGAACCGAAAGAGAGGAAATTTAGGTTAGATAGAGGGAAGAAATAGTTGTGTGTGAAGGTGGTGGGACCTGGCACAGGGTGCCCAAAGAAGCTGTGGCTGCCCCTGGATTCCTGGAAGTGTCCAAGGATGGAGCTGGGAGCACCCTGGGATAGTGGAAGGTGTCCCTGTCCTTGTCAAGGATCTGGAACTAAAAGATCTTTAAGGTTCCTTCCAACCCAAACCATTCTGATTTTGTGATTTTTGACCTTCACTTTGATCCAAGTGCCCCAAGTCACATTTCAAAGAGCAAGTTTGGGTTTTAGACGCGGAGATGCTTCCAAATTCATCTCCCATGTTCCTGCTGATCTCTACAACACAAAACCTTCTCTTAAGTTCAAAACCAAGTGGGATCCCAGTGCCCAGGGAGTTCTCTGCAGCTGGAAGTGTTTTAGAGCAGGTCACCTCAGAGATAAAGGACATCACTTAGCTACCCAGGAATGGCTCTTCCCTGGAATACCTGGAGCAGCCCCTAACCCACCTTCACCCCAAGGACACCACCTGGTGCCCTCTGAAGGGAGCCTGGCACAGAGGAAGGGTTGGGTTTCCAGCAGCTGGGCTCTCCTGCCCATCCCTGCAGCTCAGGGGGTCACCCAGGGCCAGCACATGACTGCAACAAGCCTTTGATTCCCCCGGTAACCCCCAAAACCTTTCAGGTGCTGGCACAGAGAGGCCCTTTAATCTCATTTCACGTGCACAGCCCTCTCCCCTGGCACAGAGCTCTGCCCCAGGCCGGAGCCCTGAGGGCGTGAAGCCCCCGGTGGCTTTGGGAGCAAACCCAGCAGCATTATTCCATTTTCTGCTGAATAAAAGTATTGAGGTCTCTTTGTCAGGGGAAAGCCGGGCTGGATTCCTTTATCCCCCTGCCCTTTGAGCTCACAATGCCACACTCTGTCTGGTGGGCTGAGCAGGGGAGCCTCCCGAGAGATCCCAACAGGATTCAGTCCTCTGGTAATGGACTCCTAAGGCTGAGTGGAACCAGCAGCCTCCTGCACGCTTCTCTTTGAACGAGGGTCGTCTGTCAGGGGTGGGGAGCAATTTAAAACCACGGGGAAAGGGAGAGCTTAGGTGGAGAAGAATGATTTCTTATCAAAGCTGCCCATAGAGGAGACCCAGGTGGTCGGGCTGAGGGGGATCCCAAAGCCCTTCCCACTGCCCAGAACGAGCAGATGAGGTTCAGGAACAAACGGGGGATTTTAACAGCTCAGCCCAGCCCTGGGAGGGGGAGAATCAAGGCCTCTGCCAGGGACAGGGCAGGGAGGCAGGAGCTTGGTGTCCTTCTGAGGGGTGATAATGCTGAAATTTCCTCCTGGGGAACACAAGAGAGCCACAGATATGGGGCTGGGATCCAGGGGCTGCTCAGAAATTCCATAAAATATTTTATACACATCCACACATGAGAGAGGTGGGCAGTGGGAAGCCACAAGAACACGATGGTAACAGAGCTCTCTAAACCTGCTGGGGCTGGTTTTGGGGTGCAGAGGATGAGCACAGAAGATTTTGCAGTGATTTGGGGGATTTTTTGGTTTGTCCCTGGTGCTGGGCACTGCCAGAAGTGGGTCACTCCCACCCTCCCAGAGCTGTCCCGTTCTGTTCCATTTCTCATCTCAAGTGAAGCTGAATTCTCATTTCTCTCTGTTCTCTGGGAGGAATAAAAGCAGTTTGTGGCAGAAAGGAGCCAAGTTGCAGGAATAAAGTTGTTCTCAAGCAAGGAAACTCAGAATCCACTGGCACCAAACAACTGGGGCTTCAAATCATTTAAAAACCTGTTTTAAAGCACTGTCTGTGCACAGGAAACATCCCAGACTTGGGTGAATACATTGAGAGTCCTTCTAATACCTTGAAGTGTGTGGGGGGAAGTGTAATCTGTTTTGATAACTCCTGACATTAAACAGTGATAAATAATTAAATCTGTTTAACTGTTTCATTAACTAAAGATAGATGGGGAGAGCTCCACAGATAGAATATAGATCAAAAAGATTGAGGCTGGCTCTAAATTCCCCTGATGTTTTATGACACCATTTGTATTCTGTCACTCACTAGCTTTATGTATAGTCCAAGCTGTGAACTGAATACCCCATTCAGAAAGCCACTCACTCTGCATGTTATTGCAATTTAATATTTTCACACACAGACACATCATTATCTTGGAACCCGACACTGCAAGGAGAATTCAGTAATTTTTCAAGAGTGCTGGTTAGGTTTTTTTTTTTTGTTCCAATGCGAGGCACAAGGATCTAAATGGCCACTCTGCCAATATTTAACCTCTCCATTGATGCATCAGCAGGTTGGTTTTGGGCTGTTTTCGGGGTTTTTTCTCATTTTAAACGTGTGTGAAGTCATGTTGTTGGAAGAATTAAAAAGGGGATTTAAGAATCTGCCGCTGTAAGCAAGAAGAAAACTCCTTACATAGTTATAACTTGTGACTCTGAACTACAAATATGGATATAAAATATAGCTACTGACATGGGAGTCCTCCAGGCTGTCTCTTCAGTCTTCAATTACCAAAATATTGCTTTGGAATGGGATCATCCCACTTTATGCTGGGATTCTGAAGGGGCAGAAACTCCAGGGTGTTTGGGAAGAATCAGGCACAGAACTCTTCAAATCACAGGTTAAAAAAATTTTTTTTAAAACCCACAACAAGCACATTTATAACTATTTAAAAGCCAAATCACACCAGGAGAACTTCAGAAGTGGAGACAAAGGCAGGGCTGAATTTTCCCCTGGAGATAAATCCATTTTACCCCAGCCCCTTGGTGGTTAATCAGTAACCAGAGCTACAGAGGGACTGGGACTGAAGGAAAAAACTCTTTATATGGAAACACCACGGATGTCCCAAAGATTCCAGGGCCTTCAGGACCTGCTCCAAAGTCCAGCAAAGTCCTTGGGAAGGAGCCACCAAGGACCTCAGCAGGTTTGGGGCTCTGAGCAGTGAGATTTTGGTGCTGCCAGGGGCCAGCCCAGCCATGGGGAAGGTTCCATTGAGGCCATGAAGAGCTGCATGGGGGGAAAGGCAGAATTCCATGCTGGAATTCACAGTTCCTGCTGTTGAGTTGGGCACGAGGCTCAGTTTGCCCTGTTACACCCTCGGGGTTTTCACGGGGAGAGGGAGGAGGGTTCAAACCAAAGCAGTGCCCCAGGAATCTCCCGTTATTTCACTTTGCCCCCACCTCGTTTATCAAAGCTCTGCATTCTGCAGTAAAAAACCAGGAATCCTCAGGCAGGGAGGGTGGGGAGGGCCATTCCTCCGTGCTTTTTCTCCAGGTGTGGGATTGGGGCTGAGCCACTGACCCTCCAGAACCTCAGCTCTCCCCAGCCCAGCCTGCAGGAACTTATTCCTGGCCTGAACAGCCAAATTCCCCAATATAACACAAATCCCCTGGATATCACAGCCACAGGAACACTGAGGAGGTGCTGACTGGAATTAACTCTGAAGCTCTGGTTAATGCCTCCAGACTTGTTTCACAAACTGCTAAACCACGATAGTTAACAATTAAAAAAAAAAAACCCTTTGGTTACTGTCCATTGGGTAAAAATAGATTTATAGATGGGTGTTAAACAGGCTCCTTCCCCTGATCCACTGGAACAGACACTGCTCTCCCAAAAACCAGTATTTAGCTGGGAATTGACACCTGGATGTGGGAGAAACTCTCTGGCTGTGGCTGGAGATGATGTTGGTGGCACCAACCTTGGGGACACCCTCCAGAGCCACCCAAAAACGCTCCTTCATCTTAAAAAGCCAAGAGTGAGTTGAGAGAGGAAATGAAAAACACACTTGGAAACGTGGAACACCTGTATCATCCACCTGCTGCTCCCAGCAGCTGCGGGATCCAGCAGGGATTCTCCCAGGATGTTTCATAGGTTGGTGCCTTTTTCTTCACAGGTGCACCCATTTTTTCTATAAATCATCATAAACCCCAGACAATAAATTGTTTCAGGAAGCACCAAAATCACCTAAAAGGTCTTAACAGCCCAAATATTGTATCTGTGTGGAAAACCAGGAATCTCTGGGTGTCTGAGGGAGCATCAGCAGCTCCTCAGGCATTTCCCTGAGGACAGCACTGAAGATAACTCGGATTTCCTGCAGGCTCACCTGTGAAAATCCCTCCCTAATAAACACTCTCAGGAACAGGGGACAAAGGACCAAATTCTCTCCTGAACTTTCCCTGGATAAAGACTTGCAGGGAATTCTGGCAGGAAACGTTTAAGAACTCCCAAAGTCACCAAGATCTGGTTTTATTCTCCTATATGGGATACATGAGCAGAACTGTTGCTGAGCAAAGGGCTTTTCAAAGTTCTCCACGAGGCAACAACTCCTTTTAAATCTGCCTGTTGTGCCATGTAGGGATTGAAATTTATTTTATCCCTATGTGATAATTCTGGAATAAAAGATATGATCGCTCACGAGTTGTGCAGGTCCTTTATTTCACACGGAGGTAATAAAATATAAAATGAAACCAGTCCTTTTCTATAAACAGAAAAAAAAAATAAGTGGTGGAGCGGTTTTATACTACATGAACTCGCAGCACAGCCATTTAAAAATTCATTTACATGATTGAGCCCAAAAGGTCCATTTGCCATGAAATAAAAACCACTAAACACTGTCCTGAAAGCAAAGAAAATGCCAGACTACAAGTAAACAAAAGCTTTTTTTTATTAGTGCCTGAGATGGAACGAAGGATTTTTAGCCAAATACGAAACTTGCAAAAACAAAAAAAGGGAAAAATCTGGAGCAGCAAATTCGACAAAATCATCCCAAGGACCTCGGTGGGAGCTGGACCAGCACAAAGGTGATTAATGAGACATTTCTGATCCAGAAATCACAGCGAGGGGATCCCTCCCGTGCCACAGATGGAGCAGCTGAGGGTAAATTATTTTGTTAAGCTGGGAAAGTTACTTTGTCAGCTCAGTAAAAGGCCAAATTCCTGCTTCTCCTGCGTCCTGGAGCAGGTGATGTTGTTCCAATGTGCTCTGAGTTGGTTTTGTTGCAATACCAGGGGCACGGGAGCTGCCCCCCTTCCACCGCTGCCACTTTTCCGTGTTCAGAGCAAAACTTTGGGTCAAACTTCCTGCATTTCCTCCCAGCCAACAAATCCTGACCCCAAAGAAAGAGGAGAAACACATCTGCTACCACAGCCCTGGAGCTGGGGGCCAGCCCTTGGCTGGAGCTGGGCCCAGCCTAATCCTGAGCCTAAAACCCAGGTAAACCATCTCTGACAAGGGTGGAAAAGTCTCATTTTCCCCTCATCCTGCAGCTTTCCTGACACCCCCCAGAGCCCAGGGAACCAACAGAGAGCTGTGATCCCAATCCCAACCCTACACAGCCACTCTGTGCCCTCCAGGCTGGGGAGAGAAATTTCCCCCGAGCTCCTTTAGTCCCCCTGGAGTGATTTCACCCCGAGAAGGAAATAAAGCTGGTTCTTCTCTGCCCTGCCATGCCAATAAAACAATAAATTGGTATCACTTCCAACAAGGTGCCGCTGCTGTAAAGTTAAAGATAGGGAAGGAAAATGAACTACTGGTTATGACAGCAGGGGAAGGGAGAAGAAATAAATAAAGCTGAGTGCGTGCGAGGGAGCAGATGGCTCATGTCCAGTGTGGCCCATCCTCTGTGGATTACTCCCCTGGAAAGGAAGTCCTTGCCACTTCAGAAAATAGCAATCTGTCAGAAAAATGCTGAGGTTATAGAATTGATCATTCCTTAAGCTGAGGAGAAAAGCCAAGCCAAGCCAAACTGCGTTTGTGCACCAGATATTGATCTGCGGGCGCTGAAAGTGAACCCCCTTACAGCAGTTCTAGACCCATATTTGTACATTTTGCACGTGAAATCTCTGGGGCTGTGTCCTCAGCTGGTGAAAATTAGGTTCATTGATGTTGATGCTGATTTACATGAGTCAGGGATCTGGCCTCTCATTTAAAAAAGAAGTCCTGAGTTTTCTCAGTTTAAGCTCAGGATCAGGCTCAGGGGCTGTGCCCAGCTTTAGTCACTGGTTACACCTCTCTTCAACCAGCCCTGGGTGCTCTTACACAGGGAAAAGATACATTTTAAAATGAAAAAAGTGAAGTTTTGAGGCCAGGTTGTGGCATGTGAAAAATACCCTGGTGGAGTGAGGGGGGTACAGTGTGAAACCAAAGCACCAAGATCAGCTGTGGGTGTGAGGAGTATTTGGGTTCAGATGGGCTGGGCTGGGCTTAACCTCACAGAATCAGGGCTGAGGGCTGATTCTGGGAACACAGAGTGGGATGGGCACAGCCTCAGCTCTTCCTCTCCCACCTCAGAGCCCAAAGGAATACTCAGAACTGGGTTAGGACGTTCCCCATGGGGTCACACAGGTAGAAAAGCTGTGGGAGGGGAGGAGGTGGTGGAAATGATGCTGAATTTTGGAATATTCCTCATCTGCACTGCTGAAAAAACTGCTCCTTGCACTCGCCCTCCCAAAACTGGAATTACAACCAGTGCCACACAAATTTGGTTCAAAAAAACCACTGAGTGCTGGGAGTCCATCTCCAAACCAGGGAGCTTCAGGCAGACAGGAGGGGATTTTCTGCCGGGGGAAGCAACCCATGAATCATTCAATAAAGCCTCCATGCGATAATGAACAGCCAACCTTCTCTGGTGGTGATAAGATATTTTAACTGGAAACATCAGGCCATGTTTAAAAAATGATTACAAATTATTTTAACAGTGTATTTGCAGAGGGTTATAAAAACAGCTATAATATTTTTGTCTTGGATTCTAGAATTACCAGGGTGACAGCTAATGCAGTAATGATTTGTTTCAAATGCCAGTGTTTAAGCTGTATAAAGCTGATTTTATACATTTTTCCAGTAGGCCGCATTGTAGTTAATGAAATTAAACACACCAATCGCATTTGTCCCCAGGGGATGAGGAACTGAACACGCCACTGGTTTATTTTTTTATTAAAATAAATTGCAGCCAGCAAGATGGACTAATTGCCTACAGAATTGAAAAAGAAACATTCCATTGATATAATTAAGCCAATTTTCATGGACAAAAATAGTTATAGTGGATATAAAATAAGCAGAGCATTCAGGGCAGTTTGACTTCTCTCCCCACCCTGCTGTATTTTGTCCAGAACATTAACTATTAAACAAATATGGATCTCAAACGGGCTGACAGCGTTATCTGGTAATGATGGCTAAATTGATCCCAATAGCTGAGGCCAGGGCATTGTGTCTCGGGGCTCTGCTGGGAGAGTTCCTAAGCCAAGAACAACAGAGCAGAAAAAAAAAAAATAAAAAGAAAGAAAAAAAAAAAAACCCCGCCACCTCCCAGACCTGACCTTAAAGCAAAACACCTGAAAGATGTAAAACGATCGAGGCAAAAATAAATCAGCACCTGGTTGCTTTTGGGCTGACACCTCAGCCCTGGTGCCTGGGCAGTCCCTGCTTTGGGGAGGGCTGTGGTCCAGCCAGCCCTGCTCTTGTCCCTAATATAATTACAAAAAAGGGAATGGTGAAGAGAAGACAAAGTCTTTCCACACCAGCTCGGCGCAGCTCAAGATTTACCATGATGGAAGCATTATTCTGTGGCCTACTGGAAATAATTTGGCTGTCTCAGTCCATTTTCACCTGGAAAATGTCTCCCCAAGAGGAGCAGTGGCCTCGTTTGCAGCACCAAAGTGGGTTCAGTGGTACAGAAAAACCCCACCTTATTAACTGTTTTTATAAACTGGGGTAAAACACCTCTTTTAGGGCACAGGATGAAAGTTCAGTCACCCTCTGAAGAGAAACTTTCCTTCCTCCCACTGTCCTGCACACCTCTGCACAGAGAGGCACTTAAATCCGTGGAAAAAGAGTTCATTTTCCAATCCTGTCCACCAAGACATCCCTTTCTGCAGGGAAATTTCTTCCCAATTACAAAAAAAACCCCGAAGACAAAAAAAAAAATCTCCTTATCCAGGTTATGAGCATTCAGAAGCGTGAAGCACACTTAGTGCAGGGATGAAAGTCATATTTCATTTTTATGAGCAAAGAAGGTGCCACCATTCAGGGAAGGAAGAGGAGGAAGAAATCCTCCCTGGGACAGGGACACTCCGTTACAGATTTGGAGATTTGGGTGCTGCACAATGCAAACCCAACTGCAATAAAAATGAAAATAAACAGCCGTGAGGAGGTAGAGCTGATGCATGAAAATCCATTAGGAAAATAAAAGAAATAATAAAGTCGTAGATCTTTTCCACTCCAACATCCCTGACCTGAAATTCCTCCAGGAAAAAAAAAAAAAAAAAAGAAAAAAAAAAAAGAAAAAAAAAATCCCCAAAAGAGTGGATTTAAGATCAGGAAGCCGGGCAGGAATTGTTTTGGGGGATGCTTGCAGCACTGACATATCAACAGGCTGTTAGAGAGTGGGAACAAATGTGTTTGCACATCCCCTTCAGATGTCTGCATCCCCAGCTGCAGACAGACACTGTGGACATGCATTTATTGATGTGCTGGGCTTCTCACCCCCCTGGGATGAACGAGATCTTTTGGGAAATAGGCATGAGAAAATCATTGTTCAGCCAGGATTTGGATGTTTCCCGTTAGCGTCCGGAGTCGCGCGAGTTTGTCATTTAAATAATCTCTAAGTGGGGAGAAAATAAACACAATCCGGGAACAGGGAAGAGGCAGCAAGTTGTGGAAACAAAGCCTGAGCTTGTCCTGGCCCACGGAGAGCACCAACAACCCCAGGTGCCACCAGCCTTGTGCCACAGAAAGGGTCTGCGTTGGAAATGCAGCTTTTTCTTCCACTAAACAATTTCACACACCACAAGTTTTAATGCAACAGGAGGGGGGAAATAATAATAAACAGCGAGAATGTAAATTTTACAGTTAGAAGGGCAAAAGCAGCTCTGAAAAATGTGGGTTCTCCTCCTGATCCTGTCACCAGGAGCGGGCAGGGATCCTGCACAAGTCGCTGCACACACCTCCTCCCTTCCCCAGCCCTGCCGGAGGATAACAACTCCTTCCCCACCATCCAGGTGGCTCCTGAGCCTCACCTCCTTCATGTTTGCAAACTTCTCAGGCCTTTGTCTTTAAAGCACCGTATTAAATAGCACCGAGCTTTTATAAAACACATAAGCCGTAATAATCATAGCCATAATCACAATAATAACACTTCTCACTCAACAGGGCCTTTCCTTGCGAGAATCTCCGGGTGCTTTGCAAACACGAAATGAGCTCAGCCGCGCCTGGCGAGGCGATTTCTCTGCGGCACAGGAGATTCCCGTGGCATTCCCTGCAGGGCTCGGAGCCCGCAGCCCGGCGGGCAGGTGGAACCCGGCGCAGCGGGGCTGGAGAATTCCGGCAGAATTCCCCGCTCGTGGAACGCTCCCACCCGCCCGAGGAGCCGGGGTATCATTACAGCGAGCGGCAGCGATGAATTACAGCGCGGCCGTGTTGTGAAATCCAAGCTCCTGCCTCGCCTTTTCCTGCGAGGGAGCGGGGATTGTGCGAGCCTCAGGTGCGCTCAGCTCCATCCCGGCCGCCTCTTCCCAATCCTGCTCCTTTCGGGGCTGTTTTATCCTGGTATCGTGTGGCTGAACATGGGGCAAGAAGGGCAGTTCTGTGCTCTTCCCCACCTCAGTGCCTTCCCCAGGTATTTTTAATAGCAGCCCTCAGGAAAATGTTGGTTTTATTTTCATCCCCTCAGCTCATTAAAGACCTCCTCTGCTATCCCTGAACTCACACAGCAGTTCCAGTGCAAAGCCTAAAAATAAAACAGGTTTAGGTGTTCGACGAAGTGTTCTAAAATACAGATTCAGTCCGATTTGCGCACAGAACATTCTGGTCCGTGACCGCACAGTAGCTGTGATTTTATTGCGTGTTGTAAGACCTTTGTATGTGCGCTGCCAGCCCGACAGACAAACGCCTCTGCACAGACACGTCTTGCACCGGCACCGAGGTTTTATAGGAAACGAGAACTCAGTGAAATCGGGAATTCGGCGAAATTGGGATAACTTGCCTTTCCCTGACGCACTTTATAAAGTTCTGTTTCTACCCAGACCCGCCAGTGCCCCGTGGTGTGAGCACACGTGGATGGACACCACACGCACCTCATCGCAGCTGCTCGGACACCCACGAGCAGGGCCGGCAGCGAGGGCCAAACCCAAATCCCCGACCCCTGCGCCTCCCCCAGCACTTTGGCACCTCGGAGCTGCAGCTCTGCGGGTGAGAGCAGCCAGTCCCCCACGTCAAAGCCCCAGCTCGGTGCCCCCGTTTGCCAAGTTCCTGCCCAGGCCAAGGAGAGGACGTGCTCTGCCGTTGTTCCCTCTGTTCTTTTTCCCAAATAACCCACGCGGGACGAGTGGGGGATTGATCCATTGTATTTGTAGAATTTGGAGGGGGGAAAAAAAATTAAGAGTGAAGTGATCTTAAATCCTCGGCGATTTTTGTTGAAGCGCTAATTACGCATCACCTTAATTAGCGGATCAACCCCCCCTTCCCTGCCCAGCATCCCTAATTGCCTAATTGAACAGATCCGGGGCAGGACAGGGGGGGGGATTCAGCCACGGCAGGGACCCGGCGGCGGCGGCCCCGCACCTGCGCGGGGCTCCGCACCCGCGGCCGCGGCTCGGGAGAGCTTTGGGGACGTCCCGGTCACCGAGGGCAGGGAACCGGGCCGGGCACAGCTCGGCCGCTCGCTGCCTCCCTCCGCTCTCCGGTGTCCGCCCTCGGGGCCCGGAGCCGGGCTCTGGGCAGGGACAGGGCAGAGGGAGAGTTTTGGAGATGGGAAAAAATCTAAACGCCCGAAAGCGCCATAAATTTTCCTCCTCCGTGCGTCGCAGCGTTGGAAGCGTCTGTGGGAGCACAAACGGAGCCATGCGCCGGGAAGTGGCGCTTGGGCTCCAGCTCCGCGTTCTCTCCTCTCCCTCTCCCCTTTCCCTTCACTGTCTCATCACCCTTAATTAAAATAAATAAGAATAAAACATCAGTATACGGGAAGCCTGTTCTCTCTTCGAAGGCGAAGCCTGAAAGCGAGGAACCGGTGCCGGGGACAGCAGAGCTGCATTCACAACCATTTTTCTGCCAGTCCAGCCTGCCCGGAGGATGCACCAGCGCTGCCTGAAAACTCCGGCCGCAAAGTGTGCCTCGGTCCTATTCCCAATAGTGAAAATCAAACGGGGCTGCAGAAATATCAGCCGCCGTTTGCCAGCACGAGCATTTATTTGGAGCCTGCAGTCCTGGAGCCCAGCCGTGTGTAGCTTGGAATTAAATTTGTACTCTGAAATTCAGGGATTTCGAAGGGAAACGAATTCGCTTTAAGCGTGCAGCGCCCAACTCCTGCGTTATTTTGCCTCCTCTGCATCCTCTCGCCAGCAGCAGCGAGACCCTCGGCTGCTACAGAACCTTCTCCCCACTCACCCATATTTTATTTTCTCGCGGAAGGACGAGGCCCGTGGAGCCGGGGACGCGGCGTGGCCTTCAACCTGCCCGTCCCGCGGATCCCCTTCGGGGCTGCGGGTGGCCGAGCCCCCGGAGCCGCGGGGCACAGCCCGGCCCTGCGGGGGATGCGGGGGCAGCGCTCACCTGGGCGCCGGCACCCCCGGGGCTGTCGCGCCTCCCCGCACCCTGACCGAGCCTCGTCTTTTGATTTACAGCCATTTCTAAAGGCTCCCAGCCCGGCCGGGAGCCACAAAGCGAGCGAGAACCATTCCCGGCTCCGGTTCAGCTCCGCTGCCCCGGTACCTGCCGCTCTCCCGGTGTGAGCGGGGCTGAAATCGCCGAGAATTCCGCTCCCACCCCAGCGCACACGCGTTCGCCCCCTTTCCCAGGCAGGTAATAGAGTCGAATTCCCAGCGGAGCCTCACATCTGCTTAAAATATTGTCCAATGAAATGAAATTCTGCAGCACGGCGTGTTTTTAAAGCCCCCGCGTCCCTCTGCCTCGGCGGCCGCGCACCGGGGCCGTGCGGGCTTTCCCAGCACCCGCAGCCGCTCCCGGGGCTGGAGCACCCAGGAAAGCGAGCTGGGAAGGGAACTGCGGGGTCCCGTGAGGTGCAAGAAGTTGTCGCTACCTTGCCAGGGAAAATACAGCGAGATCCCTACACTCGTGTCCGTGTTTAATCTGTTTCGCAAATAAATACTCCTGGGATATTGAAACCTTAGCTCTGGACTACTGTTTTGAGCTGTGATCCCTAAAAAATCCTCGCCTGAAACCCCATAAACCGTTGGGCCTTGTATTGTATTAAACACCTGATTTTAATCAGGGCTCAGCCCCCGAGCAGGCGCTTCCAGGAGTGTTCGGGGCCACTCCGCGGCCGCGGCCGTCGGGAAGGGCTCGCTCCCGGCCGCGGAGCTCCCAGCCCTTCCCCGAGCTCTTGAGATATCCAGGCACCGAAATCCTTTTAGCCCTTAAGCTGCAGGAGCTCGCTGAGAGCTCACGGGGGGAGAGTGGAGGGTCCCAAACGCGGCCAGATCCGCATCGCACCCACCGCGGACACATCTGCAAAAACCCGCACTGAACCCGCCGGGGAACATCTGCAAAAACCCCGGGGCCTTTTCAAGAAGTAAAAAGAAAGAGAAGGAAAGGGTAAAAAAAAAGAAAAAAAGGAAAATAAAGGAAAATAAAAGTAAAAGTGAAATATTCCGCCTTATTTAACCGTTCAACTTCGCTTTTCCAGCCAAGAGAGCTCTGAAAATCACTCCTCACTTTAACAATCTAAAACAATAAGTGACGACTTTTTAAAAAGTTATTATTTGAACGGGGACACTTAAAACGAGTGTTTATTGAGAAAATAAAATAAAGTAAACCAAAACCCCCGGATTAATTCAAAGAACTTCCCGAATGACGCCCCAGCCATGGGGTGACAATGTTGACCACGTAAAGAGTGACCCATCCCGCCCCGAGCAGCGCTGGTGCCCGCAGAGCCGAGGGAGGTGTTCGGGGGGCACACGGACACGGTTTGGGGACAGGGGGACCTTGCTGGAGCGCGATGGAAAATGTCGCGACACCAAGGTAAATCGCAGGGCCTGGGGCTGCTGCGTGGCGGCCGCAGAACGGGAACGGCGGCCGGAGCTCGGGGCCGGCGACAAACCCGGCGACAAAGAGACTTGGTGAGGAAAAGTGGCCCGAGGAGCAGCGCTGGGTTTGGAGATCGGGGTCCCCCTGGAACCGGGGTGTCCTCCCCTGGAAGGGGGAACTGCGGCTCATCCCGGGGGGCCGGGACCAGCCCTGCCTGCCGACCTTGGCGGCGTGAAAAGGCTCCGAAAGAGCGAACTTGAATGACAAAATCAACCTCGGAGCCCACGTGTGGGAGCGCTGCGAGCGCCCGGGACCCCTCGGCAGCCCCGGGGCGAAGTTGAACCCCGAAGGGGTTTGCAGAGGGGCTGCCCCCCATCCCCTGGGGGGATCCCCTCCCCTGGGGGGATCCCCCCGCCCTGAGCCCGGCTCTGAGCGGCCTCAGATCCCCCCGGGGGGCTCCCGTGGAAACCCACGCGAGGGAACCGGAGCGGGAGCCGCTGTTTGCCGGAGCCTCCTCCGAGCGCTACGAGCAGAGTTTCCAGCGGGGCACAGACTGAGCTGGAACTTCTGCAGCTCCGGACATTTCGCACAGAGGCAGAGCGAAACAGAAACTAAATAATAATAGTAGTAATAATAATAATAATAAATAATAATAGTAGTAGTAGTAATAATAATAGTAATAATAATAGAAGAGAAGGACGGACAGGCTGTCCGGGCTCCGGGATCCTGCGCTGCGACCGAACCTAACAGGGAATCACCGAGGAGCCATCCCGAGCCTTTGCAGCGGGACTCTGCGGGAGCGGGGGCAGAGAGGACCCGCTCTTCCCTACAAAAGCCACATTCTCCTCCTCGGAAAATCCAGTGTAAAAACGACTCGAAAGAAAGAACGAACGGGAGAGGGTCCGCTGGAAGACGGAGGGAAAAAGCTGCGCGAGACTTACGAGCTGCAATTCCACCCCCAAGTAAATTTTAAAAAATTAAAAATTAAAGACACTCCCCCACACTCCCCTCCCCCAGACCTTCTTAACCCCCAGCTGGGACACCCGAGCTGCCTTCAGGATCTTCCCTCTGGACCTGCGACTCCAAAGCCCCTCACTGAGAGCGGATCCATTTTTGCTACAAATTCTCTTCCTTCCCTCTCCTCGATAATTGTTCCCGAGACCAGAAGGGTTTCTCCCACCCCCCCCGCCGTCTCTGCCTGTCTCTCTCCCCCCTCTCTCCAGCGCTCCGTCTCTCCGCTCCCGCCGGCAGATGCCAAACGCAGACCTCTAGCGCCCACTATTTCAGAACCCGGGAA
>VZRV01003565.1:0-22628 GCA_013398115.1 Falcunculus frontatus | reverse complement strand
CCTTCACTCACGAGGGGGGGTTTGTTGCTTTTTTTTTTTTTTTTTTTTTTTTTTTTTTTTGTCCTATCCTCTTCCTCAGACCACTTATCTCTGCCCCCTCCTCTCTGCCGGCACCATCACAGCCTTCCCCTGATCTGCCCCTTTAAGAAAAATCAGCCCTCTCCGCTCCTAACCCTCCGCACACTGACCTTACACACTGGACAATATTTAAGGATCAAGGTGCCATCCTATAAAGAGGTGATTATTATTATATTATTATTATTACTACTAAATAGCAATGCTGTAGAGAAAGTTTGTTAGCAGTTGTCATCTTGTAAACGCTCCTAGTTTAGACATACTTTTGTTTTTAATCTGAAAAATATTTATTTACGTAACTTTTTAACCAGTGTCTGTCTTTATTTTCTTCTTTTTTATTTTTTTACCTTTTTTTTTTTGCCTTCCTCTCCCCTTCGGCTCTGGGGCGGGGGGGGGGGGGGTTACCTAACTTTAAAAATAATAACTTTTAAAATAACAGAACTTGCGCTGTTGTGTTTTGTCGGTATTTCTCGTGTTTCTACCAGCATTTTTTTTCCGGCGTTCTGCAGCTTCTCTCCTCGTCCCCGGCTCGGGTTGTCGGTGTTTGTTGGGGGTTTTACCCTCGGTTTGTCGCTGCAGCCCCGCCGGGAGGGCTCCAGGCCCCGCACCCCGCGGGCAGCGGCCGTCGGGAGGGGTCGGGGAGGGAGGGCGGCCGCTCTGCTCTGCCTTTCAGGTGGAAGGCAGCGCGCTGGGGCAGCGCTCCCCAGGGACGGGGGAAGCCGCCAGACACCCGAGGAAAGGGGGGAGAGGAAGGACAGACACCCCCGGAGCCCCCCAGGACCTGGCCGCCCCCCGCCCCGAGCGGAGGTAGAGAGCGCTCGGGCAGAGCCGCTTTGAAGAGAGGAGCGAAGTGTAAATAGCCGGTGATTGATGTGCTGGCTTTGACTGCGGAGAAAGCACTATTTTAATTCAAGTGGCCAGGTCAGATGGTCACGGAAGAAGGTTGAAAGGTAGGATTTAATGAGATTAATATGGAGAGAGGGAGAAACGCGCGTCGTCTTAAACATTCCATAAAATAATGGGGTGAGGGCAGCGCGGCGCTTCGCGCTGGAGGTGCGGACCCATCCCGGGGAGCCCTCGCACCGAAGGGCACCGCAAAAACAAAGCAAAACTTGTGTGGGTGCGTCAGGTCCCTGCTGGAAGCCATTCCGGCAGCTGCACTCCTGCCCTGCAGGTGGAACTGGGGAGGGGGGGAATATTCCTGCTAATTACCGGTTTTCCCCTCCTCAATAAACTCTTTAATTGCAAATGGGAGCAGGGGCCTTTCAGATGCTACCGAGGAGCCGGCGTTCGAGGGAAGGGTGGGGGAGCAGGAGGCCAAATAAAATAAATCCGTTTGAAGGGAACTCGCGGCCACGTGTCGCCCAAAATGCCGAAGCGGTGCCTGTGAATTCCTGCCTCGAGGACGCCGTTCCACGGCGCGCCGGGCACCCCGAGGTTGGAAAAACAAGCTCTTCCCAGCCTCACCGGTGAAACAGGAGCTCGAGTGTTTCCAACTCATTGAAATATTTCTTCCAGCCATCCTGGACGCTCGCTGTCCCCGCGTCCCCCACCGAGCTGATCCAGGGACGGGCGGATTTCAGTTTGAAAGCGTCGTCCGGGGTTATTTCTCGCTGTTATTGCAGCGGTCTTCTGGCAGAAGACCGGATAGAGCCGGGAGAGCCGCGGCTGGCGGGGGGAGGATGCCCCGGTAGCCGCGTCCCCGTCCCCGAGCCGGGGAACGAAGGTCACGGAGGGCCCGGAGCACCGGGCCGGCACCGCGGCCGTGCCCCCCCGCAGCCCGAGCCCCGCGCAGCCCCTGCTTTTGTTTTCTTGCCAAAACCCCCCTCATCCCCATCATCCAGATTCCCCCAGGAATCAGCTCCTGAGGGAATCAGCCACTCTCCAGCCGACCCGCTCGGGGATATTTGGGGAGAGGCGAAACGCTTTTGGGGTTGCACGGCTGGGGGGGATGTGGAGGGTATCGACCACGGTTTAGGTGATGCTTCTGCAAACGAAGCCACCGAGAAGCGATCGAAAGGCGCCGTGCTGGGGCTGCCCCGGTTGTCCCCGGCACCCCGGGTCTGCCCGTGCCGCGTCCCCGGCTCCGGCCGCCTTCCTGCCGGGCCGAGGCGGCAGCGGCCGGGCTGGAGCGGGGCTCCAGCAGCCACCGGTGGGCACGGAGCGGGGTGGTAAGGCCGGGATGCGGCGCTTTGCCGGCCCAAGAAAGGGGGGAAAAAGGGAGGAAAAAACCCCCCTAAAATTAAAAAAAGGATGAAAAGAGGGTGGGGAAAAAAAAAAAAAGAGAGCGAGAACGAATTTTGAAGGGCCAGTGCCAGGGTGTGCTGGCCACGGGCTGCGATGCGTGGGGAAAAGGACACGCTGCCGTCCCCGACACGAGTGGGATCCCTTCCCGCAGGGAGGTTGCGGTTCTGCCCCCAGGAACGGGCCCGGTTTCCCCACCTCGCTTGAAGCCCGAAGAGCTCGGGGAGCGGCGGGGCCGGTGGCGAGGGCAGGGGCCCGGGCGCTCCGGGGACAGCGTGTCCCTGAGACACGCTTCTGCTCCCACCGACGCTTCTCCCTGGCTATACGGGTGCCTCGCTGCATCCCGGCACTGAGCCCCCCATGGAAGGAGAGGGGCTCCTGGGGCTCGGCAAAGCCCCGGAGTGAGGTGTGCGGCCCGGGCAGGGAGAGCCTCGCAGCCCCCCCGCAATGTCCGAAGCCCCCCCGTGTCCCGCCGGGCGAGCATCCCACCGGCTTTTGCAGCCTGCACCTGTTTGAGTGCGTGTCGCTTCCACGGGGAACGGCAAATTAATGACCGTGGAGGAAGGGAGAAGCGCCAGGAAGCTTCTCGGCGCTCCCGGGTCAAGCCGGGTGGCTGCCAAGGAGCCGGCGCAGGGAGCCGGGGCCCTGCCCGGCCTGGAGCCACGCGTGCTCCTCCGCTTCCCCAGGAACTCTGCCCACGGCCAGCCTGGGCCACCCCGGGCATGGCTGAAGGGGAAAACCACTCCAGCGGAGGCGGCCGATTTTCCACAGAGACTTAACAACCGTCTCCTGCAGGGAAAGAAGCAGCCAAGTCCCTCTGCACCACACTCGTGCCAGGGCACAGGGACCCGCGGGGCTGCCAGGGCGGCAGGGCATGGCCGGGCCGAGGGGCGTCTGTGGGGTCTGGGGGCACAGGGCAGCGGGGCGGTACCGAAATGAGCCTGTTCGGGGTTGATCCCCCCCTCCCTCGCCCCTCTTTGCTCCTCCATCCTCGCCCCGCTAATGGAGATTTCAGCGCGCAGCCCCCGCGGCGTGGGGGGGTCCCGGCAGCTCCGGGGAGGGGGCGCTGGAGTGGCAGGAATTTACGGGTGGGTTCCTTGGCATCTCCAGCACGAGCCGTGTGTTCCCAGGTATTTTACAAGGCGGGCTTGGAGCGCACGCTCCAGGTGAAGCGCTGCGTGGGAGCTGCCCGGCTCCGCTCCCCGCGTGGCCCTCCCGGGAGCCCCGCGCTCGGGTGGGCACCCACGGGGGCACGGGAGAGGGGAAAGGCGCTCGGCGAGCTGTTTTTGCACAAGTCTTTTTAAGCAGTAAAGAAGATTAAAATGGTTGAGCTGGTCCAGCTTGTCCGGGCGCTGCCGCACGCCCCGAGTCACCCCTTGGCGAGGATTTTCGCATAAATCACTCCTTGTTTCTTCGCGCGGTTGCGGCGGGATTAAACCGGGAATTAATATTCGAAACTACGCAAGAGCCCGGCGGCACAGGACGGGGCTGCGCTCCTCGGGGTCAGCGAGCCCCGCGCAGATCAGGCGCTGAGAATGTCACACGCTTCCCTAGGGATTTTCCCTCTTAATCTGCCGCTAATTAGCGGCGGGAGCGCACCCACGGGGTGATGCGGGGCTGCCTCGCACCCACGCAATGGAGCAGCGCTCCTCGCGTCCCCCGCTGCCAAGGAATTCCAGCACCTCCGGGACGCGCTCCCGAGCCCCGGTCCCTGCGAGGAGCCGGCGCAAGGGGGCGGTTAAGGACAGCCGGGAGCCCCGGGCCACCCCCGGGGCTGCGGGCACAACGGGGGAGTCCCCGCCGAGCATCCTTCGCCCCGGGCCGGCCGCGGGGGCAGCTCGCGTTCCCAGCAGCGGCTCTGCTGGCGGCCGGGGGGAGGTGAAAAACGTAAAAATACCAAAAATCAAACTCTCCGAAGGTGGCTGCGGCCCCCCCGCGCTGTGAGGAGCTGGCGAGACGCCGGCCGGGGTCCTCCCCCCCCGGTGCCGGTGCCACCCGGAGCAGCTCGGGGTGGCTCAGAGCCGCTCTGCGCGCAGGTAGAGGGTGATGGAGCTCAGTGCGGGTGTCGCATCCTCCAGCCGCCAGACCCTTTCCTGAAGTGACCTATTTACACTCTCATTGGTTTAAATTAATTTTTTACCCGAAAAGCTTTGAGGAGAGGGGGAACAAGCACCAGTGAGAAAGGCAGAAATGGCTGTATTTTGTACAGGGGAAAAAAAAAAAAGAAATTAAGTCACTCTTGCTGGTCCCCTCAGCGATGAAATACAGGAGGAAAGATTAAAATCGCTGCATAACCTGTGCCTGCACGTCACTGTCCTGCACCTCTCTTCCCTGCTCTTCCAGCTGCACCGAAACCCGTCTGTGCATCAAAATGAGCTTATCAGTCTATTTTTTTTATTATTACTATTATTTCTAGAAGAAAACACTGGCTCCCCCGGCCATGAAAAAACACCGTGCAAATTGCCATTTCAGATTTTTCAAAAAACATGTTCAGCTCTAAGAATTCCTCCGAATTCGTTACACTCCGCCGCGAGAGGCTGAGCCTTGCTGGTCCCGGCGAAGGTAAAAATTCACGTCCTAAAATAAGAAGTCGTAAAAAAAAAAAAAAAAACCCACCAAAAAAAAAAAAAAAAGGGAAAGGAGAAGAAAAAGAAAAGCACCATTTACATTTGAATATCTAACTTGAACATGATTATAATTACAATCGTCAAACATCGAGCAGTGTTGTTTCCCATGAACAGACAGTTTTGGGGATGTAAACACAGCAGTTTTAATCGTGAAGGTCTCTGGGAATGAAGGGAAATTAAGGAGTTATAGCAATTTTTTTAGACGTTTGATCAAAATATTTTTGCCCAGAGATTGCTTGCCAAATGAAAGCAAAATGGAAGCGATGGGCGCTGTAATTCCGCGGAGTTTTGTCGTGGAAAGAGCCCAAGCCCCCGTTCTCTCAGGGCAGTGGGTTCTCCTTCCCCCGGCGTTTTTTTGGCGAGGTTCTCTCCTGCGGGAAGTGGCCCTGAGAAACAGGTACCGGGGACGCAATTTTCGATCGAGCATTTTCCAGCCGAAAAGCCGACTTCTGAAGGCGCTACAACGATCCGCGTCGCCTTTTCCCTCGGAATTAACACAGCACCCCCCGATTTAAAGCTCGCAGGGAGCTGCAGCAGCCGGCGGGGCCGGAGCGCGTTCCCCATCCCTCGGCACCGCTCCTGGGGTTCCCTTGGCAGGGGGGGACCCCTCGCTCCTCACCGACATCCCCGAGCAAGGCCCGCAACCCCTCACGGCCAGGGAGGGGATTTGCTTTAATTAAATATTGTGGGGGTGGCGAGGAGTGAACCCCAAAACGCCATTTGCTGCCCTGCCAGAATTCGGAGCTTTCTCCGCTCGTCCCCGCGGAGCAGCGCCCGCTCTGGGGGTCACCCCCCTCCCCTGGGGCTCTGCGAGTCCTGATGGGGACCCCGACGGAGCCCTCGGGGGGTGTCCCCTCACTGTCCCCTCCTTCCACTGCCCCTGGCTGTGTGGGACTGGGGTCACCCCCAAAGAGCAGCTCGGTGCTGGCCCAAGGGGGACACCCAAGGAGGCCTCCTCTACCCTCGGGGACCGCGACAGAGGCGCGGAGTCCCCGCTGTGAAGGAGCCGCGGAGCCCCCGCGGGTTCCGCGCCTGCTTTACTCGCGCTTCCCCCGCTCAGGACGGCTGCGGCAGGGCTGCCTGGATAATTATTAGCTATTAATTGAGTTCAAGACCTTTTATGGCGATGGGAAATGAGGAGCCCGACCACTGATCCCACGGAGGGGCTGCTCGCAGCCAAGAGCCGCGGACGCGCCGTCCAGAACTGGCGGGGCCCGGCCTGACACCGAGTCCAGGGGACGGGGGGGGGAAAGGGGCGACAAAAATTCATTAGGTGAAAATTATAGAAACTTTAGACCGAGGGATTTATTTACGAGACACCTTCGGGAGCTGCCGCGGGGAGCGGGGGGAGAGGGGCGATGCCCGACGGGGCGGGCCGGGGGCTGCGCCGGGGTCCCCGGGCAAGGTGAGGAGCGGGGCCCGGCCTCCCCCCGGACCCCCAGCGAGCAGCGGGGCTGCTCCTGCCGATCCCGTTTCCTTATCTTTCCACGCTTCCACCTTCCAATTAAACTTCCCCAAATTGCCAAAAGGCTGATTTGCATGCAAGGGACCCCGCTCAAAGATGCTAACTTATTGTCTCCTCCCAGAACTTAACATTTCTCTCTTCAGTTCCCACTTGAAAGAAGTTTTAGAACAGTATTCAAAGACTGTCCAAACGAACAAAACCTTCCCCTTCGCTCGGGAGAGAAATCCGGTGTATTCAATACGAGGGCATATTCTCAGAAGTTTGCAGATTTGGGTTTAAAGGCGGTATTGTTCGTGCCTTTTTCCTGAAACTTCTTTATTTTTTTTTTTCCCCTCCTCAGACCACGGCTCACATGCCTGCAAAGGATTATTAAAATAAAACATCATAGAGCATTATTTCTCCTTTTTTTTTTCCTTCTTCACTGTTTAGAATTACTTTTCTGGAGGAGCTTTCCAGGCATCCCCCCCGCCCCGCAAGTCATAATTAAGAACACTTTTTTTTCTTCTTCTTCTAACAAACAGGAAAAGTAAAGAATCAAACCCTTCTCCGAATGCTCCTTTTTCTGTAAACACTAACAGCGTTCTAAAATCGGAAACATTTCTCTGTTCCCAGAACACCTGAAAACATTCTCGGGGCTGGACAGACGCTGTTCTTCCACAGCTGAACAAATTAAAGCGGCGAGATTTTGATACCAGAAGCATCTGTGAGAGTATAAAATAAACGCAAACCTAAATTCTTACTGGGTTTGGAAAAAAAAAGCAACCTGTTTACAAGGCGCCGGGATCCCTGAGTTCAAACACCCCCATCCACACACGGAGTTTTCTTTTTAGGATTAAAAGATGATGATCCAATGGGCTGAGGATGTAAAACTCCTCTGGGGAACGCGATAAACTGCAAAAAGCCAGTGGCAACTCATTCCTGATTAACTCCTTTTTATAAAGAGGCAGAATGGAAGCGAACAGGGACCCGACGGGACACGCACATATTTTATTCATTTAATACAAAGCAGCTTTAAAGGAAAAAAAAAAATCTTTAAAAAGGCAGTTCAGAGCATAACTCACGGGCCGGGGGGGAAGGCAAAAAGCTGATGGGGTGTGAGGTGATGTCGCCGTCATCCCTCGCTCCCGAGGGAGCTGGGAACGCACCGGGCAGCGGGAGGGACGCGATCCCCAGGCTGCGGTGGGGGGACCGGCCCGGCCCCCAGGGACCCCCAGAGCCCACGGGGGGACAGCCCCGATGCTGGGGACCCCCCCCTAAGCCCCCGGCAGGACTCTCCCCGCTGACCTTAAAGGCGGAATCAATGAAATCGTGTAAGCGCAGAGAGCACAAAGAGCTCCTGTGCTCGGCTCTGCAGATCATAACCAGAGATGGGAAAGTATTTACGGGGCTCTCGGAGTGACTGGTCCATCACTACCGAAAAAATAATATTTTTAACCGCAGGGAAGCAAGAGTTCATGTAGATTTACAAACGAGGGCTTGCTGGAGAAAGTAACTGTAAGAACATGTGTTAAAAGCGCAGCAGAAAGAATTCCATCGATTTCCATGAGAGGTGGATCGCATCCAGGAAGAATGAGTCAACTTCATTCCTTGGGCAGAGCTCGCCAAACGGAGGAGAATTCCACCAGGCAAGCCTTTGGATCACCTCGTGTCCCCCCTTTTCGTGTGCTGCTGTCCCACTAATAACCTCTCAAATGTGGTCATGGGTTAGAACGAGGTGGGAATTCTTTTAAAAACGGCTTTTAATCCCCGGAAAATAATGGTTGGAGAAATAGATTCTCCCCTCCAAATGTCGCATCAGCTGCAGATAACTGCAGAGCCAAAAAGACTCTCACACACACAGGAAAACACCGTCCGAGGCAGGACAGGACAGCTCAGAGCTCAAGGAAGGTGAAAGACAAAATTTGCACATCACAGGGATCCACCCCGGTGTTCTGGCTGCTGAACCCTGTTTCTCCTTTCCCCACAGTTTCAGCATCGAACCGGGCAAGGTTTTGGTTTCATCTGCACGGAGGAGGTGAAAACTCTTGAAGCCCCCCCGATATTTCCTCCCCAGCCCCATTCCCTCAGGGCACGGGGACTTTTTCACCCCCCAGGAAGGAGCAGAAGCTTTAATTGAGAGAGAAACCTTTCCCCACTCGCAAATGCACATTTATTGTGGGGTTTTTTTACAGGTGGAAGAACAAACTTCCACCACTGGAATGGCCAAGCACCGCCAGAGTTCTGCTCTTTGAATTCAGACACCCCAAGTTCCACACAGACCCTCCCACACTTCTATCAATTAAAGAACTCATCAAACCTTTAGCAGGGAGCTCATCAGGCTTCTCCACCTCGCTGGTGGCTTTTTAGCCCACAAATTGGCCAAACGAGGGCTTGTGGCAGCCCCATGGGGACGCCAAGGTTCTGTTGAGAGGTGCAGCCTGTGATAAGCTCATCAATGAATAGTTAAAAACCGAGCTCCAGAAGCGTGGTTAGAAAATGAAATGCAAATGTATACAAAATAGCCAATGGTTCCTGTGAATATAAACGCCTGTCTACCTCATGACTGCTATTTTCCAGCCAGCTTTCCAAGCAGAGGAGGCCTTGCACTCCTGTATCTACAATTGTGCCATTTATAAGGCAGGAGCCCACCTCGCCCAGGCGCTGGTTCCTGCAGTGACTCATGTTCCACTGGGTTATTCCTTGTGCTAAAACAGAGGGGAGAGCAGAACCTTTGGGGAAGGAATGGGTTGGAAAGCACCAGACACTCTCACTATTCCTTGTCAAAAAACCTGAAAGCGGTGGTTGACATCCTGTGTGTGAGAGAAAGGTTTTTACAACTGGCATTAAAAATAAAATGTTACGCTGACACTGGGGTCAGACAAAAGTCTGGGTGAATAATTCTCGTTCAGGTTGCCCAGAGCCAGAATTATTCCTATTATGCCCCATCCCTGGAAGTGTTTAAGGCCAGCTTGGATGGAGCTCTGAGCACCCTGGGATAGTGGAAGGCGTCCCTGCCCTGCCCATGGAATAAAATGAGCTTTAAGGACCCTTCCAACCCAAACCAGTCTGGAATTCCATGACAGGAGAAGGAAATAAAGCTTCTGAATAAAGGATGAAATGATTTATAAAAAAGCGGCACAGCAAGCTGCAAACAAGAAGCCATCTGATAGGAAGGGACACCTTGTTTTATCAGGCCTTCCCCTTAAAATCCTGTTTCATTCATTTACTGTGCCCAAATTGCCCACTCTGCTGCTGGAAGGGCAACTCCCAGACTCCCTGGTGAAATAAATCCAGGAGTAAAACACGTTATAGGTGTGAGCAGGTGGCTTTTGCCCTCCCTGCAATAACAAAGCTGTGCAGGATGCTTGGGCAGAGCTCCTGCTCGGAGAAAAAATCCCCTTTGAAGAGCAGAGAGGGCTCAGGCAGGCACATCCCACACACACACACTCAGCTGACCTGACAGACACCTCCAGACCTCCTCCTGTTCTCATTCTGGATCCTTCCAGTGCCCTGGCACACATCAGGAGTCTCTCCAGTGCCACTCAGCTGCAGCTCTGCTGCCTTGGTACGAGTGAGATGGGGAAATGGTTTCATTTCTCTGAATTATAAAGTTAAATAGAGCGAACTGAGGAGCTCCTTGGAAAATAATGGAGTGAGATCATCCATACAACGATTTAAATACGTTAAGGGAACTTCTCTGTGTGACCTGGAGCCACTCTGGCAGTGAAAGCCCCACCACAGAGGCTGTCACTGCTGGGACTGGAGCCTTGTCGTGGTGGTGGCCCCAGTGACCCAAGACCCTCCCCACACCCCCCTTTTCCACAGCCAGACCAGGTTTCCTCCCCAGCTCCACCCCAGATCTCTCACAGCAGAGTTTCAGGTGTCTCATTCCATAAAGCCATGGATTCCTTAAAGAATGGCTCAAATAAGAGCAGCCCCTGCATTCAGCATCTGCCCATTCACAGAGCCCTGCACTGGTTTGGGTTGGGAGAGACCTTAAATCCCATCCCACCTCACCCCCTGCTGTGGGCAGAGACAACTTCCACTGTCCCAGGATGCTCCAAGCCCTGTCCAACCTGGCCTTGGACCCTTCCAGCTGCTCGGGCTCATTATAAGGGACAGCACTGCTTCATAGAGGGAACATTTTTTCTATAAAATTATCACTAAAAGCTTTTAAATTCCACTCTTAAGCAACCCAGAATGACTCGATCGCAGATGACAAAAACACTGGACATTTGGAAGGGAAGTTGAGTCATAATCAGTGATTTTGTCACAAAGCTCAGCAGAGGGAATCATCCAGGCTGTGAAACATTTGATTCTTGAGCGTGTCAGCCACCAAATATGGGCTGGGAGGGCACAGCAAGGGTTAAAGGATGACTGGGAAATGGTAAAATGGAAAAATTTCAAAATTTCCACAAGGCAATAAGTAGCCATTGTCCCCAACTTCTTTTTCAAGCAGTTAGGAGTTGCAGCTCTTTCTGAGCTGATGCTGAGCCCTGTGAAAGCCCTGCCAGCCAAGCAGGTAAGAATTCTGCTCAATAACCACCTCATCCTTTAATTTTTACTGCTGGACCCGGTTATCACCACCCACCCTCACCAGGAAAGGGAAAACCATCACTTTGAAAAAGACACCCCATATTCTGCATTTTACTGTGAATAAATGGAAATCGATGTGTTGGCAGTGTTGCCATTCACCAAAAAAACCAAATGTAACATTTTCCCCTCCCATTAAACACAAACTGATATGGAATTGTTCGTTTTATCACTCAGGTTGTTGGAAAGTCACAGTTTTATTTCACCATTTACCCATTTTGTCACTGCTCCTCCCAGCAGATATTCCACAAGGAAATTCTTGGATGCTTCTATATTAATAAAACTCCCCAATTTATCATACATCTGGTACAGATCTCTGAGAAATACAACCTTGGGTGTATAAAAACTGTCCCAAACTCACAGAAGTAAGAGATGATCTTTTAAAGGACAACCAAAACCCAGCTCACGTCACCCAAGAGCAGAATCACAACTCACAAAATTATTCAATGGGTAAATCCAGTGGTTTTTTGTCACTCATTCAAGTGGCTGCATTTTAGCAAGGCGGGGGGGAAAAAAACCTCAATAAAAGAATTTTGTTCTGGTAGGATGAGAAAAATGCTAACCATGTTTTTATGGGAGAAACAGAGATAGAGCACTGGCTCGAGCACTGAAAATCTCTCATGCCCTGATCTATAAATAAAACTGGTTGGGGCTTTTCTTTTGTACTAAATTTAAAGGAAAGGCTTTTCCATGGAGAGTTTTCTTTAAAGCAAACTCTGCCCCAGAAGGACTTTAACGATGGTGTTTCCAACAGGCAGCATGAATGAATTAAACAATAAACGCAGGCAGAGAGCAGCTGTGTGTTTCTTTAACAGAAGCAGATGAATGTGCAGCTCAAACACGGCTGGGTTCTCCAGAAAGGACAATTCCTGATGGCTCTCACCCAGTTTGCAGCCAGTTTTCCTCCTCTCTGTGCTCCAGGACTTTGGCTCAGGTGCCCTCCAGCATCATAAAAAGCTTCCAGGTTGGTGCCAGTGGCCATCAAGCAGAAATTCCAAGTTTTGCTGTGCACACGATGCGAAATTATTCAGCTTTTCTGGGAGTTATCCACAGGGAAAAGGGGAGGGAAGGCACCTGGATGTCCTTGGCAGCTCCCTCAGCACCACAGAGCACCCAGAGCCTCTCTGCCCTTCTGGGCACGGCTCCTTCCCTTCCCCTCGGGGTAATCCCTGTCCTTCCTCAGGCTGGAAACCACCAAGGCCTCCCTCCTCTCCTCACAGAAGTCTCCCAAGATCCCACCTGGAGCCAGGAGCTCCAAAAGAACCCCCTCAGAGGGCACCAACAGTGCCAGCAGAATGCCATGGCACAGAGCCACCAGCCCCGGAGCTGCTCAGGGGACACTGCAGTGTGTGAGCTGCCACTTCCCTTCATTTCCCTTCCATCCTCCCTCTTCCCTTCATTTCATCCTCCCAGTTCATTTCATTCTCCCGATCCCCATCCCTTCACTTCATCCTCCCAGTCCCTTCACTTCATTCTCCCAGTTCATTTCTTCCTCCCAGCTCCCTTCCCTTCCTTTCATCCTCCCAGTTTCCTTCCCTTCATCCTCCCAGTCCCTTCATTTCATCCTCCCAGTTTCCTTTACTTCGTTCTCCCAGTTAATTTCATTCTCCCAATCTCCTTCCCTTCATTTCATCCTCCCAGTTTCCTTTACTTCGTTCTCCCAGTTCCCTTCACTTCATTCTCCCAGTTCCCTTCCCTTCATCCTCCCAGTTTCCTTCCCTTCATCCTCCCAGTCCCTTCACTTCATTCTCCCAGTTCCTTCACTTCATCCTCCCAGTCCCTTCCCTTCCTTCCCCCAGTTCCTTTCTTCCTCCCAGCTCCCTTCCCTTCCTTTCATCCCCCCAGTTTCCTTCCCTTCATCCTCCCAGTCCCTTCACTTCATTCTCCCAGTTCATTTCATTCTCCCAATCCCCTTCCCTTCCCTCGATCCTCCCAGTTTACTTCACTTCATTCTCCCAGTTCCCTTCCCTCCATCCTCCCAGTTCCTTCACTCCACTCTCCCAGTTCATTTCACGCAGCAGAACCTGCTGTGCTTTCCAGTATTTGCTCGTTAGCCTGGCACTAATTACTGCTGTCTGTTATAACTTCAGCCACTCATTGTCACCACCTGACTTTTCAGACACTGTCACCTTCATTTCCTGGTGCCCAAAACTGCTGCACGTGCCCATTTCACCCCAAAGCCCACAGCATTCCTGCAGCTTTCCCAAAATTTGCAGCTTTCCCAAATCCTTTCCTGTATCAGTTCTGGAATTCCACTTGCTCCCACTCTTCCTTCAATTTCCTCCCAGCCTTGATGCTTCCTTGTCCTTCACGTTTTCTAGAAAAGAAATGGGTTTTCTCCTCCTCTCAAGGGCTGCACCTGCTGTTTCCTTCTTCCTCTGCACAGATTTCTCCCGACACACAGAAATTGGGGATCCACACCACGCCCCAGCCAGCCTGAGGGAGGTGAATGAACGTGAAGCAAACCTCTCCCCCAGTCCCATCCCAGCCTGACCTCTGTGCCAGCAGAGCAGGGACTCTAAAACTCCCAAATTTTGCTTTAACACAGCAAAAAAACCCCACAAACATTGCAAAAGTTCCTGCCAGAACCACCCCAGCCTTCGCTGCTGCTCATCGCCCACAGGTGATTTCCTCAGAACAAACTTCAGTGATGCAGTGCAGGTGCACAAACCAGGGATACAAACCAGGATTTGGGTGTGAGAACTCTGCTTCTCTTCCCTGGAGCTGTGAACCAGCCTTCAGTTCACCACCCCAAACCTCAAGACAAAGATCTCAGAGGGGATGGGGAGCCTCCAGCTCAGAGTGGGAGCAGGGAGGAGTTCACAAGCAGAAAACTTTCCCTGATAAAGTAAAAAAAAACAGGAAAAAAGCCTCTCACTGTCCAGGGCAGCACCACAGGTGGTGGCTGCTCCACCTGGGGTGGCTCCTTTTGTCCATGCAGGGAATTTCTTCATGGATTTGTCAGTGGTTGAGAAACAGGAGAGAAAAATTCTGCCTGATGAACCTGGGATGGTGGAAGTTGTCCCTGCCCATGGCACAGGGGTGGAATGAGGAGGTCTTTAAGCTCCTTTTCAACTCAAACCATTCCATGATTCCGTGATTCTCTGAGCACACTGACTGAGTGAGAGATCCCTGTTGTGTGTCCTGAGAAATTGAGATTTATTCCACAACAGAGAAAGAAAAACCCCACATGATGAAACATCTCATCTCACCAAGGCCGAAGACAGAGAATTGATGGATTTTAGCTGGGCTGCCAATGATTCCAGGGATATGTAAAGCTCATCCTGGGTCACTCAAATCACAGCTCCTCCTCCCCTCCAGATGCTTGTGGTGACTTGGGGGAGGGAATTGTGGCAGCTTTGGGGACTGTGGGACAGCTGAGTTAACACTAATGGATCCCAAAGGGTCTCTATTTCATACTCTTTAATGCTCATTACATTTCCAATGCTCTGAATGTTTTGTGAGCACGAAGGCTGAACTTCCTCCCACCTACCCTGGAAATACATAAACCCTCAGGTCATTCGACCTGCTGATGTTTCTATTTCCAGGAGAGAGCGGGAACACTGAAAAGGAACTTAAAACAAACCCCAAGCAAGTTTTTCCCAGCAAATTCTGATGTATAGGATGTGACATAACGGTGCAAAAACTTTTGGCAAAAAAACCCCAGGGGTTTTAAATTGCTCTGCTCGGGTTTTTGCTGTGGTGGGAGGTTTAATGGGCTGCACTTTACCTCAGGAGTGACACAAGAGCACAGACAGCCGGAGTGACACAGGGAAGGGGAAAACAACTTCCAGGCAAAAATATATTGAATTGAGAGCACCTCTTGTAGGTGACAGCACCCAGATGTTTGATGCCTCAGGGCTCTCTGGCTACTGGGGACCTTTGCAGGGTCCCTGTGCTGGGGGGACGTGGCAGTGATGGGGGGCTGCAGGGAGGGGAGAGGGCACAGAGCCTCATTTCCCCTTTTTCCAGGAGAATTTGCCAGGCTCTGCCTTTCCCTGGGGCCTGTCAGGGTGGGTAACAGCACCCTGAGGCACGGGCACGGCTGTGCCCACGCCTGGGGCTCTCTGGGTGTCAGGGTTCAGGTGCCACCCCCGCACAGAGGGGGTTTTTTGGGGGTTTGGCTCCTTCAGCAGGGCCTGAGGGGCCACGGGGAGCTGTGGGTTGGGAAGGGGAAGAAGAAAGAGGAGAAGAATTGAAGATGATGCCCTCTCTTAAATAAAACCCCCTTATTTTGGGGTTCCTCAGCAGGGGTTTCTCCATCAGAAGAAATTCCTTCCTTAAGTGATCACGGTGTCCTTAACACTCTTAATTTGCTTTATTTCCAGGCCTTGGGGAGCTGCTCCTGCCGTGGTTTGGGTTTGGAGCATCTCCCCTGAGCACCTTCAGCCCCACACAGCCCCCAGCAATCCGGCCCCCGCAGCTCTTTCAGACCCCATGGGACATCTTCCAGGAGGAATTTCCCCATGGAAAGGGTGCTCAGGCCTTGGCAGGGGCTGCCCAGGGAGGTTTGGAGTCCCCATCCCTGGAGGTGCCCAAGGAAGGGCTGGAGGTGGCACTCAGGGCTGGGGACAAGGCGGGGACTGGCCAAAGGTTGGACTTGATGATCTTGGAGGTCTCCTCCAACTTTAAATGGTTTTGTGACTCTTTGATTCCATGATCTGTCACCAGAAGTGTGGGGTTTTAATTCAGTTTTTTTATCCCATGCACACCAGGGCTCCTCCTTGCACACTCTTTCTTCCTCTCCTCCCTCTCCCTTTTCCTAATGAAATCTTTCCATATTATTAATGGCTGGGGTGGATCTCCAGAGTATGTTCCTTCCAGGATTTTCTTCTTTGCTGTAGTCTTCAAATTTTTCCACTTAATTTCCTATTTTCCTGCTCTAAACCCCACTGCCAAAGAAAATCCCCAAAGCAGACTCTGGTAGTGGAACAGAAAATCCTGATTTTTGAGGATGGACATTTGATCCAGACTCTTGTTAATCAGCAGCAATTCACCCCTCAAATCAGTCTTTTCAGTCAGTGGCTGACAGTTCCTCCAGGTGAGTTTTTATCTCGGGCAGAAGCATTTCAGTCACTGAAATGAGGAGCACTGAGTCCCATAATTTATGTGGAATTAGTAATCCGAGGGAATTCAGCCAAAATACAAAGACTGGATTTGCAATGGGCTGTTCCATCAGCTTCCTTTAGGAATTAAATTATTAGGAATGAAATTAATGAAATGGATTCATGCCTAGATAAATTAAATATCTGTCACAACCAAGGAAGGGACAGACACCCAAGAAGTTCCTCTCTCTTGGATGGGAATGTTTGAAAGCCGAGTGCCTCTGTAATCCCCCATGGAAAGAATTATTTGGATTTGATGTAATCCCTCACCAGAAAAATTGGAACCGTCACAGACTCCACTGATATTGGAGCTCAAGTGCGGGATGGTGCCAGTTGGAACAGGTCTGGAGTTGGGGAATTCCTCGGGACATGTGAGGAGAAAAAAAAAATCTGACGTAATTTCATGGATTATTGTTGTGTTTAATCATTTCTGTGGTTTCTGAAGGAACAACCCCACACATTCAGTTGCTCATGACATGGACACTTCCTGGTAAACATCAACTGGGATTAATAACCTTTGGATATGGGTCAGACTGATGGAATTGCTGTTAAATGACTCGGGTAACCTGGACTGGAGATTTTGGGGGTCTGGCGCTGGGAATTAGGGCTGAGTGAATTCTGTTCACTGCTGGGATCTTTGACCACATCTCATTTCACTCTTAAATATCCTCAGCAACATTTTTGTTTGTTCATTTCTTCCCAACTTTCAGGTACAACCTTCCAACAACAAAAATAATCTCACCCTGAAAGTGGATTTCATCTTTTCCACAGCATTTCAGCACCATCGGTTCTACTGATGGGCATAAAGAAGACAAATAAATCAGAATCCCAGTCCCAAAAACTTTTCTTTTCAGTGAATGGAGATGATGAAAGCTCAGCAGCTCGTGTGCAGGTGAAGCCTCTCTCTCTCCCTTGTCTTAATCAGGGTTTAAAGTTTTTTGGTTTAGTTACAGATGTCAGATGGGATGAACCCAGATGTTGGTGACTTGCCCTGGAAAGCCTGTGATGGGTCTGGAAATGTAACTTCTGAGGCTGCAGGCTGGAGGTTATCCAGGCATTCTGGACATGCAGGGATCCATCCCTCCCCTCCTAAAGGGACAATGATCTCAGCAGTAAAAACCCCACGGTTCTGAATCAATCCACTGAAGGCAGTGGCTTTGCAGCAGCAGAGCTGGAATCAGCATCTGGGCTGTTGTCTTGGATACCTTCAAAATCCACGGTTTCTTCCTCCGGGGGGATGTGCTTCCAGGAAATCCGTATTATTTTGGCTGAAAGTCCTTCAGAGGGTGTCATCAGACCACCAGCACCGTTCCCCTGATGCGCTGTGCTGTGCTGAAAACGCTGTTTTCTGTAGGAATCCGGGAATGAAACAGCTTTGGCAGCGCCTGTATTTCCACTTGGATTTGTCAAAGGATCTGAGGGGCTGAATTTTTCCAGATCTCCTCAACTCCCCTGCATTACAAGGGCTGGGGGGCTCCTGGGTCAGTCCGAGGCTCTGACAGCAGCAGGGTCACACTTGATCCGAGCTGTCTGGGGAACCTCAGCGGGAGAAATGTTCCTGACACCACTGAGCTCCCCTCTCTGTTCTCAGGGAGAGATTCCTGGTGAAACGAGCAGGAAATTCCCAGAGGCTGCAGGAGCACGGAGGGACAGGGGATGGAGATGGATGTGCTGAACTGGGATGGGGAGGGTGGGATGTTACTCAGAGCTACTGAGGGCACTTCATCCTCCCAGTTCCCTTCATCCCCTTAATTCCCTTCCCTTCATCCTCCCAGCTCCCTTCCCTTCATCCTCCCAGCTCCCTTCACTTCATCCTCCCAGTTCCCTTCCTTTCATTCTCCCAGTTAATTTCATTCTCCCAATCCCCTTTCCTTCACTTCATCCTCCCAGTTCCTTCACTTCATCCTCCCAGTTCCTTCCCTTCATCCTCCCGGTTCCCTTCCCTTCATCCTCCCAATTCCCTTCACTTCATCCTCCCACTTCCCCTCACTTCATCCTCCCAGTTCCCTTCCCTTCATCCTCCCAATTCCCTTCCCTTCATCCTCCCACTTCCCCTCACTTCGTCCTCCCAGTTCCCTTCCCTTCATCCTCCCAGTTCCTTCACTTTGTCCTCCCAGTTCCCTTCCTTTCATTCTCCCAGTTCATTTCATTCTCCTTATCCCCTTCCCAGTTCCTTCCCTTCATCCTCCCAGTTCCTTCCCTTTGTCCTCCCAGTTCCCTTCCTTTCATTCTCCCAGTTCATTTCATTCTCCTTATCCCCTTCCCAGTTCCTTCCCTTCATCCTCCCACTTCCCTTCAAGCCATCCCAGTGCTGTGGCTCAAATCTGACCCCCAATAGAACTGAGAAAGAACAATTTCAGCTCCTTTTTTCCATCAAAAATCCCAGCCATGACTGACAGCTGTCACATTTTATTATTCCCACACTGCCACTTGTGGTCACAGATTTCCCAGCATCTGAGTTCTCTTCCTCTCCTTCCTTTTCCTTGTTTATAAATATCAGAATGGGGACACAGAACAAATCACCTTGCCAGGAATGGTCCTTAAAGACATGGATAATATCCACGCTCTTTGTCCCACATGCTTTTCCGTTTAAAATATTTGGCCTGAGAACGTGGGAGGTAAAGAAATTATATTTGGAGGCCTTTTTAAAACATCTCTTCCATCCCCTGATTTACGTTCTCTGGGACTCGTTCTGTGTAAAACATCGAACTGGTTGTACTTTAGATAAAAGAAACATCTCAAATGTTGTTTTTTTGGAGTTTCTCATTCTTTTTTCCCATATATCTTCAGAAAATTGAAGTGCCAGAGCCCTTCCTCCTGTTCCTGAGTTCTTTTTTTTTTTTAGCAACATTCATAATAACACTTTAATATTCCCCTCCAGTGCTGGGCTCCTGGGTCCCACTCAGTGGCTTTTAATGACACGAGAGCAGCTCAGGGCAGCTGCTGAGCAGGGCCTGGTGGTTTAGTTCCAGTCCCAGGTGATGCTGCTCAGTCTCCTCTGTCCTGTCCTTCTGTCCTGTCCTTCTGTGTCACCTCCTGGGACACTCACACTGAGGCAGCTCCAGGAGTAGGTGGGGATGCAGAAAAATCTGAATTAAATCGCAGAATCATAGAGTCAGGATATGCTGAGCTGGAAGGGACCCACAGGATCATTGATCCAACCCCTGGCCCTGCCCAGACACCCCAACAATCCCACCCTGGGCATCTCTGACAGCTCGTGGAGCTCTTGGGGCTGTGCCCATTCCCTGGGGAGCCTGGGCAGTGCCCAGCACCCTCTGGGGGAAGAACCTTTCCCAAAACCCAACCTAAACCCCCCTGGCCCAGCTCCAGCCATTCCCTGGGTCCTGTCCCTGTCTTAGAGAGCAGAGAGAGGGAGTTTTAGAGAGCAGAAAGGGAGGAAGTTTTGGAGAATATCCCCAGCGCTGCTGCATCCTTCAGCCAGAATCTGAGCCAGGTGATTCTTTCCACCTGTCTCCGCTTCCCCCTGGCACAGCGGGATCATTCCATTCCTTCTTCCCTGTGGGCAGAGCTCCACGGGAGCTTCTGCAGGGCAAGAGGGAGGGAGACACCTCAGGGTGTTTCTCCCTCCTCCCCAGGGAGCTGCTCAGCCCCGTTAACCCCTGGGAATTTGCTCATTAAGACAGAAAGATAACGAGGGGATGCAAACCCTGCTGGAAGAGCTCTCCTGGCTGTGTCCATGCCCAGAGTGGCACTGGGTGCCCAGAAGTGCCACCAGCACAGGGACAGCCCTGCCACACTCACCCCTGGGTGCTCTGAGCAGCCCCAGCTCCTGCCAGCTGTTCCCACAGCCACGGATCCAGTGCCCTCCGAGAAATCAGAATCAATTTGGGCACCTAATCCCAGGATGTCTGCGGGTGAATTGGTTTGGAATTAATGGAGTCCAACAAGGCAGCGAAAACCCCCGGAAGGCGTTGGGCTGGAAAGGGCTGCAGCTCTGGGGATGGGAGGACAATGCATATTTTACGTCGTGAATTTTTTATTAGGGGCTGAGGTGGTTTTTTTTTATATTTTTTTATTATTGAATATGAATATTTTACACGTCCGAGTTCAGAACAATGCTTTTTTTGGCTGGCTCTGCACTTTTCATGGTTGTGTACCCTCGCGTTGCATAACTGAGAAAGATCCATTTACACACAGGGGGAAAGGGGACTAATGAATCTCAGCAAAACTAACTTTACTGCGTGTGAAAAAACAGCACTCTGAAGTTTTCCAAATAAAAAAAACATACATATATATATATATATACATACATAAAATCCTTGCATGGAATGGCTTAATAAAATCAGTGTGTGTGTGGGTGCACGTGTGGGTCTGGGGGGAACGAGTGCACAGCCTCTCTCAGCCTGCTCCATGCAGGGACATCTCCACCTGGAAAAGCTCTGGAATGTTCTTCCCTCCTTCATCTCAACCCCCTCACGCTCAGGGACTCACCTGGATGTTTCCAAAGTGGGAGAAATGGAACCAGACCTGCAAATTGCTTGGTAAATCATGGGATGGAGCTGCTCATGCTCAGTGCTGGGATGGTGTTTTCCTGTCCTTTATCCTTCCTGCCACTTCCAAATGTTCCAGAGGCTGTTTCACACCAGACATCCCTGCACTGCAGCCCTGTCCCTCCTCCTGGCCCATCCCTGGGAGCATCCAAGGCCAGGCTGGATGGGGCTCTGAGCTCTGGTCTGGTTGAAGATGTCCCTACTCATTGCAGGGAGGTTGGACTGGATGGGATTTAGAGGTTCCTTCCAAACCAAACCATTCCACGATTCGATGATTCCTGGTTTTTGGGACAGCCACTGCTGCATTTCCAAGGAGCTTTGAGCACTGCCACGCTCCCACAAGGAGCTGCTGGATTTGCCAGGGTGAGGCTGCCTGGAATCCCTTTTTTCTGACCACGAATGGGGAAGAAACACCCAATTTATCCGGATAATTCAGCCCTGACCCTGCCTGCTGGGCCTGTTCTGAGCTTTCTGAGCATCACTCAGGAAAACAAAGGTGCTCTTTTCCCAACTTTTCCCTGTGCCCCTTCGGAGGAATCACCCTTGGCATCCGTATCCAGGTGATTTTGGGACAAATTGTCCATCACCATCCCCCCTGAGACCTGCAGGGCAAGGCAAGAGCACCTTCCAGTGTGGATGAGGGACAGGAGACTGGAATAATAGAGATAAGAACCGTCCAGTTCGAATCCAGGGTTTTATGGTGAGTGTGACAACAGGGACAGAGCCAGAGCTCTCGTGCAGCTCCCCAGAGCCTGCAGCCAAAAATGGGCAGGGTGACAGGAACCTCATTGTTTGGGGTAATCACAGGGCATTGTCCTGGGCTGACATTACAGAGTCCCAAAAAAACCTTCACATTCACAGGGAATGGGCAAAATGATGAATTGTTTGACATTTCAAAGAAAATAAAGAGCTGCTGCTGGATTGAAACTCAAATGAGGCTTGGGGAGGGAAGGAGGGAAAAAATTGCCAGATTTTGCTGGGATAAAGCTAGTTTTCTTCCTGGTAGCTGGTGTGGGGCTGTTTGGGATTTGTGCTGGATAACAATGGGATGTTTTCATTAATGCTTGCACAGAGCCAAGGCCTTCTTTGCTCCTCACCCCAGCAGGAGTGGATTGGGGTGCTCAAGGAGCTGGGAGGGGACACAGCCAGGACAGGTGACCCCAGGGATGCTCCAGACCTCGTGGCAACATGGTCAGCACAGAGAGCTGGGGGAGAAGAAGGAAAAGGGGGAATTTGGAGTGATGGCATTTGGCTCCCACCCTTTAATCCTCATAACCAATCCTCTGCTCACCAGACTGGTGATGCTTTCCTGAGAGCAGAGAGATCCCAGGAGTTTACAGAAGCCCAGGATAGCTGGGATTGGAAGGGCCCTCTGGAGATCATCCAAGGCTGGGTCACCTGGAGCAGGTGGCACAGGAACACATCCAGGTGGGTTTGGAATGTCTCCAGAGAGGGAGACACCACACCCTGCCTGGATGAATTCACAATTTAAATCCTCCATGTAGCCACAGCACAGGTGGGAATACATCAGAGGAAGGATTCCTGCAACTCCTTGTGGTATGAAGGAGATGAGGGAATCAAGTCCCAGGTGATTGAGACCTCAGACCCTCCAAAGCAAAACTGAAATAAAAGGGAGGGAATGAATTCCCAGTGCCCTGTGCAGCCATGGCAACACAAGGTGACCAGGAGGCTGAAACGAGTCTGGAGGCAGGGAACATGTGCCAAGTTCTGCTATCTCGTGGTGTGCCCTTGAGCAAAGTCGTGCCTGAGAGGGGAATGGAAACAGCCAGCCCAGTCCTGGGGTGCTGCACACCAGTAATGATGGGTTGTTGAAGGATTTTCAGCTGGGAGGAGCTGACCTGGGTCCCTGGATGCAAAATGAGCTTGATATCAGTGGATCCATCTGGGATTACATCAGCAGTGCTCTGTGAGGGTGAAATCTCATTGAAAGCACTCGCAGAGCTCTCTGGGTGTGAGCACAGCTTGTGTCTGTGCTGGGTCTGCAGAGCTTCCCTTCCCTTCCCTTCCC
>VZRV01003549.1:0-17028 GCA_013398115.1 Falcunculus frontatus | reverse complement strand
GCAAATGAGCCGGCACAGGGCAGGAGCTTTTGGGTCTCATGTGGGACAGAACAAAATTCCCACACACTGGGTGATCCTCCCTCCCAGAAGAAACCTCAGCTAGGGCACAGGCCTACACACTTGCATATACTCTTTGCCATTCTTGGGGCCATTGCCAGCAGGAGGCCTGGCTGTGGCACTCACCGCTGGCTCTGTGTTGGTTGCAGAGCAGACTGCAGGCTCGTGGCATGGGATTGTGATTGGACTGGTTGTGCTGTTGGCAGTCCTTCTCGTGGGTGCAGTCATCCTGTGGCTTGTGCTCTCCAGGTGAGTAGGAAGGGGGCAGGTTCAGCAGGGACATACACAGTGCCAGTCTCTTACCCAGGACTCCCCTTTGCCTTTCCAGGAAAAGGAAGTATTTACCCAACAAAACTAAGGAGGATAATTAAAAAGGTAGGAAAATGCAATTCTGTAGACAATCATCATAGAGGGGACTATAAATCTGTGGGACAGCTGGGATGAGAGCAGCAATCTCCCAGGAGGACCTGAACTTCAGGAGAAGCAGCAGCTCATACACTGCAATGACACATCTCCTGATTCGCCTTAGCCGGGGATGGTCAGGATGGTTTTGCCCACCGAGCCCCACATGGCAGCAGAGTCTGGTTCCAGGCAGTGCTCCCAGCCTGGACCAGGGGCAGGGGTGAGCAAAGACGGGCATCCCAAAGGCTCAGGTCTTTGAGGCACCCATGTGTGTGCCATCCCTCCCAGGGATCTGCAGGGACGGCTCTCAGGAGGGTCAGGCTGAGGGGCTGCTGCTCTCGCCTCAGCACTGACAGGCACCTCCAGGACCCCGAGACTGGGCACAGATGGGATGAAAGGGTTGGGCTGTGGCAGGCACTGCCCTGTGCTCCAGCCTGTGTCTGGCACTGGGTGCCCTTTTTCTCCATAGGTAAAAGTGGCTAGGCTGGAGATCAGTCACTTCAGCCCCAGCCAGGACCGTGGAGACATCCAGAGCAGTGAGGAAATGGAGAAAATGGGAAGGATAATCCCAGCCCAATGCTGATGGCTGCCATGTCTCCTGGCTCTTCTGTGACTGTGACCAGCATGGGGGTCCCACACAATTCATCCAATTCAGCAGGGCAAGAGAAAAGCAGGAGGCCAAGGAGGGTTGAGCTTTTTCAATCCTCAGCCCCTTCACCTCCCAGCTTTTGCTTACTGCTTTTGTAAGGCCTTTGAATTTGGCCTTCTGTAGTCCCTTTTTTCAAGCTTTGCTTTCATTGTTGTTTTCCTGGAAGCAGGACTTGTATGCCAGATTTCCCAATCCCAGACTCACACAGGCTCAGGCTGATGGCATTCTCCTGCTGTGCTCTGGGTTCCCAACCCTTCTGCCCTCTCTGCTGACAGTCAGCCAAGTCACTGCTTTGTGTCTCTGCCTGTTCTGTCTGGACAACAAATAAAGGCTTATGGCTTGGAGGGGCTGCCTGTCCCACTCAGCTCCTGCCTGGTCCCCTCATTGTCCCTGTGGGGTCACATCCCCTTGCAGGGAGCTGACTGCGCCTTGTTAAGGGGAGCCACGACCTGGGCTGCTGTGACCTCATATTCCCCTAGCGGTGCCTGACAGCTTTTCTGACCTCCAGAGCTGAGCTGGACAGCTCTCATGTGAGTTCAGAGCAGATGTGTGATGGGAATCCATCAAGGGTGATGTCCCTCAACACACATTTTGGCCAAGAGTGTGTTCCGTGCCTATGCTGTGGCCAGAGCTGTGGGATCTCTGTGCTTTCAGCTCCTTTGTGGCCCCTGTGCCGGGTCAAACTTGGAAGAAAAATGAAGATCAGAGGTCACCACCACCACGGCCTTTATTGGTGAGACACAGGACAGAGAGCCATGGGGTTGCTCCTGGTTCTGAGGTCTCCTGTCTCTGTGGTGCTGCTTGAACCACATCCAGGATATTCAAGTTGAGCCACGATAACCTGGGATCGCCATGGTGCAGCCAGACAGGCTGATCAGACAGCCTCTCTGGAGCTGGTAGGGCAGTGGCACTTGGAGCAGCACCAGGAAGATGGAGCCCCAGGAAGAGATTGTGTGGGGTTTGAAGGCCCAGTTTAGCCCTGCAGGACCATGGGTTGTCCCACTCCTGGCTCTTGTTGACTTTGGGCTTCATGCTTCTCCCAAAGTAGGACAGAAACCCTGTGCCCCTGAGCACCATGGATCTTACAGCTGTCTGATACTTCCCTGACCAAACACAATGTGGGTGTTGATGCTACCCCACTTTCTTTGGGGCTACCTGAGGGCATGAGGGAATCTGGATGGGACAGCTGTTCTCTTCATCCTTGGCAAGGAAGGATGGGTGAAGTCCTGGTGCTTCTGCTCTGGTCTGCATACTCAGGCTGTGATTCCAGAGAGGCTCCTCAACAAATTCTGGGCAGAGGGTCAGGTTCCTGTTTCAATGCCTGGCCACAATTTGGAGACAGTCCAGCCTGTGCTCTCCAGCCACAGAGGACCCTTGGGGTGATTTTTCAGGGGAGTGAAGCATCTTGGGGTCATGCACATCCCTTTTGTTTCCTCTTGCTTCCACTGTTACTCATGAAGGGCTGTTTGGGGAGTCAGAGTTCCATCCAGAGATGGGCTGTGGTCATGCCCCTACTTGAAATTCCCATAGGTTTCAAATGAATTCAAGTAACTGAGGGCTAGTTCATAGCAGAGCCTGTACTGTTCCTGTGGAAAAAAGGATGCACCTGAGACTCTGGTGGACCTGGTCTCCAACAGCTTCCTGAGCATGCCAGACACAGGTACAGTCCACCCGCCTCCTCCCAGCTGGAGTCCACCTTCCCCTGCTAAGGAATCACAGGCATGTGCTCCAGGAGCTGGAGGGCTGGACTACCCCAGCACTAGTGCCAGCTGGTTTTGGGAGAAGAGCCACAGCACAAAGTGTTGAGAAGCCAGGTGGACCAGAAAGGTGCCACTCATCATGCAGGATGTTTTGGTGCCTGTTCAGCTCTACAGAACCTGCTGCTGAGTGAGTGGGTATGTCCCAGCAGCAGACAATGGGGTTTTCAAACATCTCATCTGCCCCTGCTGGCCTCAGCATGATCTGAGCACAGAGGGGCTAGGGCAGCTACTGGGGCAATCCAGGATATGGCTCTTGTTTTGGTGTTGCCATCCCAACTGGGTTGGAAGTCAGCACCTACCACATCTTTAATGAACTGTCTCCGCCGCCTCTTCAGCATCCTCACAGCCTGGGATACATCCACCATCCCCTCGCTCTGGATCTGCTCACACAAGAAACTAGCAGCACAGAAAATCCCACTCCGGCTGGCTCCATCCCTGCGGAGGAGGGCGAGGGGAGAGTCATTTGCTCTGGGATCAGCCTCAGAGGTGTCCCCCTAGACACCCACACTCTCAGGATCATCTTACCCACAGATCCCACACCCAGTCAGCCTCCACAGGGAAGCCTTCCTCCCTGAACATAGCTGAACTCATATCCATACATCCACCCAAGATGGAGTTGTGACCAAGTTCACTGACACAGCCTGAGCTATGTCCAGCTCTGTGCCATGGCTGCTCCTCCAAGAGACATCACTCACCAGCAGGTGACAAGGATATGTCCATCTTGGCTCTGCCGATGGTGTGTCTCCACCTTCCCTAGCAAGCTGATGATGGTGTCAGGGTGCGGGGGAAGATGCTGCTGCATGGGCCAGTCTGTCAGCTGATGTAACTGGATTTCCACAGCAGATTTCTTGGGCTAGTGGGTAAGAAAGACAGTGGGCTGGGCAGAGCAGAGACCTATTGGCTTCATGGGGGGAAGGGGAGGGACAGTGCTTGCCAGTCCTGGCTCAGCCATGCACACTGGATCAAGGGAACAGCTCCACAATGGGACATGCCACTCCAGATTTTGCTCTCCTCCACTAGGTGCTCTGAGACCAGCAGGCAGACAGAGCATAAGAGAAGAGCTGAGCACCAGGTGCAGCTCAGACTGACACCAGTCCCGTGTCCAGCTGCCTGCAATAGTTGTCCCCTTCCATGAACCACTGAGATGCACAAACACCATCCACAGCTGCTGTCCTCCAGTTGGAAAGGCACACAAAGATACCTGAGTTGTACGCCTGCAGCCTCACTTTCTTGGGATTAACCTCTTTCCCAGGGAAGAAGACCCTGCTCTAGCCAGTGCCCTTCCAGGACTCCACCAGATCCCTCTGCCATCTCTAGCTGTGACTTTGACCCCAAATTAAAGCCTGTCGACAGCTGGTCCTCCCAGCTCTTGCAAAGGTTCTTCTCAAAGGAGTTTGCCATCTCTGAGCAAAGGGCCCACCTGCTGCCTGTTGCTGAGGACAAGTGTCCAGGTTGTGAAGCCAGCCCCAGGCTCCTCTGAGATCAGCTGGACATGGAAACGGCCGTAGTCATCTTCGCCCTGGGTGGGCCAGAACTGCACATATGTCTGGGGGAGGGGGAGAGGTGCATGATCACACACAGCCCCAGCCTGCATGCAGAGCAGAGCTCCGTCCTTCGCATGGGTGGGCTCACACCAGGCCCCTGCCCATAAGCCATGTACACATGGCTCCGCCAGACACTTGCTGGGCACCGACCCAGTGCTGCAGTCAGAAGATAACACTCCAGCAGAGAGGACACCTGGGCAGGGGTAAACAAAACCTGAGGGATGCTCACTTGCAGTGAGACTGAGGACAGCCCACTGCTGTGGTGCCGTGGTGCTGGGGCTGTCCTCAGGGCTCTCCCAGGTGGAGCCCCACAAGCTTGCAGTAGGTCCTGGTGCAAGCAGGGCTCTCACGGCAAGAGCCATGCAGGGTCAAAGGCAGAAATCACACTGCTCGGCCCCACAAGGAACCAGGAGAGGGGAGAGCTGTGCTTGGGCTGCTGACCTTGTCCAGCTCCTGCAGCTGATTCAGCACAACCACAGATGTGCAGGTGTAATCCCAGACCAGAGCCCAGAAATCCACCAGCGTGGTGGGGAAAGGCAGCTGGGTAATGACGATTCTCTCCTCCTCGGTGTACGTCTGCAAAAAACACCACGATGCATGGGGGGAGAGTCCCACAGTCCCACACTCCCCGAGAGCCCTTCCCACAGCGGGAACGGCTCCCTGCCTCCCTGCCGAGATGGAGAAGACACAGGCCACCCCAGCCCTGCTCAGAGCCGCTCTGGTTTGCGCCCCGCTGCCCCCTCAGCTCATCACACCCGGGCTTATCTCCCAGCAGGCGGTGGCCGGCGCAGGGTGCTGCGCTGCCTGCACGGGCAGGGCTCCGCCGATCGCGATCGCGGGGGCCATCTCCTGGCAGCCATCTCCTGGCAGCAGGGCTAGCAGTCACTGTGCGGGAGCCCGAGGGCTGGGACACCTCAGCCCCGGGCGGGATGCTCTCCCCTGGCCCTGAGCAGGGGTGCGCAGGAGGGTCCCCGCTGCCCTGAGCAGCTCCCACTCTGGCGGGGCCCGGAGCCTTACGCTGGCAAACACGGCGTTGATGTAAGCTGGCGAGCCGTCTGCGTTCACTGAAGACATCAGGATGGGCCGGCAGGAATCCGCTGCAGAGGCAAGGAGCAGAGAGAGGGAAATAATGGGTAATTTTCTTCCTACAGAGAGGCAGGAGGCTTTCCCTGCAACAGGTATGGTCAACATAGCTCCCTGCAGCATGGGCTGGAGAGGCTTGAATGGACAGGCACCGCCACACCCATGGCTGCGACAGCTCAGGGCGCCCTGATGTGGGATGTCCAAAACTCCATGGGTAGAGCACAGCAGATCCACCCTCCTCACTGCTCCCTGATGTGCCTCATCTGAGCTTCTCCACTGGGAAAGTTTAGGCCAGGGACCTGTTTATACCAGGCATACCCTATGTACCTCCAACGGGCTCAGAAGGAATCAGGGACCAGCCTAGCCTGTATTTATTATCTATGAACCAGAAAACAATGACTGGACCTTGAGCAGAACCTGTCAGTGTCATATGCTGAGGAGGGAAGCAGCAGGAAAGCATCATTCTCCCCATGCTGCTATCAGGCTCTGGCTTTTAGAGCAAGGGGCTACCCAGCCACGTGTGTTACCTGGCAGGATCCCTGGCTTGCGGTTCTTGGATTGGTTTCTGGGTTTCTCTGCTTCTCTGCATGGCAGGAGCTGGAACAACTCGGAAAATCTCTGCAGGGCCTGTAGAGGTGATTCACCGAAGTCAGTCCTGCCTGTCAGTCCTGCCTTCACCTTATTGAGCCACCCCAGAGAAATGATCCCCCAGGTCCACCCCACTGCTGGGGAGGGGAGCAGTGGGGGTTGGCGTCACAGATGAGCCCTCACAGCACCAGTGCACCGTGTCCTGGTGGTACCTTGAACTCCTTCTCTAGGACACTGTTGTGGCCTGAGGTCTCATCTTCTCGAAGGGAATGGACAAGGGTGGCGATGCTCTCCACTGGGACCCCGGTGTTGCCACAGAGCAAGCCTTCAAGCAGTGCCTCGTACAGGAAGCTGTACTGCTCCTGAGTGAGGATATGGGTCAGCTGTGCAGTCTGGAGCCAGTCCAGGAGGAGCCCTGGAACTCCAGACCACCAGCTGTCATCAAACTGTGCCAGAAGTGAGCCAGGTTCATCTTCCACCTTCCTGCTGCAGATCCCTGAGACCAGACACTTCTCATTGCAGGCAGCCCTGCTTTGGGACACAGCCAGCAACTCCAGCAACCCAGACAAGATCATCTCCCTGAGGTTTAATGCCCCCTCTCAGACCAGATCCCTGCTCTGGGGAAGGCATCCCAGAAAACCTGTGGACTAATTAGACCTCCTACAAGCAGCTGGTTGGTCCAGCCCAACCTAGTTTTCTCCAAAGGAACCCAGCACTAAGCACATCACAGGGACATAGTCCCTAGGCCAGGACGCTGCTGCCCAGGAGATGCCAGGAGGGCAGACATCCTGAGAGCCTGAGGGACATGTGGACTCTCATTCATGATCCTACAAGACAGCCCTTCTGTATCAGGGTGACCGATCCATACGAATGCTGCTGATACCTCAGAGAGTCTCAGGGAAACACAGATCCCAACTAGGTTTGGACACAGCATTGAAAAAGGATCCTGCAGTCTCCATCACCTGGCAGCCTGAGTCCCTGTGGCTAGATCATGAACAGCACGGCTAATGTGGCTTTGCATGCCACATCCCTGGGAAGGGTGGTGTTGAGAGCAAAGGGCTAAAAGCAGAAGAATGGCAAGAAGCATGGTGGATTTGCTCAAATGACGTTACAGCTGGGAATGACAAGATCTGGAAAATGACAATGTGAGAAATCCTACATTTTGTGTATAAAGAGCCTACTCCTGTTTATCCTCTGTCTGCTTCGAGGAGTAGAATCTGTTTAGAGAGAACATAGGTGGTTACAGAGACTTGGAGGCCACTCTCACTGACAAGCTTGAGCTCCCTGTTTTGGGAGAGATCAAGGACCAGAGATTATAAAAATACAGAGGAGATCACAGCACAGCTGGTAAACTACACGTGCACAAGCCCTTGATAAATGGGTGCAAGCAGCAGCCCTGCTGTCCCCCAGGATGGACTGAGCCCGATGGCACTGGTGTTCCCACTCGTGTGTCACCTCCTGGGTGTTACTTTGGGATCCTCCAGATAGCGAGGGATTGAAATAAATTTACTCTTGGCATTTCAGCCATGGTTTTGTGGTTGTTCTGTGTCGACCCGCCTGTGTCGACTCCCACAGGTGGGAATTGGACCTGCAGCCCGAGGTGTGCAGGGAGCAAGTACCTCTCCTCACCTTGGTCTGAACCATGCTGACCCGCTGCTCCCGCAGCTGCTGCACGCAGTGAAACACATCCACCTTCCCCTCAGCCTTCCCCATCTTCAAGAGGAAGTCCAGGGCGATGAAGGTCCCTGTACGCCCGATCCCTGCACTGAAGACACAGAAAACTGTGGGTCAGTGCTGCCCCTGCTGGCAATGCCCCAGCACCCAAACACACCCTGCCCGGTACCTGCAGTGCACCAACACGGGTCCAGCAGGCGCTTCCAACACCCTCTTGTTCACCACCTCCACCAAGCACAGGAGCTGGGAAGGGTTTCTGGGCACTCCGTGGTCTGGCCACAGCAGGTAGTGAAACTGCTCCACCGCTCTTGGGAGAGCACAGCCTGCCTGCAAAGAGGGAGACGTGGCTGGCAACAGGGAGCTGGAAGCAACCAGGAGACTTGTTGGTTGCTGGCCTTGCTTGCCAACAAGGAGGGGGCAGTGGAGAAAACCACTTCAAGAGAGGCACCGCCACAGAGTGCTCCCTCCAGCACCCACACCATAAGGACTGCTCCACTATAGCTCCTCAGACAGTAAAGGGCAGATTCATCCATCACACAGCCACACAATTAATTTTGTCCTCTGCTTCACCATGCTGTGAACAGTGAATGCAAAGCAGGAAAAGCAGCTTGTGCCCCAGAGGAAAACTATAAAAATCACAGCTTTGGGTATTTCCACAGTCATCAAAAAGCCCTGACTTGCCCAGAAAAGATACACCCTAAGGCTGTTACTACAGTAATGTGAATGTAGTCACTTTTGTTATCAGCCCATTACGTGTTTTTCCCTAAACATCACATTCACTTGGCATGAACTAATGCTACATCTTACCATCAGGTGCTCTTGGAGCTTTACGTTTCAGCTACATCTTGCTCTGGGCAAGATAGGAAAGGACAGGAATATGCATAACTGCAATTTCTTTATATTGAACCCATTTTCCCTCCTTGCAGCCCCTTCAGTTTCTGCTCTTTATCTGAGGTGTAACTTCAGCAGGACCCATCTTGAGAAATGACCCTATGTAGGTTATCTTAAACCATAAACTATCTGCCCAGGTTTAGGACTATAAGTGACCAAGGAGCTTCACTGTGGACCTTCTGCAGATCGATTCAGGTGACAGGCAGGCACCTGTCTCATCATCCTGGATATGCAGAGACTCCATTTTATACCCTTTAACTGCTTTTATACCCTGTGTAATCACTTCACCCAAACCCTCAAGAATCCACAATATTTTCATGTGCATCGTCAGTCCAGACTCACCTGGGGTGATCACTGGAGCTGACTGACTGCCTTTGCCTGGCGTGGAAAGCTGGGACTGATGCCCTGGCATGGATTCCAGTGATAGCAACGTGCTATCACTGGAACCAGACCTTCTTGTGCTGGAGACCAGGCAGGGCTCCCCACAGGGTCCATGCTGACAGCTCCCACCAGCTGCTGGAACCCAAGTGCATCCTGCATTCCCACCTCAGCTCCATGCCAGGCTTACCTTCTGCAGGCAGAAGATGCGTTTGACAAGGCCTGTGGTGGTCCAGGTGTTGTTGAGTGTCACAGTGAAGTCGCCGTAGACCTGCTCCTGCTCTGGCCAATACTGCTCACACTTGATCTGTCAACAGCAGTGAGACCTCTGGGCACAGGCAAACTCACAAGGGGAGCATTGCAGGGGTGCAGAGCTGCTCCCTGCCATCACTGACAGCTGCCCTGGGAGCACAGCAGATGTGGCAGCCTGGGCTCTGGTAATGCCCAGGCTGAGCATGGGCTGAGATGTTTTCTCTACCTTGTTCTGCTCCACTAAGCCCGTCAGCATCAAAATGACTGAAGTCTTCTCCTGCCAGACCATCTGCCAGAAATCCACCACAGTCCCAGCCAAGGGGCCTTGGGAAGGAAGAGGAGAGCCTTATGCCAGCGTCCAAGCTGTGGGAGTGTGTTCCCAGGCACAATTTGGACATTCTCAGGCTTTCCTCTGCCCGAGGACAGAGGCACAGCCGGGGACATCAGCACCTGACAGGGGTGCTGGCTGCATTGGCTTCATCACCATGTTAGAAATTAGGACAAGGAGGAGGGAGAGAAGATGAGCCCAGGACATGTCAGGGATTCACTGCTGCTTTAGGGGCTCCTGCATGCCCCTAAAGATGACTTGATGATGACTCAAGACCCTTGAGATGACTACGAGCTGCTCCCATATTTAGGGTCCTATTTCCCAAGGAACATTTCTGCAGCTCTGCAGGGAGCCAAGACCTCTTCATTGCATGCTGCACAGAGCAGACAAGCCCATCCAGGCTTTGCATGGCTGGGAAAAGATTGTATCTGAGTACACTGGGTGCAGACATGCCAGGCATTTGCAGGATTGTCCCTGTCATGCCAGCTGCCAAAGGGAACAAACTAGGCTTGTGGGTGGAAGGACCATGTCCTCAGACTGGGCAGTGCAGACACCAGCTCCAGCTGCTGCCAAGCTACCACTGAGACCTTCCACACCCTGCGGCAACTGTAACCACTGTTCAGGACAGAGACCCTGGAGATACAGGGACTTTGAGTAAGCCATTCACAGCTCCTTGGCTGCTATCCCAGTTCACCATTCCCCAGAATGCTCAGGGCAGTGACTGGCATCTCCTGAGGACTGAGGTTTGGGAGCACCTACCTTGAGCTGCAATGAAGAAGCGTGGACTTCGGTAGCTCTGCAGGGGAGAGATTCAAACAGCTCAGATCACATGGGTTAAATGTTTAACAGGGAATGAAATAAAGGATCCATCCCCACAAGCACCAAAGCACAGAACCCTCAGCACAGTGGGTCCCACAGCACCTCTCCTGGCCAGCACAGACAGTGGGTACCCAGGGGCTGCACCTCAGCTCCCGCCCCTTCACACGGGTCCCTTTTTGTTAGAAATGAGAACTGCACACAAACCCAGACTACTCCAGGCAGCTCAGAGAGGATTCAGGGGAAGCAACATCCCAAGACCTGCCAGTACTGGAGGGCAAAAAGTGCCAGACCTCAGGGCCTTCCCTGAGCAGGGCTGTCCTCACCCAGCACAGCCAGGCACCTTTCCTACCCTTCCCAGGGTGACAATTCCTTGCTACCTACATCCACATAGCTGGCATTGATGTAGCCATTCCCAGTGTCAGAGGGCTGCAGCACCACACGACAGTGATCATCTGAAAGAGAAGGGAGGTAAGCTGATGCTTTAGGGCAGCAACAAAGAGACTGATTAAGGAGGAAAGTGTAATTTATTAAGGTCTGTGACTGTTGTCTCCTCAGCAGCACCACAGGCCTCAGGACATGTTCAGGGTTAAAGAACAGCTGATGAGACAAAGGGTGACATGGCACAGCGGGAAGTGCAATCGGGCTTTAGGGAAGATTATGAAATGGCCAAATGTACACACCATGTGGGGCCCAGAGGAGCTTTAAAGTTTGAAAGAAATTGGGTCACTCCTTCCACTTTCCCACAAATACCTGCCTCTGGATGGAACATGGCAGTGTTCAGCAATGACTAGCATCAGGAACAGGAATATAGTGATGTTTAAGTTTGCAGGAGGATTTGAAGGGCAGAACAAGGATTCTCTGACTGGATATAAAAGCGTGGGGCCAGAAATCCCTCTGGGTTTCAGTAGCCATGGAGGATGAGATGAGTAGCTCCGTATTTCTCAAGTGCTGGAGGGGCACCTACACCAGCCCAGCAACCCCAACGGGCTCCAGGTGCCTGAGGCAACCCCTGGAGAGCTCTGCTTACATGGGATGATGCTCTTGTAGCGGTTCTTGTTTTGATTACATAGCTCCTTCCCAGCGTTGCAGGGGTGCAACAAAGTGGAGGACAGTTGCTGCAGAGGAAGAAAACAAGCCTACTCAGCGTTGGGATGTATTCTGTGGCTGGCCAAGGCCAACTGCATCACACACCCAGGGAAGGGATGAGGGGTGGGCAGTGCAGCCAGGTGAGAAAGCAAAGCTAAACCAGACCTGATATTCTCTAAGAAGCCCGGCACCATGCCTGTCAACTGAGTCATCATCTGTCTGCTCTGCCTCTATTTCTTCCCTCTTAAACATCTTCAGAGCCTCCAGCAGTTCCTCCACAGGGATCTGTGTGTTTGGCTTGCATACATCTGTAGAGACCACAAGGACAGGACTTCAGCACCCAACTGATGCTAAACTGGCCAGCCCTGGAACTCTGCAGCTGAGGCTGAGATGGCATTGCAGAAGCCAGGACTTCTCCAAACCTTAGATTGCCCCTCCCCGCACTGGTCCCTTCTCCTGGGAGGTGTCCCTTTCCCAGTGCCAGCCAGCTCTGATCACCTTGCTCCTGCAAGGACCTTATGGAGCCTGCAATCATCCTGCCTGTGCTTTTAACAGACAGCCTGTCTAGACAAGGCACACAGGGCCCTTGCTCATACTTCACCTTTTTGACATCCTCTCAGGGGTATAGTGCTGTTGTTCTCCAAGGCTTCTGATCTGTTGTGCTTTAGCCTGGAAAACAGCAAGTCAGGTCCATAGACCAGCAGAACAGAGAGACAGAGAGCCTGTTGCCCATCTAAGCACCCTGCCTCATCTCAGGCTCCACTTGGACACTCCCTGCCACTGCAAACTGCTGAATGCCTCACAGAGGGCAGGAGAGGTGAGGCACATACTGACCTGAAGATCACAAAAAGCAGCAAAATCCCCAGTGCCAGGAATGCAACAGTCAGTGCTACTGCCATAACCACCAGCTTCCTGTCCAGCAGAGATGATGGCTCCTGCCCTGCAAGCAGCACAGCCCAGGCTCAGGCTCCTGCACAGCCTGAACCAAGCACTGGGAGATCCCATAGAGACATGGAGAGAAAAAGCAACTTCCCTTGTCTTCCACCCTAGGCTCTGCATTAGAGAAAAGCTAAGCTGGGGCAGAAGGAGCAGGTGCTTGCTTGGTGTGATACCCTCTGTTGTGGATCCTATGTCCCTGGTGGCCCCAGGCACTGCCAGAGTCTGGTGAGGTATCTGCATTTAGGGGTTGCACATACACCAGGGGACCACTGGGACTAGGACTAAATATGTTGTGATGGCAGGAATGATGTGCAGTGTCCAGTGGCCACAGGGGCCACACCCGCCCAAGTGTCCTGAGGATGTCCGAAGCCCCTCTACCACAGACAACCTCAAGATCTAGAGAACTTCTATGAAGACCAAAGTATGGCAGTACCCCACCACATCTGCCCTGTGCCGGCTCATTTGCAGGGAAGCTGCCGGGCTGGCAACAGGGAACAAGCAGGAGAGAGGCTTGGGCACCGCGACCAAGGAGATACTTACCAACGGAGAAGCTGTAGCAGACACAGGTGAACTTCTCTGCCTGTTGGAGGAGACAGGAGAGCTCAGCCCACTCCTGCAGCACTAGCCTACCTGGCAGCAAAGGTCCCCACCCAGGGCCACCGAGTGAGCCGGCTGTGGCCCAGGACCTCAGGGACACCATCGTGCCCAGGCACGGGAGAGGAGTGTGCCCTCAGAGCCAGCCCAGACCCAGCGAGGGGCCCAGACCCGGCGAGGGGCCCAGCCCCGGCCGGCAGCATCCGCAGGGAGCAGGAGCCCCGCGATGGGTACCTGCGGCGAGAGGCGGGCGAGGCGCACAAGGGCCGTGTAGTCGCAGCCCGGGCGGAGGGCAGCGTTGTGGTGGCCCTGCCCGCGGCTCCCGTCGCCCAGCACGAAGTCCGTGGGGGCGGTGAGGTTGAGAACAGCGGCCAGGTAGACGCTGCCATTGAAGAGCTGAGGCTGCCCCGAGCAGATGCTCTCGATCAGCGAGGCGTCGTGCGTCGTGGCCACGATCAGCTGGTGCTCCCTGCAGGGCCCAGAGTCGGTGGGACGGGGAGGGACAGCGGGGACAGTGGAAGGGAGGCGTCTGCAGGCCGGCGCTGGCGTGGGGAGAGCCGTGCCGGGGCTGCAGAGCTGCGGGGGCTGCGCTCACCTGGCTGCCTCAGAGAGACGGGCGACGGGGCTCAGGGGGAGCACGGCCGTCCCTTGCGACGGGGCGATGTCGCGGACGCTGCGGCAGCCGACGCCCTGGGGGTGCGGCGTGTCTGGAGGCGAACACCGGCCGAATGAGCAGCGGCGGGGCTGTGCGAGGAGCAGGGGCAGCCTCGGGCAACGCAGGCTGCCGGGCACAGCTCCTCCGTGCCCAGGCTCCCGGGACAGCGACACAGCAAAGCTTACCCGAGCTGCTGGTGCGAAACTCCTTCATCAGCGCAGCCCCGGCTCCAGCAGCCGTCAGTCCCTGGATCATCACCGCGTAGCTGCTGCCAGGGCTGTGCTCCGGCAGCCGGTGCTCGGTGACGGAGCCATTGAGCCGCAGCCGCTCCATCTCCAGCACGCTGCTGTCCCCTGCGTTCCTGGCCGTGATGCTCAGCTGCGGACAGGAGACACAGCTGGAATGCAGCAGCTCCCGCCCGCCCGCCCGCTGGGAAGGTGCCCACAGCTGGCAACGTCCCTGCCAGCCTGCCCTTCCCTGTGCCTGCCCCGGCTGGGGAGGGCTCCGGAGAGGAACGGGCAGGGGCCTCAGCCCCATGCGGGGACCTCAAAGCAGAGCACAGGAGAGGAGGAATTCGAAGCCGACACTCGGGATGCGCAAGGGGCTGCCTCTGTGAGCAAAGGGCTGGGCCCCTGTGAAGGGGAGAGGGAGACTGTTCGTTTGAAGGGCTGTAGACACATGTGCTGAGTCCGAGGACAGGTCACCCCAGATGTATTGCAACACCGGAGGCACTGTGGTGACATCCTCCTCCAGGAGGAATCTGAGCTTCTCTCTTCTCTTGTGTAAGGTTGGACTCCAAGAGAAAAGGAGAAGGACTAAAGTTTCCATAAGTGATGCAAATGAAGGGTCCCCGTTTGCCCATGCATCATCTGAAGTTGTCATGAGATCCCTGGCCATTCTCACTTGCTGCCTTTACAGGAATATATTCTGGGCTTATGCAAAAGAGAAGACAACTGAAAGTGGACAAAAAGGATTCTTTTCAGAAACACTGGTGTCTGGGAGCAGGTGAGCTGAACAGGCTCCCAAAGTGTTGTTGAGAGCTTGTCCAACAGTTTCTCCAGGAAAGAGCTAAGAAACAGCACGCAAGGTCCCTGTCACACCGTGGAGACCTCTGTCCTCAGAGAGGGCCTAGAGCACTGCGAGAACAATCTCACCAGCACACACTCCCCCTCCCACTGCTGGAGAGCAGGGTTGTGCTGCGGAACGTGTCCCAAATCCAGAGCCAGAGGAGATGCTTCTAGCCATGCACTGAGGAAAACTCCACAGAACAGAGTGCAGCTCTCTGGAGGAGAGGCTTCCAGGAAGGACTTTCAGAGGATTACTCAAACCACAGGTTTTTCTGTTGCAGGAACCAGAAACAAGTATGCAAGAGGCACAGGAAACCCTGGCATGCCAGCCCAGAAGACACGTCACCATGTCTTGCACACCAACCTCAAGACGTTTGCTAAGCCCAAAGCAGAGCAGAACCAGGAAGTAAGCCCAGAGGACCTGGAGCACTCACCACCTCTCTGGGCATCTCCACAGCATGAGGAGTGTTGAGAATAAAACAGAAAACGTTTGTGCTCATCAAAGCCAGGTATTCACTGGCTGGGAACTGTGGCTCATCCCAGCTGTCCCTTTCCCACACTTCCCAGGCTGCCTGCACAGAGCTCCAGGCCGCGAGGTTCTGCCCTGGTCCCTTGGTACCTGGTATCCGATGATCTCCCCTTTGCAGGAGGGCAGCGAGTTCCACCTGAGAGAGCCCCTGTCGGGATCCAGCCACAGCTTCTCCGGTTTGTCTGGCACTGGAAGCACAGACAGTGGGGTCATACACAGGGCCATGAGCGGGGGCTGAGGCCAGAGGAGGGTGCAGGCAGCTCCTGGCCATGGGACAGGCTGCAAAGGGGCTCCCCAAGAAGGGTCTGTCCCCTGCAAAGGCTGCATGTGCTGCAGCAGCGGGAAGCACAAGAGTGCGGTGTGAAGTGGGACAAGGAGAATGGGACGTGCTCTGCTCAGGGCTCTCACAGCCCCTTCCCCAGAGCTGCACAGGACCCAAGCAGCCCTGATCCCAGGCCCATCACTGCAGGGAGCAGAGATGCTCTGGATGAGCTGACAGGTGAGGGGAACATCTATCCACCTATGACACAGCTCTGGACTGTTCGGTGATATTTCTGTGCACATACCTGTTTCCTCTGTCGTGAACAACCATGAGAAAAGGGTTGTGTTGGGGGGCAGGTCAATGGTGACAATGTACTCAGTGAAGGGCTGCAAAGGGGAGCAGGTGAATGTTCCTGCCTGGCCATGTAACATCTGCTCTCCATTCACCTCCTCAGCCTCACAGGGAGGGGAGGAAGGCGCTGCCAGCCGGCACATGGCCCTCATGCCCTGGCAGGCAGCAGGGAACCTGCAGGTCCAGTTCAGTTTGATGCTGGTGCTGGAAATCTCAAAGGTTCCAGGGATAACCTGGAGGATTTCTGTGAAGGAAAGATTGCCACAAAGTCACTCTTTTCCCTTCCTACCCCAGCCATGCAAGGATGCTGCAGTCAGACAACCTTGCTCATCACCCAGTGCGGTAGGAGGGAAAGTGAGAGACTGAAGCTGGTCACTGCAGCTCTCTCAAAGGGGAGCAGGAGGCGTTGGACAGGAATGAATGTGGGTGAATGATTGGACTACTACTGTTCAAGCAATTTTCCCCATTGATTCTAAACTGAGATGTCTGTGTGTCCAGAATCTGTACAGTCCAACAGGTACAGCTCCGTTCTCCCTTGGAGGGAACGTGAATGTCCTAAGCTGTGATAAGAGGGTGTCAAGCCTGCACCCACCATGCCACAGAGCCTGGAGGGGCCCAGCCCACATGGAGGAAGCTGTGGTGCTCACAGATGCACCATCTGAGAGGACACAAGCAGCAAAGCCCTCTGATCCTGCTCAAGCAGTGATGCCATGTGCTGGCCACAAACCCCACCACACATCCCTCTCCCATGCTTTTCTCCTTTGTGCACACAAATTTGCCAGAAGCCCTCAGGGAGACCCTTACCACCGATAGCTCCAGTGGTGACCTGCAGGTTGGACCTGACACTGCCTCCAGCAGCACCTGCCATTTCCCCAGGCAGCACGGAGCCAGAAATCTCATGTGCCCCACACCCTGTTTTCCCTGCTCAGGAAGGGCAGAGCAGAGCAGCCAAGAGGGCTCTTGATCCATTCCTTACCACTGCACTCCACGCTGGACCGAATGCGGACCCAGACACCTCTGGAGTCTCTTCCAGTCCAGACTTCTCTGTATACAGGTTTCCCACGAGTGAAAGACTGGACTTCGCTCGAACATTTGATATGGGTGAAGGATGGCTGGAAAC
>VZRV01003535.1:0-32438 GCA_013398115.1 Falcunculus frontatus | reverse complement strand
GTGAACCTTGTTTTTCACAACTGTAATTATACAAAATTTTGCTGTAGGAAACATGACTTTTTATTTTGTTGTGATAAATTTGAGGCTTTAACCTAACTTATCACTTTGGTATCTAGTAACTAATTTGAATTTTTCTACATATAAGGCGATTCTGGTTTCTCTGCAGGCTCCCTGTTTTGGCTTCCACAGCTGGAACTCTCTTGGGGAGTGGTCCAATCCCTCCTCGGCAAAGGCAGGCAGCCGCGGCAAAGCTATTGCGAAAGCAGCTCCCAAGTAACTTCGGACTGTGACATGCAGCTCCCTGGGTTGTGATCCAAGAGACTCAAGAGACTGCCTGAGATGCTTCAGGCCTCTGGCCTCTGACCCCTGCCTGAGGTGAACTCCCTCCAGAGCCCAGAGAAAATAAATGAGAGCTCCACATGTCTGCTCCCTATTCTTAAAGGGACCCAGCCACCCCCTCCTTTCCCTGAACTGGGGTAAAACACGCTGGTTCTGCTTCCAGCCTCAGGTGGTAAAGAGACACTAAAACAGACTGTAGATGAGGTAGAGGAAACATGCATACGTGATTTTTTTGGGTCACCTAGGACAGCAGGGTAGACACTATGCTGCCATTCTCTCTAGCCTCCTAAGAGGATCTTGGCTCCTGGGTTTGTTACAGAGATCTTGGAAACAGATGATTTTATTGCAATCATGGAAAGGTAGATTCTATTCAGCAGGTGGTTCAGAATGCCTGAGAAACACAACCAACCTTCCTAGGGATATTAATCTCTTCCCTGATTTATGGCAGCACTTTTGTGTGAGTGGCAGAGTGTGCAAGTAATCTTCTGAGTTCACAGTTGAGTGGAGCAGTGTGAAAAAACTGAAACAGTTTCAGACAAAAGCCAGCATAAATTTGTGTACATTTCTCTCTTCTGTGCGTACAGATCAACTTACAAGTGTGAAAGAGAATCCAGTGTTTCCTTACCAGTAAGACAAATGCATTTCCTTTCAATTTTGTTTATACTTTCAGTTTTCTATGCAAAAATTGTTAACTCTGGGAAATAACCTACCTAGTATACCTAGTATACAAAATAGTGACATACACCAGAATAACTTAGAGATTCTTTGTATACATCAGCTAACATCACGAACTGTGAAAGATTTTGAATGTATCCCAGAATGAAGGGAAAAGAGGTGTTGCAATATTATTTGTTGTACTACCTGGGCCCTTGTATTTCCTAACTGGTAACTTGGGACAAAAATAGGGGTGAGTTCCTGCCATGATAATTAAAAGATTTGGGAAAAAAAGTAGTCCATCTTTAGGACTGCCAAAACAATGGAAGCAGTTTCTTAGGTGGTTCCTTTTTAAAAACCAGCAATGCTCCTTGAATTTTCTAGGGCCCCATACTGGAAAAACCTAGAGTCTAACAAAGCAGAATGAATACTCTGAACAGAGTGTTCTGAACAGAAAAGCCATGTATGCAGCAGCACTTAAATCAATCCATGGTCTCCTGATTTCAGACACAAAGCACCTTTCCCTAGGTCCAGATTAATGTTGATAGGAACATGGCAAAGGAACATTGTAACATGGCAACAGGAACATTGTCTCCTTCAAATGTGCTGGCACGAGCAACTGGTTATACAGACAGGAAGCTGTGCAATGAGTACACGTAGTTCTGAAATACACAGCTTCTCAGTGATCAGGAAGCATTAGGAACAAATCTTTATTGCTTTCTCTTCACCAATGACAATTTTGTTCAGGTTCCGCAATAGGTAGCAAGATGGCAGGAAAAAAATTAAGGCCAAATCAGTAAACTTGCATGAAAATGGGGCAGTTACAGTAGGAGATGCTAGATGGTAGATATCTTCAGTACAAGGGTTGTTTCTGTTTTTATTAAAATGTCATGACTAAAAAATTATTATCAAATAGAGATTCAGAATCAATGAACTTGTTGTGATTAAATTCTTCTTTTCACCAGTGTGTGCGTAATTTAAAGATTAATTACACTTGCAGTGAAGGAAAGGAAGAGGTGTCTAATGATGAACTGGAATGCAAATTCTGTTACCAGAGATTTACTGCTCACGGTTCTAAGTCCAAAATCTTGGATTGTTTTCACAGAATTTGTACTAGACATTTGACTAAAATACTTCATAAAAAAGACAGATTCTCCTGTGTTAGCTGTCCCTTTTGCATGAAGTTGAAGGACTCCCTGATGAGACAAACATTATGTCCAAACTCATATTAAAAGAGAAAACAGTGCAGAATTCTGACTGTAAAGAAGTAGTTTTAATATCAGAAAAATTGGCTTCCTCAAATTCGTGCCATGGATCATCAAACTGCTTGGTAATTACAATTATGGAAGTACAAAGAGACCCCCAGCCAAAGTACTACCTCAGGTTATCATGCTGACCACAGCACTGAGTCAGTATCTCTCAGTTCACAGAATCACAGAATAAACTAGGTTTGAAAGGATTTTTGAGATCATGAAGTCCAGCCTATGACCTAACACCACCTTATCAACTAAAACATGGCACTGAGTGCTACATCCAGTCTTCTCTTAAACAGCTCCAGGGATGGTGACTCCACTACCTCCCTGGGCAGCCCATTCCAATGCCCCATCACTCTAACTGTGAAGAATTTTTTCCTAATGTCCAGGCTAAATGTCCCCTGGCACAGCTTAAGGCTGCGTCCTCCTGTCCTATCACTAAATGCCTGGGAGAAGAGCCCAACCCCCATCTGACTACAACATCCTGTCAGGCAGGTGTAGAGAGTGATAAGGTCTGCCCCAAGCCTCCTTTTTTCCAAGCTAAACAACCCCAGCTTCCTCAGCTGCTCCTCACAGGACTTGTGTTCCAGACCCCTCACCAGCTGTGTTGCTGCCCTCTGGACGCGTTCGAGCATCTCAAGATCCTCCCTAAACTGAGGAGCCCAGAACTGGACACAGCACTCAAGATGTGGCCCAACAAGTGCTGAGTACAGAGGAAGAATGGCTTCCCTTGTCCTGCTGGCCACACTATTCCTTATACAGGCCAGGATGCCATTGGCCTTCTTGGCCATGTGGGTACACTGCTGGCTCATGTTCAGTCAACTGTCGACCAATACCCCCAGGTCCCTTTCTGCCTAGTCACTGTTCAGCCACTCTGTTCCCAGCCTGCAGGGGGTTATTGTGGCCAAAGTGCAGGACTCGGCACCTGGACCTGTTAAATCTCATATTGTTGAATTCAGCCCATCTATCCAGCCTGTCCACGTCCCTCTGCAGAGCCCTCCTACCCTCCAGCAGACCAACACTCACATCCAGGTTGGTGTCATCTGTAAATCTGCTTATAGTAGACTCAATCCCCTCATCCAGATCATCATGGAAGATATTAAAACAGGACTGGCCCCAGCACATAGTCCTGAGGGACACCACTAGTGACTAGCCGCCACCTGGATGCAGCACCGTTCACCACCACTCTCTGGGCCCAGCTGTCCAACCAGTTCTTAACCCAGCAAAGAGTGCACCTGTCCAGGCTGTGGGCTGCAGCTTTTCCAGGAGTATGCTGTGGGAGATGGGGTAAAAGGCTTCGCTTTGAAGTCCAGGTAGCCAATATCCTCAGCCTTCCCCACATCCACCAGGCAGGTCACCTGGTCATAAAAGGAGATCAGGTTGGTCAGACCTGCCCCTCCTAAACCCATGCTGGCTGGCTCTGATCCCCCAGCCATCCCGTAGGTGCCATGTGATGGCACTCAGGATCATCTGTTCCATACTCTTGCTGGGCACCGAGGTCAGGCTGACAGGCCTGGAGTTACCTGGATCCTCCTTCTGGCCCTTCTTATGAACAGGCTTCCTCAAATCCTTTGGCCATCTTACAAATTCATAGGGCAGCTTACAGTCATCTGGGCCCTCCCTCGTGAGCCAGGACTGATGATAAATGATGGAGAGCGGCTTCGCAAACTCATCTGCCAGTTCCCTCATCACCCTAGGATGGATCCATCTGGTCCCATAGACTTGTGAGCATCTAAATGGATCAGCAGGTCTCTTAACTGCTTCCTCCTAGATTACAGGGGGGCTATTCTGCTCCCTGTCCCCATCTACCAGCTCAGGAGGCCAGTTGTCCTGAGAGCGGCCTCTCTTAGCGTTGAAAATTGAGGCAAAGAAGGTGTTAAGTACCTCTGCCTTTTTCTCCCTGCATCCAATAAAGTATGGAGGTTGTCCTTGCCCCTCCTTTTGCCAGTAATATATTTATAAAAGTATTTTTTATTATCCTTCACAGAAGTGGTCAGATTAAGTTCTAATTGGGATTTTGCCTAATTTTTTTCCTACATGACCTAGCAACATCCTTAAACATTTCCTGAGTTACTTGCCTCTCTTTCCAAAGGGGATACAGCCTTTTTTTTCCCCTTAGTTCCTTGAAAAGCTCCTTGCCCATCCAGCCCAGCCATCTTCCCTGACGGCTTGTCTTGTGGCAGATAGGGACAGTCTGTTCCTGTGCCTTCGAGATTTCTTTCTGAAGTATGTCCATCCTTGCTGGACCCCTTCGTTTTTAAGGGCTGCTTCCCAAAGTACTCTCCAAATCAGTCTACTGAATAGGCTGAAGTTTGCCCTCCGGAAGTCCAGTGTGGAAGTCTTGTTGATGCCCCTCCTTGTTTTACTGTATACTGAAAACTATTATTTCATGGTCACTGCCCCAGCAGCCCCCAACCACCACATCTCCCACCAGCCCTTCTCTCTTTGTAAACAGCAGGTCTAAAAGGGCCCCATCCCTGCTCAGCTCACTCACCAGCTGTGACAAGAAGCCATCCTCCACACACACTTAGAACCTTCATGACTGCCTCTTTGCTGTGTTGAGTACCCAGCAGATACCTGGCAGGTTAGTCACCCACAAGAACAAGGGCTAGCAATTGTTGCATATGGGTAAAGTCTCATAAAATGAAGGCCTTGTTGCCTTTGTAAAATCATGGCTCAGGCCTATTACTTTGGCTAGAGAAGGACCGTGGGAAAGAGGCATAGCTGAATTAGAGGTAGGAAAACACGCTGCGTGACTATTGTGTGTTCACAGAGTGGTGTACACAGTGATTGGTTGAATTAAGCTTGTTTTAAAACTATGTAAACAGCTAAGAAACTATGAAAGACGCTGTGCGGTAATAAACGTAAGCTTTTTGCTTGGAGTTGTTGGTGTGTGTGTGTGTGTCGTGACCGCCTCAACAGCAATCTTGAAACATCCTCCAGCTGCTCATAGAATCCATCCACCTCTTCACTCTGATTAGGTGGTCCCACCAGGATGTTGGCCTTGTTAGCCTTCCCCATGATTCTTACCAAAAGGTACTTGATCTTATTGTTCCTAATCTCAAGTTCCATGGGGTTGAGAGCTTCCCTAATATTCAGAGCCACCCCTCCACCTCTTCTCCCCTGCCTGTCTCTTCTGAAGAGCTTGTAGCCATCCACTGCAGCACTCCAGTTATGTGAGTCATCCCACCACATTTCCATGATGGCAACTATGGCACAGCTTTGCTGCTGCACCACGGCTTCCAGCTCCTCTTGTTTGTTACCCATGCTGCATGCATTAGTGTAGATGCACTTCAACTGGGCTGACTCTGGCTTACCACTCTTGGGCTTGTTTCTGGAGAGCCTAGTTGCATCCCCTTTCCCCTTTCAAATCTAGTTTAAAGCCCTCTCAATAAACCCCACCAATTCATGTGCTAGAATCCTTTTGCCCTTGTTAGATAGAGGGAGCCCATGCGACTTCAGCAGGCCAAGTGCCGTAAAAGTTGCCCCACAATCAAAAATCCCCAAAGTCTGCTGATGGCACCAGCCCTTAAGACATTCATTGATAATGTGGGTTTTCCTCTTCCTTTCATCATTCATCCCTGCTACCGAAGGAACTGAGCAGAACATCACCGTGCTTCTGCCCCATCAACCACTCGACCCAGAGCCTTGAAGTCCTTTTTAATTAACCTGGTGCCCTTCTTGTCAACCTCATCACTGCCAGCCTGGACAACCAGCAGTGGGTAAAAATCAGAGGGCTGAATCAGCCCAGGAGTCTCCTGGTGACATCCCATATCCGGACCCCAGGGAGGCAGCAGACTTCCCTGTGGGATGGGTCTGATAGACATACAGGGCCCTCTGTTCCTCTCAGAAGGGAGTCACCTACTGCAACTGCCCTTCTTTTCTTCTTAATGCTAGAGGTTGTGATCTGTCTGACAGACAAAGGGTAACTGGGAGGCTCTCCTGGCAGATTATTTTCTTCAGTGTCATCTGCCTGACCTTCTCGATCCTTGTACTTATTCTGTAAGGGCACCTGGGAAGGTGATGGGGGTCAGGAGGGAATTTTATTACTGCCCTGAGTGTGGGCCCATTTCCATTCTTCCCCATCTACTAGGTCTCCTACTTCTGCCTGATGGCAAGAGGCATGGGGCTCCTCTGACTCCTGCAGGGCTTCTCTAAGGGCTTGAAGGGTCTAACTCCACCAGTCTATTTCTCTTTCACTTTCCCTAATAGTTGTCAGCCTTTCTACTTCTTCCTTAAGCTCTGCCACCAGAGCAGATCATTCACCTGCTCACACTGCACGCAGGTGTCTTTCGCACTATCCTCTGATACTACCACCAGGCTCAGACATTCCCTGCAGCCAGCGGTCTGGACAGCTGCGTACTTCTTGGGGAATTCTGTTTGTTAGTACACTTTTACTAGCAATGGCTTTTGATCATTCGAAAACCATTGCTGGGAAAAAAGAGGTGAAAAAAAAAAGACACAACCCATCACCAGGAGGTTGCAACCCTGCCTGTGCTAACTGTTGAGCAAACTGCCATTCCATGCCCTCACAGATGTGCCATGCCTCTGCTTGCTTACTCCTGTTTGCTGCGCTTTGAGTCGCTTGCCCTCCCTAGAGCCTTTTTTAAATTGCCTGCAAATGCCGCAGACATCGCCCCTCCCTTCGCCTGAATGGCTAGCAAGAGGGCTCAGTCTGCTGGATCAAAAGCTCTTTTCCAAGCTATGCAAGCAAGCACTCAGTATACTGGTGTGGCTGCTTGCATTTCTTTACTTTGGTTCCCTCCCTCTTGGGGTCTATTTACTAGTGATTCAAAAAGTGAGCCTTGGCGGTGTGTGTGTTTTGTTTCCTTCAGTCCAAGTGTATGTCCCATACATGGCTTAGTGCATCTGCCTTGAAATTTGTGACTCCTCTTCATAAATATGGTATGTAGTGTTTCAGCAATTGATAAATTTTTAACTGAACACAAACTTTGACCTCTATGGACGGTTAAAAATCCATATAGTATGCCATGTATATATTTTTGTTAAAGCACAATAACTTGTATGAATATTGGCAAAACTGCAACATGGTACCGTGTTTTTTCTTTTACTAAAAGGAGGTGGTTACTATCACCTGATCCTGAAGTTACAAACAGGTTTTTGACCACCATCTCATTAACTGTTAATAGAATAAATATTTGAAGGTTAGTTATTATTTTTTTTAAATCCTGTTAAATACATTGTCACTGTTTTTAGAAACAGATGGAAATTGGAAATGTTCTGTGTATCACTGTTCAAAAAAACCAAACCAAGCTCCCTTTATAAGCTACTTCAGGTTTGAGTCAAATATTTTCTGATGTCAAAGTGAAATCGACAAAGTGAAACAGACGACTGCTGAATCCTAGAGGGCCAACTAAAGAAGAGTTTTCAAGTAAGCTTTAATACTTTTCATTATTCAATCTGCCTGAAAAATTATCTGGCGTAAGTCAAAGTACATGAAAGTAGAAATAAACCTAAAAATGTTTTCAGAACTGAAAGGAATGAGAGACTTGTCTTTACAAACAAGCTCTGGGCCTGCTGGTAGATGGAACTAGCACTGAAAGATAAGAGGAAACAATGGGCAGGATTCCACTGACTGATGAATGGAAAAGAGATTTGCCTCCACAAAAAGACTGTAGGTCTACTGATAAATGAAACTGGATATTGAGAAACGAAAGAAACAATGAGAAAATCATAAAATTCAGTAAGAACTAAAAATACAGGGGGGGTTATACATTAGAAGGGAACCTTAGGTATTAGGCATTCTGGAAGTCTGTACCTCTTGAGTACCTCGGCCAATGGGGAAAGAGAGAGGGAAATGCGGCCGGGAAATTAGGATAAAAAGGAGGCTGTGACCTCCAAAAATTGGAGAGACCCCAGGGGAATGCCCCACGGCCTCTCCCTTTATTTGAATAAAGTAATGGGACTCCTCTGTCTCCTTTTTGGACATAAACATCTGGTGTTTGTGGATTAATTTTCCTAACAGAACTAAAATACCAAACTAAATTTTGTTTCCTTAACACAGTTCCTGCCCAAAAAGGATTTATTTTGTATTCAACTTATTTGATGCTGCTCTACTAGTCTCTAAACTTCATGTGGTTATATTGGTAGCCTACAAAATGTTTTGCACAGTGAATGAATTTATAAAGTTCGTTTACAATAATTGCCAAATCCCAAACTAAAAATATGTATTTATAAAAAGAATTACTTTTAATTTGCTATATAACTTCAGCATATACAGTTTAAAATGTCATAAAGCTATGTATAAAAATATGGACGTGGTATGGGGTTTTATTTTAGCAATAACCTGTTACTTAGCTTAAGATTTTTGTCTTAAGTAACAGATCTGCCAAATCTTGATTTATTTTGAGATTTCTCAAAGAAAAACAAAAACCACAGGATTTTGTTAATCTACTTCAAAACAATTAATTAAAAGGGAGAACTCTGTATCAGAAGACCAGATCCACTTTTATGCGCAAGGCACAAATGACCTGACTTCAGAGGGAAGTGTGTTTCCAGTGGAGAACGGCTGGCCCACTTGCCTTCCTTCTTTCCTTCCATCAAGAAGGATTTGCAGTGAGGTGAAGTGAAAGAAGCCGCAGAAAAACATTTTTAGACACACACATCTGCATTTGATCTGTAACAGTTTTGGATGAGCTTGTTCCTGAGATACAAGGCAACAAACTCTGCAAAAAGCAAATATAAGTATACGTAGTTATGTCTAAAAAATTGAAAATACAAGTGCCAACGGTGTGAGTCTGTCAGTAACTCAAAGGTGTAGGCTAGAAACTTTTCTCTCCTCATGACCTCAGGACTCTATGCTCTACTTCATATGTATAATTTGTATTTCTTATCTTTTATCTTGTGGAAATATCTGAAGATGGCTAAAAGCCAAGGCAAAATAACTTTTTCTAAGATAAGAAATAGCCTAACACATTATCAATAACTGTGTCATCTTTTCAGAAAAATGAATGCATTTTAAGCACTGTTATCACTAGAGACAGATTACACCCAAATACCTCATAAGTGGTTTATCCTGAAACTCAATATACAGGGCACTCACCCAATCTGTGATTTCCTGAAGCAGCAAAGAAATAAATTATACTAGTTTTTAGCAAAGCTAAAATGTATTAATGTATCCATTAATACAATAACCAAAGAGCATATGGTATTTGTAGGTGTTGTGTGACTGTTTAAACCCTCTGCTTTACTGACAAAAATAAAGAATGAAAAGGTCTTGCAAGTAGATTAGTCTTACTTTTGCTAAACAGAAATGAAAGAGAACTTTATTTACAGGCTTTTTTCTAATTTCCATTAAGAGTTGACAGGTTGAAGATTTTTAAAATTTGGTTTTGCTTAAAACCAAAAAACTTAAAATTCACTACATGTAAATGTTATTAATTTTATGCCAACCTCTTCTCTGTCCCGTACAGTAGTCACAGATCTATTACATTGCAGAAAATCCATATTTAACAAGAATACAAGCCACTGTCTTAGTAGGGGAGCCAAACGTGAATGAAGGAGAAAAAAGCTAAAAACATTTTATGGCTGTATTAGTATAATTAGGTACATCTTTTAGGGTAGTGTTTCATGCATTCAGGTATTTTATGAAGGGTTCCTTACAAATTCAAGCTATTTTTCAGCTTAGTGCTCTCTTGTTACACTTACAATTTCATTTATTTTCTTTGTTTCTAATTTCTATGCTGTATAGATCCCTAAAAGGAAAGTGCAGAAGGAGCTGGTCTCCATTAGGACAGTGGTGGTGCACATTTGTGTCATTTGATGCAGGAATAGCAGAGGAGGTCTTGACAAAGTATAATATGGAGACCCTCTGCTTTAGGATAAACTGAACAAATTTTACTTAATACAACAAAACAGCTTTTGAAAGTAATATATACATTACTTTCTAGATATAGAAACCAATATACCAGGTATCTTTCTCTTTTCATTTTTTAATATTACAGTAAAGGAAATCATGGTTGCACCACAGATGCTGAAACATCAATGCTTCAAACTTATTTCACTGTTCTATTGCAGTTACATACTCTGCTTTTTATTGGTTTAGGGAGTTGTAAAGATAACTTATATTCTCTAACTAGGCTGGATGTTTGAACATCCTCTGAGTTTCTAAACCTTCTACCCTATGGCCACATGAAAGTACTTGATGATAATTGTACATTTGAGATAATGCTTTTCATTCTTCCAAATCTAACTGAAATGGACTTCAAGTTGAAGGAGTTGTACAGCCTCAAAAAAGTAGAAGACAGAACACTCCGGTTACACTACAGAGCAAAAAATGAAATACAAATAATATTTAAATATTATTACAACTAGTCATAATTCTCCAGGTAATGATGTAAACGCGATGATCTGGCAGACATGCAATGCGCAAATACAATTGAAGAAGATACTAGTGAAAATTACAATGATGATCTATTTTGCTTTTTCAAAACTTTTAAAGATAACCCATAAGTCTTTCATAAAAACATTGACACAGATTAACTACTTTTCTCATTAAAAAAACCCAAACATTTCACAAAAGATATTTATCTTAGAAACACTGCTTACCTTAACTTTTTCTTCCAATCTTCCTAAGCGTAGACTGCCTTCTATAATTTTCTTGAGAACACCATGATTCTCATTTTCCAAACATCTGACCTGCAACCACACAGCATACAAAGCTACATGTAATCATTGTATTTGTCAGGGCAGACAAAATGCATACACTGAGGGAGACACAGCAAATCCATTTTGAACTCCAACAGTCTGAAGAACCAACATGGGTACAGAGTCCTGGAAATTATTCTCCTAACAGCTCATTAATAATTTGTCAACTGACTGTGAACACTATGAAACAATATTATTGTAAAATGAAACATACTGTAAACCCAACCAATTCTGTGGTTGTTTCTACAGATGTATGTATGCATACCTAGGGATCCCAATTTTATGCATGAGACTCATCCTTTGGGTCACGTTTTGCAATTTGCTCTCAAACAAGCCCTTGAAACTGGCAGGGGTTTGGGCAAGGATATTTCTAATATGGTATGCCTAATATTTAAAAGTAGATATCCCAAAGATTGAGATCTAAGAATCAGTTCCCCCAATTCCTAGGAGACATTTATTGTGCCCAGTTTCACAGTCCTGAAGTCCCGTTTATAGTGGACAAGGATTTGAGTTGTGTCACCATAGTTCCTCTTCTAGAATTAGGAATTAACTGCTGTATCTTTTTACCCAATGCTGATGACAACGTTTGTCTACCACCTGAACAAGAGAAGTAAAAGAAGCTTTATTTTAACAAAGTTTTGTGAAATTATTTCAGATTCAACTTGAAGACAAGAGTATGAATACGAAAAACTGAAATTGTGTCCAATATCTTGTAAAAGAAACAAAATGGGCTTACAAAAAGCCCAGAAACCTCCATGCCAGGCACTTCCACTAAACAGAAGTTGTTCCAAAACTCTCAATTAGTCTGTCAAAATGACTGCTAACCAATAAGGAGCAAAAATATGCATATGCATTCACAGCAGAAGGTCCATACAGATCACTCCAAGGACAACAGTCCACCCTTAGACTCAAAAATAAGTATTAAATTTCTACGATTGTGTGCTATTTTAAAATACATGTAGCTCAACATCAGCCTCTAAAACTAGGTTAAAAAAATCTTTTAAACTTGATATGTGTCTTTGAAGACCCTAATGCTCATGTGAATTAAGGCTTAATTATGTTATCTCCAGAAATAAGGGTAGTTGCTTTTAATTACTCCTCTAGAAAAAAATCTTTTGCTGCTCCTGTCCTATTTGCTAAAGTCTACTTAAATAGAGCTAAATCCTTAAACTGAAATTATAGCTTTATTTTTTGATAATTCAGATTAACAATAACTTGTGCCAGTAGCATGATAATTGTGTGAAATATCAATTAATGCATATTAATTATTTAAAGGCAATTACCAAAAATACAAGATGATCACGTTCCTTAGCTATCTTCTCCACCAGCCCAATGAGATTTGTTAGATAGTGATGGGCTGTGACTTCTTTTTCCATTGCTTCCTCCAGCTGCAGCTGCAAAAGACCTATTTTCTTCTTTAATTGTCTATAAAAGAAAAAGGAAAATCTTCGGATTGGGAATTAATAATGGCCTTAAAAAACTTACATCACATGTGCAAATCAACATGTACAAGGCTCAAACAATCAAACATACTGTTAAAAATGCACTGACTCAGAATATTTGCAGTAACAAGTGTCATGTCCCAATTTTTGGGCTGTTTTTTCTTTACAATATGTTATCTGAAAAACAACAGTAACAATGATTCAAAAGAACAGTTTGTGCAATGGCTACAAGCTCATAATTCTTAAGATATAGAACAGTAGTATTGTTTTTACTTTTTAAAATATTGTGAACTCATCTATAAGCAACCAGGTGCATAAGAAGATCTGTAACTAGTATAAGTCTTATCCTCATCTAATTGCAAATAGTTTAAGTCTACTCATCTTATTTTCAGATTAGTACACCCAATGATTAATTGCTATAGCTAACTACTAACTACTAAATTAAATATATATTCTTAATTTGCACACCGACACAGGAAAGTGAGCAAGAAAACATATAAAGGTTAGCAAAATATGACAACCAGGCCTCAAGACATGACAAAGATATGTTGAGGAAACATGTTTTTTTCTGCAGTAGGTAGAAAATACACATTATGGGAAGTTAGATGATATTTTTTCAAGTATTTCTGTTGTTTTTAGAAATAAAAGCATTTCTATACAAGAAAATGAGACTGTGATAAGACCTTTTTGTCTTTTGAATCATTTGCATCTCAGTTTCCAGGATCTTCTTGTCAACCATTAAGTTATTTTTCTCTAAGAGCAGTTTTTTGTTTTCAGTTTGCAGTGATGCTATCTTTCCCATTACATCTTCCACTTCGCAGCGCTTTTTCTCCTGCTCCTGTTGTAAACAGCTGCAAAAACCAACAGTGTAGAACAGGTGTCATGTACAGATCTGCTTCACTAAAATGCTAAGTTATAGGAAGATAACATGGGTGTTGAAGTTATGAAAAAGATACACTGAGAATGTTCAATGTTCAGTGATGACATCAGAGAGGTATTATAATCTCAAATCAAAATCATTACTAAATTATTCAAGTAATTCCTTCTGACTGCATTTTATTTAAATTATAAAAATATGTAGTCCAGATGTAATCCCTTCAATTTTTTTCCCAAGAAATTACTAGCAATGCCAAAATACAAGGTCTGAGGACTTCTCAGGCTGGCACTGTACCATAAAACAGTAACCTACACTATCGAAAGCTTGAAAGCATACAAATTTACAGAATGTCTTCACGGAAACATTACTCTGCAGACTACGCTGCATGACAGCACTTCTGAGTTGTGCTGTTTCATGTAATTTCCATATTGTAACACCTGGAGAAACTTAGAACTTCTAGCTTAGAATTTCTGGATCCTTTAGACATGTTCCAAAGATGGGAACACAAGAACATTTTATATATAGCATTGATAGAAGCAAATAGATTTGACAAAAATGGTATTTTTAATGCCTCCTCTTCTACTATTTAAAATGGTACACTTAGCAGTACATACTCTATGGTAAAAACACTTCTACCAATGTTTCTAGATCTGGGATTTCCTTTTGTAATTTTAAATGTCTCTAAAAACCAAGACAGTATTTTTTGAATACTTCTTTTCCTTTCTTTGTGCTTTGGTAGTTACCTTCCGGGATTACCAGCAGAAGTTTCCACTGGCCTCCTACCCACAGAGTGCTACGTATGCAGCTCTCTTCACATGCATGCTTTGCACCAACTTTCTCTGTGTACCATATGTAAACTCATACCTTTTTAAATCATTCACCAAAGCCAAGTGCTCCTCTGCTGTTATTCTGCTATGCATTTTGGCTTTCAGCTCTTCACATGTAGAACACAAAGCTTCTAGCTGCCTCTGGTACTCTGCTATTTCTTCCTCTTGACTCTGTTTCTTACCTTCTAAGATTACTATTTGTTTGGTCAACTTCGAAGCTTTTGGAAAGGGAAAAAAAAAGTCAACTGGCTATAGCAGAACTAATTCAATCACATGTGAAGCTCCAACAAAACCATTAATATGTTAATTCCTAGTTGTTCACAACATTATGTAACAGTGGATTTGTCAGCGTGTACTTTAACAGTTTGGACTTGATTTTTTGCTGTCTCAAGCAACTTGTTTTGGAAAAGTGCAGAAACTTCAAGAGTACTTCTTTTCAGGGCTATAAACTTGTTGAAATGTCATTTTACTCTGAAAAATTCTGATTCAGTTTAAAGTGCTCTTAAATTATGAAAAGGACTGTATTGCTGTTTAACCGTTCTCACTTTTTCAGAAGTCAGAATGGAGTATTTTTTATAGTGTCAATAGGTGATAACGACTTTTTTTTTCAGTATCAGTTGACATGCAGAGCTTGATCTCCTATTAACATTACCTACATTCAAGGACACTTTTCAGGCATATATAAAGTTGCAAAAAAATCCCCAGCTAACCAAAACCAAAACTCAGTCAAGCTTGCCAAAACAAAAAATGACAATAGAAAACAAACAAAAACCCCTATAAAAATCAAAACCTGCGGTACCATCTTTAGTGTAGTTCAGATGACTAACTAGCACTTTTACCTTAGCACTCAAGCACTTTTACCTTCTTGAACATGTTGTCTGTGACTATCTTTTGCTTTAGCTTGTTGAATTTCGAGTTGCTCCATCAACAACCCATTTTCTTCCAAGACCAGCTTGGCCTGAGTTTGCAGCTGCTGCCTGCAATGATAACCAGTCTGTAAATAAAATATAACTGAAATGTTAACTTATGTCCAAAGAACAAACACAACTGACTTTCAACAGTGTAAACGTACAAAATCATATTTGAACCTCTTTAAAAAACTGATTAAAAATCCTTATTGAAAGCAATATCAGGACCTGAGGTAAGCTTATTGGAGGCATGAACTCACAACAATCAAAATGTGATTTATTTTAAATAATGTTTAAAACCTTTGAGTAACAGAAGCAAAAATTCCCTATAAAAAGAAGGAAAAATAAGTATGTGTGAATTGGGATCATAGCATCATAAAACGGTTAAGGTTTGAAGGGACCTCCAGCCTCAGGAGGTCATATGGTCCAACCCCCAGCTCAAGCAGGGGCACCTACAACCAGCAGCCCAGGACCATGTCTAGATGGCTTGAATATCTCTACGCATGGAGAATCCACAGCCTCTGGATAGCTTGTTAGAGCACTCACAGTGAAAAACTATTTCCTTGTTTCCAAAGGGAGCCTCCTATGTTTCAGTTTGTGGCAGTCACCTCTTGTCATGTCACAGGGCACCACTGAAAAGAGCCTGGCTCTATCCCTATACCCTCTCTTCAGGCATTTATATCCAGTGATAAGACCTTCCCTGAACCCACCCGACAACTCTTCTCTAGGTGAAATGGTCCCAACTCTCCCAGACTTAAGAAAGATAGAATTAAAGCTACATAATGGTGCAAGATTTGCAGACAGCTTTGTAACTAGTACCTGAAGCAAATTTGTTTCCAAAATATGTGGCTAGGATTTGGATTTACTTGGCTTTGATCTGTAGAAAAATACTGCCAGTGAGTTTTATGGGCCTGTTAGGAACATGGGTGTTTAAAATGAACTATCCTGAGCAGAGAACTTAACTCTCTGCTTTTTAACTTTTATTAATTCAGCTTTTAAGAAAACCAATACCACTCTTTCTGATGTTAAAAAAACCTTTAAAAACTATTTGCTGTTCCAGTAAAAGCTTAAAAAGAGCTATTAACCAAAAGGCAAGCAGAAATGCAGTACAAGTGTCAGATGATACCACATTAATTTAAACTGAAGAGCTGTCATCAGTCAGTAAGAGTAGCCCAAACCCAAACAAAATGTAGCAAAATAGACTCTTAACAAGGATTTCCAAGGATAAGAACTAACAGTGTGTATCTGCTTTGTTCATGTGTGGCATGACCTACATAAAAATACTTCCTATTGTGCACTGGTCTAGATAGTGGACTATCAAATTATATTCTGACTAAAACTGAAGCTAAAGCCCACAGCTAACAATTGTCAGCTGAAAAATATAAACAGTCGACCCTCAAGATTTTTGCATACACAGAAATGGCAGTCAACTTAGACTTCTATTCACGAAAACCTCTGCGTACAGAAGCTTGCAAGTTTAGCTGACTTCTTTAATTTACTGTGAAATTTACTGCACTGGGCATAAGAGAAGAAAGGAAATGTGTATCAGCCACTTGCAAATCAGTTAATAGCTAAGAGCTGCCAAGCTACATCTTCATCCTCAGCTGTGCCTGGCATCATAAGACTATTTTATAAAAAAAAATTCGAAAAATTGTGGCAAAAGGGGGATTAGGTTGATGAAGACCAACTCCTTTATGTGGTAGAAAGTACATTCCTGCAAGCAGTCAATACAAATAAAAGAGTGCTTCACTGCAATGCTGAGTGTGAAGGAGTGATTGAAGGCAGAGAGCAAAAGCTACGTAAAGTGATACTGCTGCTGGCTTCCCTGCCTTGCTGAACCTCCCCTCAAAAAACAGCTCCGAGACAGAGACTACCGACAGCCTGAAATAGCTCAGAGAGTTATGACTTTCTCTCATTCATTTGCAGAGGGGCAAAATTAAAAGCAAAGGTGTTAATTGAAAAAAATTAACATTTAAGAAGCTGGAACACCTTTATGAAGAGCATTTTGAAATTTGTGGACAGTATATAAGCAGCTAAGGATACCTAAAATATCCACAGTATTTTATTAAAGCACCTATACAACACTTAGATACCTTTGTAACAACCTCTTAACCAAATCTACACAGATACTAACACCTGTATTTCTGCCTCATTGAAAATAGGTCTTATGCTACTGGGTGAATCTGCAGAAAGACTTAAGATTATGACGCACACTGTGTCTTCCAAAGTCCTCCTCGTGTAGACACTGAGTCATCCGAGCCCTTGCATGCAACTACCTGTGTCATGGGTGCAGGAAAAATTTTTATGTTCACTCATACTGGATACTGTTCCAAAACCTGCTATATTGGTTAGGAATTATCTTCCAATTTCCACTTTAAGTTTGTTTATGGTGAATGAATACCCAGCTGTTGTTCTAGTAACACTATCCTGAGCACCATAATTGCAGCATAAGAATTTTTTGTATTTGCCATGTCTCCTGTTCCTGCTGCACATACAGAGAGCAACACTGTCCTTTTTCAGCTTTTGTTCTGTAAGTGAGAAAGGCCAGTCTGACTAAGCTCCAAATAAAAGAGGCTCTCTATTTCCTTGGCTACACAACAAACTCTTTCAGCTTTGATTCTCTGTACTTCAATATGTGTACTTTCTAGAGATTTCCATACAATTGTACTGTTATTGCCCAGCCTCTACTGGAAGGACCTATTCTAACATACCCCATGACCTTTCCTTCTCTTTATAGCTGTTGCCCTAAAAAGCTCACAGTCATCTTGCAGTGAACCAGTACAAACAGATTCTTCTCCATCTCAGTTACCAACCGATGAATATCTCACTTAGGTAAATTGTTAGTAAGTCTCAAGTATTTTTTACTACTGTCCTGGTTTGAAAGACAGGTGTCTGCCAAGGAAGGTGGGAACCTCCTTTGGAATGGAAAATATGACCCCCTTCCCCCCAAATTATTATAACTTTGAAATCATGGGGCTTTCAGACAAAGATATGGAAAAGGAATAACAGTTCATTACTAGAAAAAAAAATTATATATATAATAAGGCAAACAAACAACAACAACAGCAGCAACAACAACCAGAAAAAACCAGAAACCCAGTAACAGCCTTCCCCCTCGGTGCAGTTCCGCTCACAGCCGGCAGAGGCGCTCGCTGGCGGCTCCCGGCCGGGCAGGAGGGTGCGATGATTCCCCCGCGGCTGCAGGGGGCGCTGTGGCGCGAGCTCAGCCCCCCTCTCTGCGCCTGGTTAAGGGTGGCTCAGCTGGCAGAAGAGATGGAAAAGGGGCTTCCTTTACAAAGAAAGGGGGGCAGCCGGTCCCGGTGCCCCTCCGGATGGCGAAATGGGCTGTAAGCAGGAACCTCGGAGCGGCAGGCTGGAACGGCAGGGGCGGGCACACCCAGGGTGGCAAACAAGGTGTAGCAAATGAAATAGATAACAAGGGATGTTTCTTCATTAAAAGACAAAGGGAGGAGAGGATGGGTTGCTCAGCAGGATGTTTACAGTTTAAATTGAGCTTGCTTATCAAAGCATTGTAAAACTATAGCATACACAGGGAAGATGGTTTCACCATATAAGGGAAACATTTACCCAAAAAAGACGGAGGAGGACGACCGACCTTCATCCCGCGACCACCGGGAGGAAAAAGTAGACCCCCTAGCAACAGGCCGCGCAGACGCAGAGTACATCGGACCTGACACATATACCGGAACAAGGAGAGTATTAAAAACAGTGACTTTGGGAGAGGGAGTGCGTGCCGTTGGTGGAGCGGAGACTCCCCGGCCGCCCAGCGCTGTTTTACTTGTTGTCGCTTGCTTAATAAATTCAATTTTATTTTAATCGACTTGGCTCTTGTCAAATTTACTGAGCAAATCTATAACAGCAAAGACTCCGGACCCGTGCCAGGAGCCGCGGGATGTCCGGGGAGGCACCGCATGTCAGGTTGAAGTGTAGCGAAAAACCCGAAGCAGGGGCAGAAAGCAGCGGGGCTCGGCAGTGGCAGCCAGACTTCTGCAAGCAGCTGCCGCACACAGCCTGGAGACACTCCCTCTGGGAAGGGGAGAGGGGGTCGGGGTCCCCTTCCCCGTGAAGTCGGGTGTTGGAAAAGGTCCCAGTTCAACAGCTGCTCTTGCGAGCAGAAGTTTACCCACAGTAGGAGAAGCAGTTGAAAGGAATGAGATAGATTTGTCTGCTGATTGGCAAAAGCTAGATCCTTAGAGGTCAAAGAAACAATGGGAGGAATTCCACTGATTGATGAAAGGAGTGAGAGGGATTTGTCTTTACAAACAAACTGTGGGTCGGCTGATAGGTAAAGATAGATACGGAGAGATGAAAGAAGCAATGGGAAGAACCATAAATTCCATCGGAAAAGAAAAAAAGGGGGGGGGTATATATTAGAAGGGGGTCTGTATTAAGCGATTCGGAAAGTCTGTACCTCTCAAGTACCTCAGCCAATGGGGAAAGAGAGGGAAATGCAGCTGGGAAATTAGGATAAAAAGGAGGCTGCGTGCTCTAGCAATTTGAGAGACCCCAAGGGAATGCCCCATGGCCACTCCCTTTATTCGAATAAAGTAACGGGACTCCTCAGTCTCCTTTTTGGACATAAACCTCTGGTGTTTGTGGATTAATTTTCTTGACACAGGGAAGGACAAAAACTCCGCAGTGGCAGCGAATCCTCTGGGCAGCAACATTCTGGCACCAAAACCACACCTGTCCACTCTGATCCCGAGACCAAGAGAGCAAGGAGCTGAGCCCAGCCCCCTGGCCCCCCCACCCAAAATCTCGAGGTATCTCTGCGCTTCCCAATGGAAAGCCCCCAAGCTAAGAGGGTAGCCAGCTGCACCCTTCCCCCTCCTCCTCCTCCCAGCCACATCTTTTGTTTCCCAAGTATCATCGTTACCATCTCTTAGGCAACAAATGGGAGAAAATTCCCTGAGAGAAAAGAAAAAAATAAAGGAAAAATCCTAACTTCCAACAACTACTTAACTTCATTATGTTTGCACTGTTTCACTTCTCAAGAACATCAAATTCTTCTAATGCCACATTGCAATGCCATTTTATATTCGTGGAAAACTGGTATCACTGGCACACAGCAATGGTATGTAACCTACAGTATCTCGGACAATTACATGGGCTTCAGGTGTAAAACTCCACATTCATATTTAATCCTTACTCCAAAATTATTCCAGGCATTGCAGATCAGCATTGTACCAACATGACAATCGTGATGCTATTAATTCTTCAGAAAAACAATTTGAGGGCAAAAAAATTTTTTACTTAAAAAACTTCTGTAATTTTAAAAGTTTGTATGAAATAAGCAAAATAATTAGTAACTTTTAAATTAATTTCTAGTAATATAACTTGCCATTCTGTAGGGGTAAGAAAGTTATTTAATTGCTCATGCAGATCTTCATTCTCCTTCACCAACTCTTCAACTCGTGCTTTAAAATTCTTCATATCCTCCTGGAAGACAAAGGATTTCATATAAAATTCTTTATAAGTATTTTGGTTTAATTTTTACATCAACAAAAATTTTTATAGAGTACACACACTTGGGTGCCTTCTAGTTCTTGTCTTAACAGAATATTATCTCACTACCCACTCATCTCTAATTAAGGTGTGCATATTTGATTTCTAAATTGTTTCATCCATCTAGTAATATTTGATTAAAAATAATACTGATATTTGACTTGTGCCACATTTTTGCAAGTTGTAGATCCTTAGAAGATAGGTTTAAAAAGCTGAGTTCTGGAAATTACTGGATGATACTACCCATTTTCAGTCGGAGTGACATGGATTTGAATATGGTAAGACAACACAGTGAATTTACAGTAATATAAAAAACCCTTGCTGTTTTCTGCTAATTTTATGGCTTAATTTTTTGAGGGAAATACATTTATTTTTAAAACCTAGGAAATTTCTTCTCTGAAGCAAATAGCTACTTTTCAAAGATTCAGTGACAAAAAAGTACTTCTAAAAAGCAAAAAGAGTACCCATTCTTTTAATATCTAGAAGTAAGTATTCTTCTACCACTAAACCCACAAGCAGCTGGAAGAGCAGCTATACAGAGCACTGAGTTTCTATTATGAATGACAGTTGTAAATTCCTTCTACCACTGACTAGCTTATGGTTTGCTCTATTTTTAGAGCACATCTTACCTATCTCAGTGTAGTGCATGCTCCTAAATCTGAACAGGCTGACAAAACCAAACAAGCCAAGTAGGATAAGACAGCATAATAATTATGCATGGAAAATTAAGATAAAGTCACTTTAAATTTTAGGCAGACAACAGCTTTGGCAAATCCCTTAAAAAAAAAAAATCAGTAATTTATTTCCGCATTAGGGTATATTTTTTCTAAATGGCAACTTGCCTCATGTTCAAGAATAAAATCTTCCTTTTCTCTTATTCTGTCTTCGTATGCCAACAGAAGAGGTGACAAATACTTCATATCCAACTTAAAATTTAAAAATAAATACATGGAAATTAATTACAAGCCATAACTTCATCTGTATTTTTTACTTCTGCTGTAGATTATTAATTTTGAAAGCTGTTAAAGGGGTTTCATATATGACTTGCAGACTAAAGTGCAGAACTTATACAAGCATGCAGACCATCATACGCAGAACAATGTCGTAGAAACACTTCATAGCACTGTGTTAGGAGCAAGCTTTGGAAAGGAAAAGACTGTATGCTTTACTTGCACCTTTACAGCACTAAAAAGCAGCTCTAACTTATCACTGTATGTAACACAGCAGAATGTGGATGGAAATGAATACAAAAAAAATTTCAAACACTATAGTGAATACGACTACTAAAAAAAATTATCCCAGATTCATTAGTAAGTGGGAAAGGAGTTTTTACACTCTCAAACCTGCATCTTTAAGACTAAATACATATGTCTGTGGTTACTGGCTATGACGGCTAGAAAGACAGCAGGAGAACTTTCCTGTTTTGTACAGTTCTCAGTAACAGTGAGGAAGGAAAATACAAGATCTGATTAGTTTTTCAAGGAGAAATTGTTTTACATATTACAAATGCATTCCCTTTCACAGACTATTTGCCTTCCCCTTGTCAGAAATTCATAGGCTACTACTGGACCATTCCTACAATCAGAAATATTCTGTTTTCTTCTAGTGTAATCTTAAAAACAGCAAAAGATTAACAATTAAGCAACAGACCTTGAAAGACCTTGAAGCAAACTATATGCCAGACAATTCTGAGTGAAGATGGCATTTATGATTCTCAGCGTAACAATACTTTTCAAGAATTCAAAGTTGGTGACTATGTGCAGTCTGTAGCTTACTGTACATTCAACTAGAACTGCACACATTCATTACAAAGTTCTGCCCTATATGTTTTTCTGCAACAAAAGAAATGTTTATGATATTCCATTAGTATTTGATAGTTCAGCAGAGTAATATCTGAATATTTTGATTCCAGTAAAGAAATTCTACTACTTTACTTAGAGAGGAAAGAACAGTTAAGTGAAAATATTATTTGACTTACCAGCCACGGTGGTGGTGGTTCTTTCATGGGCAAGCTTTTCAGCTTTAGATTCTAGAGTAGATGTTTTAAAAGATACTGACATTACTCCCTGCTTTTTGAAGCACCAGCAACTGTCCACTGCAGTCACAATAATCACCCCAAACAAGCTTATGTTTCTAATTACATGTATTGCATATGTAACATGTACTCAATAAAACTGGAAGTTCAGTACCTTACTGATACAAAATAATACTGAATTCTTAATATTAGACTTAAAGATAAATGCTTATTTTAAATTATTTTAAATTTCAGAAAAAGCCTGTGCAATTTGTAGACTTTGTGGCAAATTTGGAGAAAACAGTCATAAAAACTCAAAGGTTAAATAACAAAACAATGGGACATTCCAATGGAAACTGCCTTGATAACCAAGATTCTCACCTCTTCTTGGGACAATGACCTGAATTTAGTTTGATAGCGACTTAATTCTACATTTAAACGATGGACCATCATTTTCAAAGCATCATTTTCATCTACCAGTTCTTGTGCTTGTTGTCTGAGAGAAAGTAATTCTGTTGCCTCCTCTGTTAAAACAAATATCCAACAAAAGTTCCATTAAAATTCAAGAAATGTTCACAACAATTTGATAATTTTAATGAAAAAATTAAATAAGCTAGAATAATAATAACTTCTCTCAAAATACTGTTATGGAAAAATACCATAAAAAATTACTAGCAAAAAATCCATTATATTTCAAACAACCAAGTAATTTTTTTTCTTTCCATGTACGTATTCCTTGACAAAATTTCTACAAATGTAGAAAATACTGTTTGGAAACTACTTCTGCATGGATACTTACCTAATTCAATGACTTAAAACCTACTACTAGAGGAAAAGGTTGTAAGAAATTAGAAAAATCAAAACAAGATAACCACACAATAGCTTGTATGTTTCTCCCACCTTCTCTATGTGAGCTCTCTGCAGCTTCTTTAAGTCTTCTGTTTTCTTTTTCTAGTTTCTTCAGCTTTAATTGCTGTTCTTCTATGTGCCGTTTTGTTCCCTCAAATTGTTGGACCACAGCTTGGTATGCCTTGTTCAGAGACCAGTTTTCTTGTTTCAGTTCTCTGAATTTTTCTTTGGTTATATTTTCCCATGCTTGCCTTGCCCAAACAGACACATCTGTAATACCACAGTACAAAGTATTTAAATGGTATCCAACTGGAATAGAAGTTTCAGCAAATTACAGTCCATTTTTTTCTAATATTAGCATTATATATATATATAAAGATCTAAATCAGCTCATGGCTCCCAAAGGGTAAGACCAGAAAGAATAAAAAAAGTGGATTTGGAAAGAGAGCTGGAGTGGAGTGGCTGCAAGTTCCCATCTTTTCTCTCAGACACTAGAAACACTCCTCCTTTAAATGGAAAAGATCGTGTCAGCAGATCTCTCTCTCCCAAACATCAGTGACTGGAGAGGTAAAACTGAAATGTCCACTGCAATAAGCAAAGTGTTTGCGCCCTGCACGGACTAGTCAGTATTCTCGATCCCTACAAATTTTAATCACCTATACAATGAAAGCTTTACATTCCTTCCCACTGAACAGCTTCAATGTCACTGAATGGAAGTTACTGAACAATTCTTCTAAAAGTAAACTTTTAGATTATCTGCAAAACTGTGGATATATTGTTACATCAGTAATAATGGACCTCAGTTCCAAGTTTTCCTTTCCATCTGTGTAGAGTAAATAGCTGAAATGAAGGCAATTTTACCCTCACCAGCACAATCTAATAGCATACAGGCATCAATATAACTCAGTACAGGGCAGCTCCTTAGAATAGGGTATATATGAAACCCAATACAGAGCTATCTATTGTACTGATGATGTGTAACAACTTCATGTGTTTAGTAATATCTCAGGCAATTCTGGCCACTGTTAAATTCCTGTGAAAAGGCGTAAGATACTTGGACAGCACACACATACACAAAACTCCGTGAACTCGTTAATAGGCACATATCCCATCATGAGACACACAGAGCTCAGAAGTACTGTGCCTGAAGTTGTCAGGTGGGTGCAGAAACATACAGATAAGCTGAACGTGGACCACGTATCTCATGACTGTATGTTTACCATTTCAGTTGCGACAGGATACTTAATAATGATGACATCTAGTGCAGACTGAACTTAATGTATTGGAGAGGTCCAATATTACTTTAATTTCATTACATCATTTCAGAATAATTTTTTACTTTTGACCTCAAAAGTTGCTCAGATTGGAAAATAAAAACAAGTCTAAACCACCTAACATAAAAAGCCTGAAACTACTGTTTTTATACATATCACAGAGCAGTTTCTCATCTCCTGTACAGGAAAAATACTTTCACAAACAAACACACACACACAAGTTAGGCTTAGAGAATACAAGCAGGAAGATGTCTTTTCATATACACATGCATATTAATAAAGTGAAAATCTGTAATGAAGTCACAGAAAAATCCAAAGTACCTGGGGATGGTGGAGGTTTGTCATGTATCAGATTTTCAGCTATTAATTTTTCCTCCTAGCAGAGAAATAAAAAATTACACAATTTGCTTTAACAGCATGCTGCTGGAGAACTTAAGAAATAAAACTTTTGAAAGAGTTTCTTTCATATCAGCAAAACGGAAGGTTAGATTCACTGCTGATAATACACAATTTATCAACTACTCACCTGGTTATCATTTTGTCACTTATCACTGCCATGAGTCACTTGTGGGCATGTGAAACTCACTATTATCTTTAGTTGTAAGAAATGTACAGTTCTCAAAACAATTTTTTTTACGGCTGACATGAAAGTCACATAAACACAAAGCTTCTTGACAAAACAGGAAGGGTATTCTTCCCACTTGTTAGTTTGTATAAAGTAAGACTTTAGACTAGTCAATTATGTCAGTCCCTAACTGGATATCAGCAAATCAATTAAAATGTAAACTGTTTTTCAAAGTTGAAAAACTTTGGTCTTGCTTTGCTGGAAAAAAACAAAAGTATTTGTACATTTTCAGAAAGTTCTTTCACCAGGAAAGAATTACAGTGTCATTTATATTAATGTATTGTCCTGGGGTGACTTCATGATACTGTATTCCCTATCGTCTGCTCTACGACCAGACATGAATCCTGTGCCTTTCTGTATCTTTAAGAGAGAGGGTGGGGGAAGCCGGTGGAATTCCTTCAAAACCAGAGATAGCTGGCTGGCTTCTCCCGCCTGGCTGCGCCACTTCTGCAGCAGGGAACAGTTACATTCCTTGTGCTTTTTAGCTAGTTTCTTGTTCATTAGCTAAAGTACGGAGCCCTTGGACTTTGGCTTTTTCTTCTTCTCTTCTGGACTGTTGAGCAACACCAGAACATCAGCCGGGAGGTCCAACACTGCGGCCCAGAGCAGCCCACGCCGAACCCCAGCTCCGGAGAGGAGAGAGCCCCTCCCGCAAAGGACTCTGAAATCTACCCAGGTTCTCTCCACAGCAAGAGGTTTTATTATTTAGCGTAACTCTTTTCCCGTGCCTGCGTGCACTTCTGCTTGTTAAATAAATAGGTTTTTTTTTTCACTTTTCCTCCAAGGAATTTTTTCCTGAACCTGGTAGGGGAGGGGTAGCTGAAACCTGCCTTCTATCAGAGGATATTTTCTTCTAATTTGTCTCAAACCGGGACATGTACTTACTTGAGCTGAAGTTTATATGGAGACTTTCTCCATGTTTTTATGAAACAGCAGTGAAGTTTTGTAAGGATATGCTGTCATGTAATTCAACACACTGATGATACTGAGTAACACCAATGACTAAATGAGACAAAACTCATGAACAATTTCAAAGAAAAATATATGTGGTCAAGAACTTGTAGAAAAAAGTTATGATAATAATGAAAGAACTGACCATTTTCTGAATATCCTAGCAAGTTGATCTGAGAAACTAAATTTTTGAGTATTCCTTTTCAAGCTTATGAAAGCAGTCAGATCAGCCCAAATAGAAAACTAAACAAAAACACGGTAAAGTCAGGCTCAGAATTTGAAAATTATCGGTTATGAGCTATCTCTTGCTATAGTGTGTTGTCTCTCATTCTCAGTTTTTTTTCTTTCACATGAGGAATAACAGAAGATATAATATTAAAAAAAAAAAAAACCACCAACAACTTTTTAATGGCCTATTTACCTATATTGTTGCATTTTTTTCAAAAGGAATGATTAGCCATTCTTGTACTCCAAAAGAAGAAGATTCTGTAGTGGCAATAAATTAGTTTTCTGTGACTGCAAATTTAGCAGCTTTTTATGACACCCTATTTTCCAAAATGCATCATAAATCAACCTTTATTTAAGTCTTACCTTTAAATTCAAGCCCAGATGCTGGTCTTCTGTCAAAGAAAAACAGATCTTTCAGTCAATTAAAAATTATTTTAAGTCCATAAACTCTAAGGGTTCATAAGGATATGTATGCACACATATTATACATGCAAATAAATGTAAGAAAGTCCTCCCCAAACCACAGATTAGATCACTAACTTTCCATTATCCCTTTCATCGTGTATCAGAACACTGATGTGAGACGTCACTCTACCTCACAGTGGATAGATGCAAGTGTGGAAGAAATGAAGCTGTATTGTTGGCTTCTGTTATAAATTTAGAATTTGACTGAAGAACAAATGAAATATTTTCATTGATTTTACTGGACTTGAATCCTATTGCATCTCTGAATTGTAATTCTGACAGCTTTTAAGACCTGCAGCACTTACTATGTAGAACAGGGATTAGAAACAGTGTATATATGCTATATTTTTTCAGTTTAACGCCTTCACTTCTCAAATGATTTTATCAAAGCAACCCATTCTTTCTGAATATTATTCTCTATAAAACTTTTCAAATTACTCCACTGAAATAATACTGAAAAAAATGCTGGGACCCAACGTAAAAAAAATTTACAAAGACACAATTATTTTCAAAATTGACTCAGTTTTGCTTCCTCTTTCCTCTCCACTAGCTACAGAGTGCTACTATCCTCTGATATTAAAGCATTTTCCAGCTCTAATAAATAAGAAACTAATTCTTATTTCCCTTTTCCTGATTCTAAAATAACAGACAAGATAATTATGCAAGAAAACTGCTATACAAGTAGATTGGTCTTGCTCTGTTGTTACAATTTTTTTCTCCACAGTATTCTACTGTTACAAGAAAATGACAGGTCTACTAACAACCCAAATGTCCCTAATCCAATGAAATTACTTATTGAAAAAAAATTATTTGTGAAACTTAACAATTCAGAGCTTAGGGTGATAGCCTGAGACTGATGATCACGTTTATTTCTCTATTTCAAAGAAACATTCTCTCTGACCTGATGTACTTTTAAGGCCCAGGCCTTAAAAGACAGCAACAAATGATACAACTTCTGTAGAAAGGACAAACAGCACTACTACCATGCCATTTGATAATTAAAAAACTCAAAGAGTTTTTGCTTTTTGTTTTTCAGACATGGCATTTTTTCATACAAGTAAAATTACTGATGAAAAATGTTCTCCTCTCTCTTTTTAATATTGCTAGTTTCTATAGTTTCTACTTTTTTCCTTTTTTTTCTGAACACAGTAACACTCCAATAGGTTCCAGAGTATGAACATGATGGGTTCTGGCACATATATTGGCAAAAACATAGTAGAGAATGACTGTACTTGACAAGACAGAGTTCCCAAAACTCTCCTCCCCGCACCCTCATTTTACAGTGGCTGACAGTTCATTCCACAGTGAATATAGACCAATCTTTCCTCTTTATGAAGGTTTTTAATTTTCTATTAAATTTCTATTAATTTTCTATTTAATTTTCTATTTTCTTTTCTATTAGAAATTGTAAAGTATTTAGTAGCATTTCTTTAAATGCCCTTTTAAAAAAGGAATATAACATTATAATATAGTATTACATTTATTTTATTTAAAAATTTTTTTCCCAGTGGTATTAAGTGGTATGGCACTTTTTTTTAAAGTAAGTTTACTTACTTTCTATTTGCACACTTGACTTATCCGCCACCGGACACTCAGTTTCATGGGAAGAAACCTCTTTCTTGTCAGCATTAGGAACAGGAGATGCTGGAAACTCTTCCTACGTAAAAATAAGACAAACCTCTCTAAATCATGAGATCACTGTTAAAATAGCCCATGTACCTTGATATCTGTATGAAACATTTAGTGTATTAACATCCCAGTAACATTCAGAATTGTTCACTAATATTTTAAGACAATAAATGATAAGATTTACTTCTTCTCTAAATAATGTTTTGTTGTTGTTGTGGTGGTGGTGGTGGTGGTGTTTAGGGCTCTATGTAAATAAAATTTGAACCTTACAGTGATCAACAGGAGGTTAGCAAGTATGCTAGTGATTAGTTCACAGGGCAAGTATTCTGTCACCTTGTTCGGTTACAGGAGTCCATGAAATTATTCTCTGTTTGCTTCTTTGCTGTGGCATACCTAATCTTGATCTTAATAAAAGATCAACCATTTATCTACTATATCACAGCAGTGAGGGATTAACGAACCATTTTTAACATTATCCTTGGTGGTTTTCCCATTGATCACATAGCAGCGTTCCACATATTCTACTCACTCCTTTTTTTTTTTTTTTTTTTTTTTTTTTTTTTTTTTGTTCCTTCTCCTTCCCTCCTCTTACCAGCTACTGTCTCTTCACCTTGGAGTGTTTTTTGGTTTCTTTCACATTTTGGGATTTGTGGTGTATATTATAAGACTGATGGTTCTACTTTACTAGTGCTGGGTTTTTTTGAAGAGGCATTTTTCAAGAGATCTTTCATCGCCTTTTTCCCACTCAGGCACTTCTTCCTGCTTGCTAAATTTTTGTATCATTTTTGAATTACCTTTAAATGTGCCTTAGGAGTATTAAGTTCATTGCTGGTTAAGACAATCCAAAACTATAGCATACAAAAATCACCTGCTCTTCAAGACAAGATTAATTTATTTTGTTCGATTCTGAATCTCCCCATTTCTATATAGGTCTGTGCTCATTAGCACAATACTGAATCATTAACTACGATTTCACCATTTAACAGTAAAGTTACTAGTGCTTTTAACAAATCATCTACTATGTAAGTACCATGCTCAATATAAATTATTGAACATTTTACAAGACTAAATTATACATGATAATTATATACAATACCAGTGTGCTCTTAATAACCAGAGATAAAGACTCTGACAACCAACAAACCTACCTAACTCATGTAAGAGTAATCACAAAAATTAGCATGTGAAATAAATATTGACTAAATGTCTGAAGAGAAAGAAGAGAAAACAAAGCATCCAAAATATTAACGTGCATTAATACATTAAAACATGGTAAAGGAACTAATGCATTTAAAAATCCTACCTTTTTAGTTTTGCAGGGAACAGCATAAATAGCTTTGGTGCTAAAGCTTCCTTCCCTTTTCTCATTACTCTGACAGCTGGACTCTGCCTCTTTATCAGCATCTGAAAGATATGTATCCATGTCCTCATCTTCACCATAATTTCCTGATATTTCCAGGGACTGTAGAGGAGATCTGTCACAACCATCAGGTTTCCACTTAGATCTGCAAAAAAGCAATTTAATGCCTCCTTCAGCGCTGCTTACTCTTCAAAAAACGCAACACTAGTAAAGTAGAAGCATCAGTCTTGCAATATACACAAGTCCAAAGAGCTGACACAGGCAGACATCTAAGCTTCTGTTAGCTGCAAACAAGGAATGTAGTCTATGTGTATGCTCTAAAACAGACAATTAACACTGGTACTACCTTTCCCTCTCTATCTTAAAATGCCAGATTAGAGATAGAAGGTTCCTAATTCTACCAAAAAGACAGCTTGAAATAATCATTTTAGCACAAAGGAAATATCTTACATGTAATTCAGGTGATTCCTCAGTTCATCACATTTTGTAAAATTGATCACCATTTGACAAAAATAGTGTATTATTTTACTTATGACTGTTGTACAATCCAAATCTGCCTCTCTGAAGATTGTATGTGTGACACCACTCCACAAAAAATGGAATAAGGATTGTTAGACACTTCAGACTGAATTTATGATGTGGTAAGAAAAAAGTAACAGCAGGAGTTTGCTGTCACTCTTTAGTAAAATTGATCACTGACAGATTCCATTTCTAATGTAAGATATCAAACCAGAAAGTATACACTACCCTATTCTGAGCTCTGTGACTGTTGCATATGGTTCAAAACATTCTTGTTCCAAGTAGGTCGAATCACTTTCAGAAAATGATCGCTGCCGAGGCTGAGGAATAGCAACAGTGCGCCCTGTTAGTGCTGTTGCAAGGATAGCTGCTGCTAGAGCAGACCTGGAAGAAAACAGAATAAAGAATAAAGCAATGAAGAAATTCTGATGCTTTCTCTGTGCTTCACATTTTATATCTTTTCCTACGCAAAATGTCTTCACTATTTAAGCAAAGCAAAATGTTCACAGTTAACAAGCATAAATACCACTGAATGCTATGGAACTGATTATAAACTATTACCTCCCAGAGTAAAGCACAAAATGGGGCAAGCTATTGTAATGCAGCTGTCCAAGAGTAAGGTACTATTGATTTTCCCAAATCACGTGCATGAAAATCATGGAATATACTGAGCTACTTTCCCAAAATTCACATCAATAATTTACAGTATTTAGCATTCACTTTAGCCATAAAAATACTACCTGGTGTTGTGTTGAAAAAGTGTTCCATTTCCTGCTATTTTGTCTCCATTATTCCCTACTCTGAACGTTTTACTGATGACTCTGAAGTTGTTAATAAATGTTAGCACACTGCAAACCAGGACAAGCATATGTAAACAAAAGTGCCTATTTGTGGGATGCTGTGGAGTACAGAGAAGGGTATGATGAAAAGGAAAAACAAGTAGTAACTAAGATTAAAGCAGTGAAATGCTGAGAACTGTAAAATGAATGACAAGAACTGAAGGCCAAAAAGGAAGAAGAAATTAACTAGAATTAAGTAGGAATGTTACAGACACTAGGAAGACTATGGGAAAAAACCAGAATTGAACTAAATGCAGAGAAAACATAGAATAAAAACGGTAAGAAACTACAACTTAAAAGAAAAATAATTTGCATTTTTCCAATCCAGGGTGGTTTTACATGCCAATTTTTTAAGTCCCTGGTATGGTAGCAAGGTTTAATTTATGTTTTTCTAATGAGCTAATATTTCCTGACTCATAGTACTAGTGCTGCTGCAATCCTACACTCTACAGTAGCAGCCAAATTAAGAATTACAGTAACTTTAAATAGTCCGTTTGTCTTTAATTGACTCAGTTAAGTTACATGTTCATAATGGTTACTGTCCTGAATATTTACCATGCTCAGGAGTGGGAAAAAAGTTCAGAGTGGGAAACTGCCCCCCTTAAAAATATATTCTTTTTATGAAAAGATTTATGTAAATATTGCAAGGACATGCAATTCTTCTAATCAGGCTTTTCTAGTATGTTACAATACTTGACAAAGAAAAAAAAAAAAAAATCAAAACATACCTGGGCCTTTCTGGAGAAGGGTTTGGACTACGAGGGGGAGGGGTGCGGGGAACTGCAGGTTTAGGAGCTATGGTAGCAGCAGGGACCAGGCCATGAGCTATATGTTTCTAAATGATTTAAAATAAAATTAGTTGACAATGACTTTAAGGATTACAGTGAAAAAACCCACAGAACTGTATGTGGGTATGCACAAAAACTATCAATGCAAAATAATATAAAAAGGAAGAACAATTACATGCTATTAATGTAAACAGAAGACTTGAAATGGCACTTTATTCCCCTTAAAATCAGAACACCACGTAAAGCTGGCAAGTTCATTTAACATTCATGAATAGCTGCTCTTGAAGGTTAGAAATGTAATTTACATGAGACCCATGAATGTATGTTCTCTATCCACTATATCACAATTTGCAAAACCAGAATTTTAACTTACTCATTTTTCCCTACATATATATATATATATA
>VZRV01003532.1:9083-72155 GCA_013398115.1 Falcunculus frontatus | reverse complement strand
GCTGGAGCCGGCCCAGAGGAGGCACCAGGATGGGCAGAGGGATGGAGCAGCTCTGCTGGGAGCAAAGGCTGCGAGAGCTGGGATTGTTCAGCCTGGAGAGGAGAAGCTCTGGGCTGAGCTCAGTGTGGCCTTGCAGGGCCTGAAGGAGCTGCAGGAAAGATGGAGAGAGACAATTGCCAGGGGCTGGAGGGACAGGACACAGGGAATGGCTTCCCAGTGCCAGAGGGCGGGGCTGGATGGGATATTGGGAAGGAATTGTTCCCTGGGAGGGTGGGGAGGCCCTGGCACAGGGTGCCCAGAGCAGCTGTGGCTGCCCCTGGATCCCTGGCAGTGTCCAAGGCCAGGCTGGACACTGGGGCTTGGAGCAGCCTGGGACAGTGGAAGGTGTCCCTGCCATAGCAGGGGTGGCAGTGGATGGGCTCTTATTCCCTTCCCACTCCAACCATGCTGTGATTCTGTGATTGTGCCAGTGCCCAGGAACAGCTTTGTGTTACCTGGAGACTGCTGAAAGAACTTGGAGAAAGATGAGCCAAGCCACACATCACCAAATTGCTGCTTAGAGGGGTTTTAAGCTTAATTAATGTGTGTTACATACCCCAAAATCCTCAGCGGGGAAAAAACAGAGGGGAATCCATGGCTGGCCATGTTTCCACCGCTTCACCAAAACTAACTAGTATTTTCTCTTATTAAAGCAGCTAGCCAACCATCATACACCAGCATTACCCGGCTGAATAACAACGCTGCTACAGGAGATGTTGTTTTCTAACATGCTTGAGGAAGGTGTTAAGAGGGTGCTCTGTAAATCTGTTCTCTGTTCAAACACAGCAGTGAAATCCTCTCTCGCCTTAAGGTGAATTTGTCTTCAGGAGGTGACAGCTACAACGAGCTCTCAAGTGGGGAACTGAAAGGTTCCTCGGGGTGCAGGGTTTTTTAAGATTTTAATAAAATCCAGGAGATAACAACATGTGTGACACCTTCCTAATCCTGAGCACTCAATACAGGGTTACTTTTGCTGAAGCTCTGAGCTTCAGGTACATTTTTTTGTTACTCTTGGTGGTAAGAACTTATCGCTAAAAAATGCACTAAATTCCTTGAAACACTGTTAAAAGCCTACATGTTACTAAAAATAGGTATAAATACCCATACACACGCTGTTCTCTAGAAGAGAGTATTTTTGAGGAAATAATTGTAACTTCACTGTTCAGAGGGAAGAGCAATCGTCCTTCCTTTGTGCTGGAACTGAATTTATATGTGTGCAAAATAAATACAGATGTCCAAACAGTCATGAAACCATCATCATAGCAAACCGGGTGGGGGGGAAAGTTATTGAGAAAGTTTCACTGAAATTCATGGAGCTGCAGCAAGAATTGATACTGATTACTTCGCTGCATTTAGCTGTAATTAAGTAGCTCCACATTTCCTGCGTGGAAAGCAATGTTCCTGTTAGTAACCAAAGCCAGGCAACCTCAGATCTCCTGGCAGGGGGTTAAATTCTTACCTGGTCATGCTGACACAAATGAGGGATTATGTACGTGGCTACCAACGGCATTCCACAGAAAGACACGGGTTTTGGCTTAGGTGAACACATAAAATTAATTCCTCTAGATGATGTTGGCAACCCAGGGCAGGTATGAGACTGTTCTCTCTTACAGAAAGTCCACAGAGGTAAAGAACCTCCCTTGATGTGTCTTCCCAGATTAGCAAAGATGAACAACAGAGCAAATTCACAAATCTAAACTGGAAGCTGTCTCCTTGGTAGGATGCAAGAGATCAGATAATGCATTTAGACAAAACCCAAGCTCAGATCTAAGGATCTTCAATAGATTCACTAAATAATGAATCACAGCATAACACAGAATCACAAAATAGTGCAACAATTCACTTGATTAAAAAAAAATTATTATTGAACATAAAAATTCTGTTAGGATATCCTAAGTCATTAAGGTATAAATGTCTATGGGAAATTGGGTGCCTACCTCCCACCCCAGCCATTAAAAAGGAGATATCCACACAGGCTTATTTACCTCCTTGGTCCCAAATATTTATGTTACCCTATATTTATTCCTCTATCTAACCTCCATGTATTTGTACTAACCAAGCTGAATTTTGGTTTTTCCAGGCAAATTTCAGGGAAACATTGATACTGATGATGACACTGCACTGTCACCTCACTGTTTGTGGTGTTAGGAGGTTCAGAGTTGTGGCAGGGCAGAGAATTCTCAGTTTGCTCACCCGTTTCATGGTCCCCATCATCAGCTCCTGTCTGGGGCACTGAAGAGGGGGTTGGAGGGGCCTTATCAGCAGGGAGGAAGCAAGGCAGAGACAGCTCCAGAATCCGGGAACAGCTGGAGTGCCCAGCCAAGGGAATGTGTGGCTGTAGGACACCTCAGTGACCCCTGGGAGAGGACGTGTGACAACAGCCCGGGGCTGTCTGTGACAGAGGAAATCCTGAGCCCAGTGCAAGCTGTAATGCCCTGTTCAAGTAATCCTCCTCTTTGTTTACAAATGGTAAATTCAGGTAGAAAGTCATGGGTATTGAGACTTTTTCCACGTAAAATAAAAGTATTTATTTCTCTTTACATATAAATTCCACATTTTGAGGGCTGAGTGCTTCTACTCTTCTGTTCAAGGGTATCACAAGTGAAGATCACAGAGCAGGGGTGAATATTTAACAGCTTTTCAACCTGCCATTACCTCTTTTTGTTGGTTTTTCCTCCTGTCTAAGTCTCACTTGAATTTAAAAATGGGGTGTGGGATGCAATTATCCAGCATGTGTCACCAAAAGTGTGAAAAAAAAGCAATGTAGCTCCGGGCTGTATTTTGTAAATCTTAGACAGAAAAAATGTCTTTTCAGGTTGTTATGACCCAGAACAGAATAAATTATGTGCTTTCATTATTAATTCCAAATGGCTGGAAAACAAATTCCACACCAGTGGAATTTGAAGGACTGCACTCTGTACTCCATATCCACCAATGAGATGTGATGGAAGTTAAAAACGTAATCCAAAAGACCAGAATCTGGATGCATTTCACACTGATGTGGCACACACTGAACTCTGTGAGCAAGTGACAATTGCTGAATGTACAAACTAAAATCTGTGGCTCCATCTCGGCTGCTCAGACTCCGTTTTATACTGCAAATAAAATGGGAATGGGAAAGAAGCCAGGATGGCTGGTAGGGAAGTCCCTTGTAATCTGGTTCTCAGTGGCAGCACCACCAGGCAATTCCCCAAAAATCAACAGCTGTCAGGGGAGGCTGCACGAGCAGTGCAGGGTAGGGAGCAAACCTGAGAACAACCACAAGTACAATGAGAAACACTAACTGGGAACAGCAGCAGCTCCCACGGGGCACGGAGAGCTTCCCTTGCAGGCAGCGGAGCACGGCAGAGCCAGATGTTCCCCACGGCTGCTCCAGGCACCTGAGCTCCAGAGCTGGACATGCTCTCTCAGCTGGAGACTCCAGGGGCTCTGTTAGGGATGGTCCTGACCCCATCTGCTCCCTGACGTGTGACGTGCACGGGGTATTCCCGGGATGAGGATGTTCTCTGTGCTGGGGAGCACAGGGGTGGGCCCTCACCAGGCTCTGCTGGAGAAGGTGGTTCCCAGGTGAAGCAGTCTCAGCCCATACCCCAACTGCCACAAGCTCACACCGCATCCCACGAGCGTTTTTCTGTGTTTATATTGCATTTTCTGCCCCACAGATGGTGCAGGTTTTCTAGAGATAGGTTCAGTAGATGCAGCAACTCGGCTCTGGCTCATGCATCTGTGTGCAGCCTCACCAAGGGCCCAGGCACAGCAGGCAGGAGAGGAGTGACTTCAAGGGCCAGTGCAGTCAGAAGGGAGGCCAGGGCTTGATGTGGAGGTGTTCCCACAACTGCAGCCAACTCTGAGGTCTCCCACCATCATCAGTGGTGAGTTCTGGCCAGAGAAAGGGCCATGAGCAATCATTTCCACAGTGGCATGGCTGACCAGCCAGGCAGGATCCTTCGACTTCATCCCCAGGAAAGTCTGCAGTAGCTTCATCTCAGCCTAACCACGCCCAGTCCTTCAGCTCAGGGCTCTGGAGAGGCGACATCAAATACAAAAAAGGGATTAAATTAAAATCCTTGCAGCAGTTATGCCAGACCCCTAACCCTGTGCTGGGGGAACCAACAGAAAATACTTCCCCACACCTGAGAGAGACCTCAGGACATCAGGGACCCTCTAGACTCATGAAGGATGTCAGCAATGGGCCAAAACCTCTCTCTCTGCACAGATTTTCATTGCAGAGCAAGCGAGGCAACAAGGCAGACAGGTAAGCAAGACACTGATAGGTGAATCCTAAATGAAGTGAACCAGGAGCTTCAGAGGAGAAGGTAATGGTTCTGCCAGTTGTCCATCTGATCTTTGTGACAGGAGGATGGGAGAGGAAAGGTGATTTCCTTTTCTCTTACCTTTCAACCGAGTCAGCATTTGTGCTCTGCTCGGGTGCCAGTTTTGCATAACTCAGAGGCAGATTCAGGCCCACAACTGGGCCTACAGTACTGAGCCACAGTATGATGTAATTTGTGTGTCTAGGGGGAAAAAAACCACAAAAAAAGCACCATAAACATTTTATCCCAGCTTTTTCTGAACTGCAGACAGACTCACCAGTCACAAATAATTTCAGATGGGGCTATTCCTTCATTCTTCCTATAGCAAATATATTTTAATTTTCAGGCCTGACGTGACAGTACAGATATCTCATTCTGCTTGGACCAAAGAAGTAGTTTCGGCCATTTCCACTCTGCAGCTGATTGACTTTACCTGCATTGCACAAAGGCTTGCAAGGCCCAGCAGTGCCCCTCACCTGTGGCGTTTGTGTGAGCCACCCAGCACGGCAGAGATGAATTCATTGGTTCGGCAGGGGTGCAGGACAAAGAAAGGCTGCCCGAGGATGGGGTGCTCCTAAGGAGGAACAGAAGTTGCTTTATCATGGAAGGAAAGAACAGAAAACTCATCCCATGCATTTGGAAAAGACAAGGCAGGGTGCAATCAGCCCGATGCAACTTTTCTCACTTCCGAATCTTAGCTCACATTGCTCTTCCTATGACAGTCATGACAAATTAGTGTGTACTGTATATATTACACATCATTAATACATATTCTCTCTTAAAAGGGAAGCAAAATCAGCAACCAGGCTTCGACACTATTTTAGTTGAAATTTAATGGTTTGCGAAAGTAACTCCAGTTACTGTATCAGCATTAACCGGCTACTGTGTAAACCACAGCCTGATCAAATGTAACACATAAACCCCATCCCCTCAGGAGAAAAGGTCTTCAGCAACCCTGAGCCCTTGCATCTTCTCAGGCTGGTGCTGGGAAATACACATGACTCAGCTTGGAGACGGAGGAAGAAGGGAGAAGGAAGCGCTCTCAAGGTGGCTTTAACTTCCACTGCGTGGTATATCCTCATTTTAGGCTAAAAATTCTCCAAGGAGCTCAGTCAAACTGTCCAAAGGAAGAACAGAAACTTGTGTTTTGACAGCTGAACTTGGAGTCAGACACAGCCCCTGCCACAGGGAAGGGCTCTGCTGTTTCTCCCCCATCACTCTGGACACAGCACTGCTGCACACTCAGCCCAGGGCTCCGCAAAGCTTTTATGTGATCCACATCATTTCAAGCGATGAGCAGGGTAAATGTTCTAACTCAGAGCCACAGCAGTGATCCCATCAGCCCCGGCACAGGACCAGCATCTCCCAGCATGTCCCAGGGAAATGATGCTCCTTCAGTGCTGCTGAGGCCTCCAACACAAGCAAACCCCAGCTCATCCCCACGCAGGAGGAGGAGGAAATGCCACAGTGGTGCTCTGGCAGGGATGTCCCCGGTCCAGGCTGGCACAGTTGCAGTCAGACCCCTGAGCTCTGAGATGTCACCTCAGCTCGGGCTGAACTGCCAGCACGCAAGAGAAGGTGCTCACAAAACCTCCCTCATACACAGGAAAAATTCCTCCTCCAACCAAGAAACACAGCCTAGAAAACAAACCAGAGAAGCCTAGAAACAAACCCCGAATCCTGTCATCTTCAGCAGGTAGCACATGTTCAATACAATTAACTATTAAACAGGGGCTCTCACGGCTGAAGGATACTTGGTTCTCCTGCTGAAAATGTTCTCATGAGGATCAATCACTTTATGTCTAAGAGAAGTTTTAAAAACTCATAGAAGCTTCAGAATATACAAAAAAGAGTGTTCAGAAAGCTTTGCTTCACACTGCAAACAGATAACTTGCATAAGAATGCTACCATCTGCTGTTGTTAAAAGTGAATTGATGCACTTTTTCTTCGAGAAAAAGTACTATTTTGGATTAAAATCTGTTTTTCTATCTGCTAGCTCAAATTAGCTTAGGTCTCCAAATAATTCCGGAAAATACATAGATTGTGTCAATGGTATTCCTTAAAGATAGCAAAAAACCATATATAGTTAAAATCAAGATTATTTAATTAGGCAAAGTTAAAAAAAAAAAAGTAAATTGTGCAAAAATTTCAGCCACCTCCCTTACGCAGAAGAAGAATGCAAGAGGCAGCACACACTCCCAGAAAGAAGACAGAAGTAACCTAGGTTTAAGAGACTCAGCTCTCTGAATATTCAGCCTGAAGTTATTCCCAACCATCCTGACCCCCAGTATTTGATTCTGCCCTGCACTTCTTGCTTCAGCAAACCACCAGTGAGTGACACATGGATTGATCTGTCAGAATAGCTTATTAACTTTACTTTCTACATCCTCCTTCTTTTAGCCCTTCCTCTTCTTACAGCATGACAACAGAGTGATACTGGAAACAGTCCCAAACTCAGGAATTCCATGCTACTCAAAAGACAGCAACATTTCACACACTGACAGGAAAACCACAAAAGTACAAGACATCACAAGAAATCCTGAGCCAGGAGCCATTAAGGAGCAGCCTTTAAAATGCAAAAGGCTGAGGTGGAGAGGAGAAGCTTCTGGAGCATCAGGGAAAACACTCTGAGAGCATCAGCTGTGAGTCACTCAAATCCTGCATTCCAAATCCTGTACACAATGGCATCCCTGTGCAGCTCTGATGTACACTCAAGGTTAAACCACTGACACAGCAGCTCTGAGGAGGAAGCACAGGGATGCTGCCAATAAAAATGCAGGAGTTATCAAAGGCCTAGATGATTTCAGAATTGCTAATGGGCTACAGAGCCTCTCCCTGCCAAGGAGCCAGCCTGCCCTGAGAGAGGGTGGGATGTCTGCAGTGGGATGAACCCCAAGTTCTTCTCAAACACTGTCAGAAGTGTGAAAATGAAAAAGTTTGTGCTGCATCAGCTTCATTAGCATTGGTTCACTCCCTGCTGCAGTCACCTGGCAGAATGATGACACCCCCCATGCACTGAAATGTATCCTGAGCAAATTATTAGGGCAGCAATAACACCCTTCATCTAGGCTGGTCCAGTGCCAGTTACACCAAAAACATAAAGTCCTACTGGGACTTCATGAAAAGAAAAACCCAAAACAGTACAAACAGTATATAAGAATTATCCCCATTGCTAGTTTACAATTAATCATTTTCCAGTCAGTCACGCACCAGGGCAGTGTGAGAGTTTCAAGTCAATTCCCACAAGCACTCGTTGGCGTTGTACTGCAAGAACCCATTTGCAGGTTGCCCACAACTCTTCTGGGCAGTAATGCTCTGACACACAATTTATTTGAAAGCAACAGCATTATTTTCTTGGATCTGTCTATGATTTTGGATCTATCTACCTATGAGGGTGATTTACAGCACTGCCCGTTCAGCACCATAAGCTGGAATCCATCACACATCTGCATATGCCTCTGCGTCTGACCCAGCTGGGATGAGAAAGGAATACTTCACCAGGCAGGAACCAGCTCCATTGAATTTGGAAGCTCAAAATGTTGCTTCATTTATTTTCTCTCTCCTAGGTGACTTCAGGAAAGATGTGTGAGGATGTTCTGTGCCTGCTGCTGTAGCTGTTGCCTCAATTAGTCCCATTAAAAAAACATGGAAGAGAGAGATGGATCGAAGACACAAAGTATTTCATGGGGCAGTCTGAAAATTAATCAGAGTCCTGGAATGGTTTGGGTTGGAAGGGACCTTAAAGCCCATCCCATCCCACCCCTGCCCTGGCAGGGACACCTTCCACTGTCCCAGGCTGCTCCAAGCCCCAGTGTCCAGCCTGGCCTTGGACACTGCCAGGGATCCAGGGGCAGCCACAGCTGCTCTGGGCCCCCTGTGCCAGGTCCCCCCCCCCGTCCCAGGGAACAATTCCTTCCCAATATCCCATCCATCCCCCCCCTCTGGCACTGGGAAGCCATTCCCCTTGTCCGGAACCTGGTTTGTTCAGGAATGCTGCCCCAGGCTGAGTTTGAGCAGCGCTGGCAGCACACAGCTCTCTGTTCATTGTCTGTACAGGTACAGCCCTCCTCCCAGGTGCTGAGCTGGGGAATGTCACAACACAGATCTGAGCAGTGGCAGACACTGGGCAGTTCCCAAGCACAAGCATAATTAAGACTAAACTTCCGTTAGATTGGATTAAGACATTTTATCAAGCAGTCTCCATGCCGGATTTAAACCAAAAATAAACATTACTTCAGATAACGGGTAATTGTCTGTAGGTTTCTGTACCGTGCTCTGCTGCTCTCTTCCCCAGCCAACAGGAATTCTGCTGTCAGTACATCTCTTGTAACAGCACCATTTATTTTCTCTGTCATAACTGGAGCTCTTCCAGAGGTAATGGCTTCTATTTTCTCCAGTGCTACATTAAACTGCCTTCAAGCATCCATTACAACATTTATGGTCTTGCCATTGATGATAGTGCAGGGGATTTGTGCCTGACAATCCCTCTTCCCCGATCTGGTTTGCATGATGTTGCTTTGCAGAAATAAATTCGCACGGGGGTGTCAAAAATTTCATGCAGGATCCTACCAGCAAACACCACAGCCAGTGCTAATTGATTCCGGACATTTTCCCAACAGCGTCCAAAACCCCAGTCACCAGGTCAGAAAAAGAAGGCAGAATTAATAAAACATGTCCCCCATAATCTCTTCCATTCAGGAAAAGGAAACAGTGATGCAATTAATAAAGAGGATACAAGTTTTTCCCTTTCTCCCAGTTTCTGACCACATTTACTGAAACAAATGGCTGGGTTTAAGTAAAAATTCTTCACTGAAGATCATACAAGTAATTTCTGTTCTTGAATTCATGGCCTATGTTCATTTTCATTCCTTATTTTTATACACATCAATTCCTTGTTAATGAAATCCAACTCTACACATTCAGAGAGAAGGCAGGAAGATTCCTTTCTCTCTTCAGACTGACCCCAAGTCCCACAGCCAGAACAGTAACTGCACACATGGAACTTCAAACGTGTGGAACTTGAGGTCAAGGGGATTTTCCTCTAATAATGGAATTACTACGATGGAAACTCTATTACTGCAGAATCACTATGTTGCAAGTGCAACGTTAAGGAACTGTAATTACACAGGGAACTTGTATAATCCTGATAGAAGGTGTAAATCACAGTAATAAAGCTGTTGGTAGCACAGTAATTGTACAGGGCTTCTCCATCCTACTGGCTTAGGGTTACTCTGGATGTTGGGGAAGGAATTGTTCCCTGGGAGGGTGGGGAGGCCCTGGCACAGGGTGCCCAGAGCAGCTGTGGCTGCCCCTGGATCCCTGGCAGAGTCCAAAGCCAGGCTGGACATTGGGGCTTGGAGCAGCCTGGGACAGTGGAAGGTGTCCCTGCCCATGGCAGGGGTGGCACTGGATGAACTTTCAGGTCCCTCCCTCCCAACCCAGCCTGGGATTCTGTGACCTGGAACAGATAATGTGTTTATGGTCACTGACTTCAATTCACAACCAGAAGCCAAGTCATCCTAATGGCATAACTGAGGCAAGTTTCTCTAACTTTGCCATCAAACACAGAAACCCCACCAAATGCAGAAGCTGAAGATGGAACAACCTCCCCCGCCTGCAACACGTGCTCAGGAATGACTGGGCAGGTGTCACTGCCACAGCTCTCCTGCTTTTCTCAGACAACCAAAGCAGATCTGCATTGGCACCAAGCAAGGGAGAGCATGAAGGGGCCCTGACGAGACAAGAAAGTGCAAACTAGCCCCAAAAAGCAGACTTCTGTGGTTACTAAACCTCTTTTTGTCAGAGGAAGCAGCAGAGTGGTTCATTTACACTCCAGCTCCTCACATAGGAGCAGTTGCAGTTGCCCCCACGATTTAATGTCCCAGTTCCCCGTCTGCTCCCAAGGACACACAACCAACCTCAGCGACAATTTTGTATTAACGCTTTTACTTATTCCAACACCATGCAGCCAATTAGGCTGGATCCTGTCCTTCTTTCATCAAACACCAAGTCCAAACTGAAAAGGCAATTAAATGGCTAGGTTTTCCTGAGGAAAGCAGAGCTGCTTTGGCAGATCCTACAATACAGAAATGTAAGGACACAACACAGCCAGAATTCCTCTGAGATGAACCACGCCTACCACTTTGCTGTTTCAAATCCACCATGGATCCCAACAAAGGTGCCTTCCAAACCAAACCTTTCTGTGATTCTGTAATTCATATTTTATGCCCCAGTTCTGCCTGATTCTAGAATATTTACAGTTTTGAAGAGACGGTGATTATTGTTTACATTTTATAACTTTATTATTTTTTTAAAGGCATTAAATAGCTAACAGAAGATCCCTGAAAGGCAGGAGAGGTAATGCAGGACAAGCACAACAGTAATCAAGAACAGCCAACACTGCTGATCTATAATTATATATTTTTAATATATATATAATAAGGTTTGAATTATTAATTCTAAGAACAGGAGGAATCAAAGCAGTAGCTGACACTCAGCCATGTTTCTAAAGCTTAACAAGCTTCTTTTAAGGCTTTAAAGCCTCTCACAAGCACGTAACTTATGCATTTTGGATTTTTCAAGAAAACTTTATACTTAAAAATTGGCAGGTCCATAGTTACATTGTCAAGAAATGGCATCTCAGCCATTTTCCTAAGAAAATAAACAGATGATTCTTATTCCATGCTTGCCAAAAGCAGATTAATTCAGTTGTCACCATTTTAGTTATGTAGCATACAGTCTTAATTAATTACTATTTAAAATCTGTTCTTAAGTTATGAGATTCATCTAAGGTGCAAAACTGAATGATCCAACAAGCTGTGGAAGTATGGAAAAGACACTGGAGACAGATTTCCTACCCTGATTAAAAATTGGTAAGGGGAAAAAAAACCACCCAAACCCACACTGGCATTTGACAAAAGTGGCCTGGAAAGGTTCATCCCATAATCCCAGGGATTCCAGTGGGTGCCCCAGCACTGCCTCCTGCCTCCCACAGCAGCAGGCTGGGAGAGCCCAGGCCTGGGCTCCCTCTGTGGCTCACTGCCCCTGCACTGCTCCAGCAGATCTGCACCACGAGCACTGGGGGACACACTCCTGCCAGGTAATTTTGCATACATTTATGGACAAGTGGTCTCATGAATTTGTCTAAATGGTTTTGAAGTGCTGACACCATCCGCTGCCACCACTCGAGAGTGCAGGTGCTTAGGTATAAACTGCTTTCTGTTAGCACAGATACCTAACTTCCATTTCAATGGCACTTTAAATGCTTTTTTTAATTAATAAAGTAAGAAAAAAATACAGTTTCCACTACCTTGTGGCCACTCCAGTGGCCTTTCAAATGGACCTGAGAGTGCCATATATGATACTCACCTCTTTCATACTGTGCAGTCGATGTTGATGTGTAATTTAGGATTTTTCCATAAAGGGGGAATGTTCAGTAGGTAGATTCATTCCAGTAGTGAACAGCCAGAGGTCATGGTGGGGGGAAGACAGAACAGAAACCCAGCTCAGCTTACAAGGAGAAATGCCACACCAGGCAGGGAACGTGCTCTTATAACTTACTCCCCAAATCTCTGCTTGGGAAGCTCTCTGGAAGCAGAACCACTGCTAGATAAATTATCTGTAAATGCAACGCACAGAACTGAAACAGATTTTCCACACAAGTAGAAAATAATCAAGAGAATCAATACTATTACAGTGTAATTTGTTCAATTAATTATGAATCTGCATGGAAAATATTACTGAATCTTCATTTCAGAATAACTCAAGTAACAATAGTAGTGGAACTTGAAAGTCTGTCCTGAATTATGCCCAAGAAATTGGCAGGGCTCTTCATACTGCTTTTATCGCTACACATAAATTATTACAGAAGCCTGGAATGGTTTGGGTTGGAAGGGACTTAAAGCCCATCCCATCCCACCCCTGCCATGTTCAGGGACACCTTCCACTGTCCCAGGCTGCTCCAAGCCCCAATGTCCAGCCTGNTTCCCAAGATCCCATCCAGCCCTGCCCTCTGGCACTGGGAAGCCATTCCCTGTGGCCTGTCCCTCCAGCCCCTGGCAATTGTCTCTCTCCATGTTTCCTGCAGCTCCTTCAGGCCCTGCAAGGCCACACTGAGCTCAGCCCAGAGCTTCTCCTCTCCAGGCTGAACAATCCCAGCTCTGGCAGCCTTTGCTCCCAGCAGAGCTGCTCCATCCCTCTGCCCATCCTGGTGCCTCCTCTGGGCCGGCTCCAGCAGCTCCAGCTCCTTCCTGTGCTGGGCCCGGGGCTGGGGCAGCTGCAGGTGGGGTCTCAGCTGAGGGGGCAGAGGGGCAGAATCCCCCCTGCCCTGCTGCCCACACTGGGGCTCAGCCCAGCACAGGGGGGGTTTGGGGTCCCAGCACAGAGGGGATTTGGGGTCCCAGCACAGGGGGTTTGGGGTCCCAGCACAGGGGGGTTTGGGGTCCCAGCTCTCACCCACAGCACCCCCAGGGCTCCTCCCAGGGCTGCCCTCGGGCTGCTCGGCCCTAGCCTGTGCTGGTGCCTGGACTGCATTGACCCCAGGCCCTGCTGAGGTCCATAAGGTCTCCACAGTCCCACCCCTTCACCTTGGTCTCCATCTGGACATTGACTCATTGACCCCAAGACCCCATGTGAGACCACACAGCCCATCCTTCACCCACCAAGGGATTCATGCACCAACCATGGTGGCTCTCCACGGCACTCCAACTCAGAGACAAAGATGTCATATCAGAGAGTGTCAAAGGCTTTGCACGAGTCCAGGCAGATGCCATCAGCTGCACATCTGACAGCTGCTTATCCATTAAGCTTCTATATTTACTCTACATCTAGTATGAGTTTATTATTTGGTCTTTTCCTTCTATGAAATTAGCTGGATTAGAGTATTGTCCATGAAGTCTTACAGGGAAGTGCATGACTAAACTGTAGGTCAGCTCAACATTATTAATTAATGGCTAGATTTAAAATAAAACCTCCTTGGTAGCTTGTACAGTACTACAGTTTGTTTTAAACCCCAGGAGTTCAACACATCATAGAAGATTTCAGTGGGAAATAAATACCCATCCAGCTTTGCCATCCTTGTATCTTCCCCCTGTCAAACAGCTTTCCAGTCTGTACTGGCAAGACTCCCTTTTCTCAGGAAGTTGTACTAATAATTTTCCAAAAATATTAGCAGGGGATCCATAGCAACTGTTGATACGACTCAAAACCATTAGGAGCGATCCTAGCAACCTTCTGTTAAGAAATACTGTATACAGCCTCCCCCACTCAGCAAAATCTCACAATATGGCAAGAAGGATTTGTATGTCTAAGAATAGCTACCTACACACATTTTTCAAAATGACTGAGCCGTAATGATTTAAATCCTCCCTATCACATTTTCAGCAAGATGTGCCTCTACAACACTGTATCAATGTGTTCTGTTCAGAGTTTTGACTCTTTCTCCTTTTCTAAATCACACTATTAACATCCCTGACATTTTAGAAATAATGTTTATTGATTTTCCTGTTAACACTGCTATAAATTAAGTGATGTAATGGACAGCATTACTGAGGTACTATAAAGAATGTGTCCTCCAGATTCTTAACTCCTGGTTTAAAAAGACTCTGGATTAACTCAGAAATAGGTGCAGTTCCATGCTGTGATTTCTGTAGCTTAGGTTTGGTTGACTACTTTTTATATCATAGAAAGGACATCTTAAAACTACCTGCTAAGTATCAAACGACAGAAGAAAAACACCTAATGTAGATGAAACTGAGAAATGAATGGTTGACAAAAACCAGATGCAAAATTCCTGGCCAACTACAATTATTCAGAAACTTAGGATACAGTCAGCATCAGAATGGTCTGAGTTACTTTATCTGCAGCAACAATAAATCCCTAAACCAGGAAAATGCTGATTTATTGTTGGCAAATCCAGAGGCAAAGTGTCACACAGGAACAGTGTCCCCTCCCATGGCTGGGAGTAGTTTGGTAGCAGAAGTAATTGCATCTGACCAGTGCTGGTTAAAAAGGATGTATGGACACATGTGCTCCACAGCTTCCAGTCCTTTGCAATCCTGACTCACAGATCAATTTTTTAGACTATTTCTGCAGGATCTTCAAGTCACCAAGTGTTGTTCTTGTTTTATGGGGTAGTTTTTCAACCCTCGAGCCTCCGGTAATAATGCAATTCGATTTCGACCCTTGGATGTTTGATTTTACATTCCATCATCACTAAGCATTGATTAAGCCTTAGCACATACTCTTGATTGTGTTTACGACTTTGTTTCCTCAGGGGAAGGTCAGGCTTTATGACAACATCGCTCTGTTAAAAACAAAACTGTTGGTGATGCTAGTGACTGTGATCAGCTTCATTCATCAACTTATAAAATTCTCTTGCTGGTTTGCTTCCACACAGACAAAAATTAATGGAAGGCATGGATTAGCACAAGTAACAGGAATCAAAACTGGACTTGGGCACCTGTGTTCATAGAATTAATTACATTAACACTCAGCTTCATCATAGTCTTAGAAACACATTTGTCAGAGTGTTGTCTCTCCCCCTGTTGAAGCCCTTCTGCTTTGTCTACACTTTTATAATATCCATCGGGGAAAAAAATTGTGAAGAATCAGTAGTGTCTTTACCCTTTTTTTTCCCCAACCCCTTATTCCACTGTTGTTAAGTTTCAGAAGGTGCCTGAGAAACGAAAGGGTCTCACTTTACCTCCTAATAGGTGACTGTACCCACCAATCCAGCACCACTCCACACACTGGGAAAAAAAACTGGATGTGAAGGCTACATCAGTGCCCTGGATCTTGATAAGGCACTTCAAAACAGGTGTGGAGCCCTCAGCCACACCAGGATGAAAATTCACGCCCTGACAATGCCTATTCCACATCCATCCTGACAAAAAAAGCCTTTCAGTATTGTATTTCCAGCTCCACAGCAAGGACCCAGCCAAGGCCACACAGTCTGAGATTCTGGCTATAACCACAGAGTCACCCTCTGCTGCTTCACATCTCCCACTCATCTCCAGAGAGATTTCCAAAATGATAAAAGGTCAAATGCAGCCTCTACAGATTAACTCAGTACTAGTTATCCTTTTTTTTTTAATTCCTGGTTCTTACACCATCCACTACCATGTGAAAAAATATGTTCACCTTAATATTTGGGAAGATTTATCCCCATTTGTCTCATTTCTGTTCTCCACTCTCTGTTCTTTTTTTTTTGAACTTTTTTCCTGTTCTAGTGGGGTTTTTTGTCTCAATTTACCTCACCATTGCGCATTTGACCATGGCACTTTTGGGCTGCTGCCTTCTTAACTGGGACATTACACCTGCTATTTATTGCATTCATTACACACAGAAGGACCAGCAAATTTGAGCTCTTTAGACAACACCACTGTGTATTTGTGTATAACCAATATCTTATAAATAGCTAATATAAATACTATACATCTAACATACAATATATGTTGATATGATATTTAAATTACTAATATAAATAACTAATGCTAAAAGGCACCCACCAAGTTACAATTAAACAATTCAGGAGATGGGTCTGCAATATCTGTAATTCCACTTCTGAATTCTCCTAAAAAGAAGCTGAAAATCACAGTTGGCAGCGTTTCTGGAAGGCAACAGTAATCCATAAATACTCCTTAATTTTCCTGTCATTGCAGAATTAAGCCACTTCCAGCTCACACAGATCTTACCAGGTGTGCTAAATTGATGTCATTATAAGTCATCAGGAAATACCCACAGAGACCTGTAGCAACATTTGGAAGTTTTGTTAAACAGCTGTGTGTTCTAATTGATTTGTATTATTTAAAACAGCTAAAGCAACTTATTGCCGGATGTAGGGAAGGGATGACTGAAGACCCCAGGGAGATTTAACTCACAAGAAAGCCAATCACAGGAACTTCATTTGAGCATTTTAAGATTATTACTAGAGGAAGTGCAATTAAATGATCACCATTTATCAATTATCATTATAAAATACTACGCAACCTTATCATGTTAATTTATTTATGAGAAGGTAACTAGTTGACTTCTGCTTCTTGCAGTAATCTAGTCAGGAAAAATATTTCAAGATGCTTTCTCTGGAAATAAGCATAACTTTCCACCATCATCAAAAGTAACTATAAAAGACCAAATTTTACCTAGAATTTGCAAATATCAAGTATCTCCACTCTTTGGAGCTTGTCTCAGTTCCTGAGATATATTTTATTATAGATGCATTTTACTACAGAGAGTATAAACCAAAACATAGTTGTCTCAGAAATGTGCACAGGCCTGGCACCCACATTTCACAAAGTACATGGGGGAAAAAAGTCCCAAAAAAGTCAGTAAGCCTTTCTTTTCCTGGTCTGCCAATCACAGTACAAATCAAGCCCTAGTTAAAAGTTAAGTAACATGCGTGGACCCTTGCAAGCTCAGTTTTTCTTTCCAGTGGTGGAGTGCTTGTAGCATTTAAAACTGGTATCTCTTTTGGATTAAAATCCTAAACCTTTTTACTCTGCTGCTCACGTGTACTGAGTGCTCAGGCCTGATTTGATGAGTTTGCCCAGTGACTTGCATTATAGGATCTGTGTCCCTGCAGGCAAAGCCTAACCCACATAACAAAATGGGTCAGCAGAAAAGCAGGGAGGCAAGACAAAACTCCGTATTTCAATTCAGAACCCTGATTCGTTTGAGGGTGAAAAGCAGTCTTTTTCTTGTAGACCTTACTCTTGCTTTGATCTGAGGCTTGCAGGCTAGTTTTTACTATCCTCCATAATCTCCTTATTTAACAGAAAGTCACATTTTGCAGCTCTTAACTTTGCTAATTTCTCAAAATGTTCTTCCTGTGTTTGTGACTGGACTCAGAGTTGGTTGTACCACTTCTGGAGAGCGTCACAGAATCAGATTCATCACTCCACACATTTTGTCACCCAAAACTCCTGTTTTTGCAGGAATTTGTGCATATGTATCCCACACACACCTCCAGTTATTAGATGCAGGACAGTTTTTACTCTACTGTCCCTTAAGAGGCACAAATAATCCCCATGTGGGAGTGACCTGATTTTCCTTTTGGCTTCCACAGCTCTGATTTTACACATTCCAAACATCCTGTTTATGCTTTATTCTCAGTAGTGTTGCATTACTACATTCTGTTATTGAAACCTAATTTCCTCATCTTCGTTCACAGACAAGCCAGGTAATTAATGCTTCATGTGAGAAGTGTGTACTCCAAGAACCTGCCAGCTCACAACTGGAATTCAGACATTCACAGCAATCACCAGAACATCCATGGCTTGGTAGGTTCTCAGGAAGCTGCTGTAAGATAAATAATAGTCTGTGGCTGCAAAAACAAGAATGCTGCTCATGTTCCCATGGCTGAGCACCATCTACAAACAGGCATGTTGTAATTAAACTGCGTTATTTGAATTAAGAGAGCACCTGTAGGACCCGGTGGATGTCACATCCTAGTCATGCTGCTGTGGCAAGGGACCTGAGAGCCTGGAAACAGCTAAAATCAAAAAATCAGGGAAGGAAAAGGGAGGAGGAGAGGACACATTGGTACCTTGGTCTGATGGGAAAAAACCTCACACCTGGAGAGTTGCAATTCTTTGTCAGATTTGTGCATGAGATCTAGAGCAAAGGGAAGACACCACAGCAAGCAGCTCAGCTCTGAGCCATGTGTCACTATTAGACAGCACCAACTTAGTTTCTGTTGAGAGACTGATTTTCCCTCACTCAATCCTGAGGCTTGCAAGTCTATTTAAAACCAAAAATTGCACAGTCTTTTTTGGTAATTTGATTACCAGACAATCTGTGACATGTTACACTGATATGTTTTACTCACATAAGTAAGTCTGCTTTTGTATTTACCCAAAATCACAATTACTCAGAAACTGCCTGAATTTTTGAGGATCAGCTTCGGAAAAGTATTTTAAATGTGAGATACTGTCAAAGCAAGACTTAAATAGTGAACACTTATACATCTTTCAAAATCCAGGACTGAAACAATTGCTGGTAAATGGCTCAGCATGACGTGAGGTAGACATACTTTTTTTTATTATTATTTTTATTTTAATTTTTTTTCCTTGTGTCCAAGAGACGAATAAGGCCACTGAGGATTCAGGCATATATTGCATTCCCCAATTTGGTGAAGGATCAGAAGATTCTCACCTGCTGTGTAATAGTGTCCCAGGGCCCCTCCTGCAGACGAGCCTGGTAGGATGCATGAACACTTCCCCATATTTCATCCAGAGTTAACGGCCTTCCATCTGTGAGGGGGCAGAAACAACCACCTTCAGCCAAAGTTCGTACGTATGCTGTATCTTTAATACAGAATACCCAAATTAAAACTGAAAATTGTTCAAATCCTGACTGAAGGTGCACACAGAACTACCCCAAATTCCCTATTCAATTTTATTCTCTGTCACCTGAGAGTAACAACTCACTGTGCTGATTGTAACGTGTGAAGTGTAACTAGTTTTGTAAAATAAAGTTTGGATAAAACGGATTTTAAACCACAAAATAACATCATGAAAAGTCACCTAGTGTAAATACATGCAATTCATAGTGAGAGAGTGGAGAAAATCCAAGGAACAAAATTCTGCAGATAAAAGTTTACTGCATTTTGGTCTGTCTATAATGTTTTCTTGAGCTGCATTTATACAGCATTGTTGCAAAAGGTTTTTAGCTGTGATGTTAGAGTTATGCCAAGATATTAGTGTAAACCACTTAGAAAATAAGCATGTCTATTTTTAATAAATATCTGTTTTATTACAAAGAGTGTATTTCGATACACTTTCAATAAGCAGCTTCATCTTGGCATTTATCACGTGTCAGAAACCATCATCCTCTGATAATTAGTTTTACTCTACTGACATTTGCATGTCTGTAAAATGAAAAAGATTTATTCACACAATTAACATTTGAATGCCATGTTAAGATACAAGTTCAAACCAGCTGCCTACAGCCTCTGTTTTATTTTCTGCACATATTTATAAAAAAGCACCAAGTTCTGAACTTATAAAAGCACCATATAGCAGAGTCATGTGGCAAATGAAGTATCTGAGGGGGTAACAGCATATTAATCAGCTATTCCATGTTATCCTCATGAAGGTGAGATGTGTTAGACCATCACATCCACCCTCTTGTGATGACAGATATTACAGCTGTGCTGGAGACAGTCTAACATTCACAAAGAAACTTCCTTCAACAGCATAAATTTACTTTAGAAGGATGTATTTACACTCAGATCACCTGTGTGCAGGTGATGTGAAATCCCATGCATACCTGCAATTTTCTTCTCAACAGAGAAAGTCCAAGTGTAAAATCTACAGCAACACATGTTCCAGTGCAACTTCTGATTTGCCACTCTAGACTGTGCTCTGTACATCTTTCTCTGAGAATTTTTATAGTAATACTTGAGCAAATTCACATACCCGTGGAATGGATTACTCTGACTCTGTTAATCCCATTTATAGAAATGATCAGATGTTATTGAAGTATTAGCCATGTTATAGTTAAAAATGAGTTTTGTCTTTTCCTCGTGGTGAATTCACTCTATTCACGAGCTCCCCAGATTTGCTCTCAACACAGGTATGTATTCTTTGGGCACTCTTACCCCCCTTTTTCCAGCACTCTGATATGTTTAGCAGCCCTGTTACACATTCTTGCAACCCACTGAGACCTCAAACATCCAGCTGGTCTGACAGAGCAGTCACTAATTGTTGCTGCTGGCAAGGAGGGCCCACTGTGGCACCTGCTGAGCCAAGCAGCCTCTTGCCTCTGTGTGTCTTTTTTCCCTAGATGGAGCTGAACTGGGAAGTTCAGCCAGAAAGAGAAGGAAACAGCAGCACCAAGCCAAGAGAAGGGGCAGGAGACGAAGGTGAAGGCTCCAGATTCACCCACAAATGCATTTATTTACTCACCATCCACCCACAAGGACACAGCTTGCTGTGCATCCTGAGACTCATCCCAAGTCCAGCTGGGATAGTTTTATTATTTAAACTGTTTAGACTACAACAAACTTTTCTGAGAAACCCCTAACTGGACAATCAAGAAGCTTAACTTGATCATGTCACCACAAATAAGAAATAGTTAAAAGGCAGAAGGTTGAGTGTCCTCTCACAGCAGCAAGGTGAGGCTGTCAGACCACACAGGAGCTGCAGCTCTCAGCTGGCACCTTAATTTCTGCAAAGAGCAGGAATCCTTAGGCAGACAAAATTCCATATTTATTTTCAGAGAAAACTTTCAGGCTTCCCAAGTTGCTGTATTCTATTTTCTTGATGTTTAGTAAGGGCTTTTAGTAATTTCAAAGACTCACAATTAAAAGCTTCTAACAATCTAAGATTTTCATTTAAAGGTTATTTGCCACTTTGGGTCAAATAGTGCACAGTTTGGAGGCTTCATTTCGATGTATTTTATAAAGAAACAATCTTAAGAAACCACTGCCAAAAGAGAAAAAAACAGTCTTATGGCCTAAGAGAAAATATGATCATAGAAATTATTCAATTTCGGTTATGTCCAAAACCACGATAATACCAGTTCTTACAGGATATGGTCTTTAGAGCAGCTGTGTTTCTGAGAAAGCACATGGTGGTTACATGTTTTTGAGCTCAGGAAGTAAATCTGTATTCTGGAAAGCACTTCAATCAGGCCCAATGTGGTTGTGAATACAGAAAGTCATGCCTTCAGGGTGGGAGGAAGTTGCCCTATCTCAGAAGCTCCCTCTCCCTAACCACTGATTAGCATGGTTTTTATTGGCAGGGATTTAGCTGTCACTGAGCTGAGAGAGAGTATTTTGAGCAGGTCAGCCTGAAAACCCCATTCCTTCTCTCTTCTCTAGAGGAGTGAGAGTCCTTGTTGACTCCCATTAGTCCTGCTCTTTCTTTTCAGTGTTTAGCCAGCTTTTGTGCTGCTTCCTCTGCCTTTGCAGGAAAAAGGAGAAGTGTGAGACGAGCCATTATTTTCTTTACATACAGGGTGATTCCTGAATGGTGCCTGTGCTAACCTGTGGCTGTGCTGCTGATACCTCACCGCGGGTATATACGGCGAGAAGGTTTTGAATGCCTGGCTTCAGATGGGGATGGTTCAGGAAAAGACCAAAGCTCCTTGACATCTTAAAGACTAAGAAAAGAGGAAAATACTCTGCTGATTAAAGAAAGCTTACTGGACCTAGCTCCGCCCATCTGGCTGATGCCAGCATTGAAGGGGAAGGATAATTGCCTATACCATCTGTCTCCAAGAGGGCTAATTGCTGACATCAGATATCAGCAGGGGTTCATGCATTTCTTCAACTACCTATTTGGTAGTCTCAGAAGCCAGAGAAAGAAAGAAGGGCCCAGTTTCTGGAAGGTATGGCAGGCAGAGGGTTGATTTGTGAGAATTAAGCCTCTGCCCTGAGCTCCTGACACAGACTGTGACTTCAGCAGGTCTGAAATTAGGAATATATGCCACGTGGAAAGTATCATGAGGCAGTGAAAAATGTTTCTTATGTATATACACACTGCCTAAAAATATCTTCTTGTACCCTATAATGTTCCCAAATACCTTTCCAGACAGACTCATCACACTTAATCACTATTTTCAACTGAAGTGTTTGTCCTTGCACAGAACAAGATCTTCCCTCTAAATCCATCCCCTGAGACTACAAAAAGTTTAGATGTCTCTAAAAATGTTTTACTTCTGTTGCAATTAAAACTTCAAACGTTACCTTACACCACCTTACGTATCAAACTTCATCTCACAAACAACAAAAAAAAGGTCTAAAGATAAGTTCAAGAAAGTAAGTTATTTCGTCCAATTTAGACAGCAGCAAGGACAAGGATACAATGTAACTTTTCCTGAAGGAAGAAGTGATCTGTAATGGTTGAACATAACTGCTGGCAGAGATGAGTGAAAACCGGATGTCATCACTGCCACAAGCTCCTGAGGATGCCAACCAAGCTGGAGATCACAGAAAAATCCCCGCAGCAACTCTACGGGGAGCCTTCTTCCTAGGAGGGACTGAGACACCAGGTAAATGGAAGCTGGACTCACATGCAGTGGGAGAAAGGCAGGATTTCACTGATTTCATTATTCCAGAGAAGTTTGTAAAGAATCTGCTGGAGTGCAGATTTGAGCAGGCTGGCATCAGCTGCTGTTATACAAAGGGAGGAAGTGAACGCTGCAAAAGCCCTCAGCCAGGTGGAACAGAGGAATTATTGTTTCCCAGGTGTGACGGGCACTGCAGACACTGCCAGGGAGGAAGCAGAGCTCTGAATTCCAGCTCTTTGCCATGTGCTGGGGAAGACAAGACAGGGCAGGGCTATGGAAACACTGGAAGGATTACAGCTCACCTCCACCTCCTGCAGCCAACACTAATTAACACGGGGAGCAGTATGGACAGGATCCCAAGGAAACCAGGAACAGCTCACAGCAGACTTGTCAGGAACAGATCCTGTTACCGAGTCTACAAATAATGGTAGGAATTTAGACTGGGAAATTGAGGTAGGTCTCGGGGAGATTGTTCCTTTATTAGTTCAGGTGAGGAATGCAGTGAGGAATGAATTGCTAGCTGTCTGAGAAACAAAGTGAGGAGTCTTCACATGAAGACTATTATCTCAAAGGAAAAAAACTCAGGGTATTTCCCAGAGTTTTCCTCACACCAGGTTTGGGACAAGACAAAGGATACTCTGCTCAGGTATCTTGAGTGATTGTGAGCCTGTGCCAGCTGAACATTTCCAAAAATCTCACTCTGGGACCTTCAGACAGCACAGCACAGGCAGGCCAATAACGTGCAGGGAAGACAGAATTCTTCATTTTCAAAAGTAAGCTGCCCATAATTAAAATTGGAGAATACCAGCTGGAAACATTGCAGGAAACACACTTACTGCCAGCATTTTGTATCCTGCTCCCTTCAAGAGTCAGATATTGCTAAATTTAAAAGAGAATGTAAAATGCAGAAGAGAACCCAGGTGACCTTCGGAAGCATCTAAAAAAAGCCCTTGTTTTCCATTGTGAAAGGTTCCCAAGAAGTGTTTTAAAAGCTAATTGTACTTGTAGGAACAATTACACCTCTGTACTGCAAGGGGAGCTGTTGGCACATAATACCATGATTGTGCATTAGATCATCCACTGGCTCCGTAATATCCACTTCCAGCTATAAGGAGTCATGTTTCAACACCTCCGATTCCCTGGTGCTGACAAGCTAAACAACTTGTTTTGTCTCTGTGAGCTCTTCTCTGGTGATTAACTGCTTATGGTGAATACTAATTATATGAAAGTACAGTACAGTAGAGATAGTGTCCTACTTCTTCTACCCGCAGCGTCTCCGTCCTCTTCTGTAGAGACACTGCACTATAAATTCAGCAAAAACCAAGAAGATGACATTTTTCAGGACTACAAATAGGCTAACCTGTCTCTCACAGCAAAACTACCTTTATCCTCCTGTCTGCACAATAAGTTCAAAGGCAACACACTGCACGTTTGTAAATGCCTGTAATACTGCTGGAAATAAATTTGCAGCAGGATGCGTGCAAATGAGTTCTGTTGGTGGGAAAGGCAGAGCAATGTCCCCAATTCCCCACATCCCACTCTGAAAATTTACCCCAAATTATGCATTCCTGAAACTGCACCTCAGACTAAAATCTTTCCACCAGGGAGCCTATGAGAATTTGTTCTTCAATTTTGAATCTGAAGTGCTTTTTGAAATGCTAACACTGCAAAATTAGAAACCATTAAACAATATAAGGCAGAGAGTGATTAAATCTACCAAACACATTCAAAGCAGCTTAAGCTACTTTTTAATTAAAAAGGAAAAGATATCACTGGCAACATTCAGACATTTTATCTAGATAAAGTTAAGATAGTATTCAAAACACAAAAGACGCTGATCATAGAATCTTTTTAGGTTGGAAAAGAGCTCTAAAATGATCCCAGTCCAAGTCCTAACCCAGCACAACCATGCTCACCACTAAATGCTGTCCCCAAGTGCCAAAAGCCAGGTCCTGCTGGCCACACCACTGCAGGCACAAGCCAGGTGCTACTGGAGCACAGGTACACAGGCTTTGGGCAGCGAGGAGCAGAGCACAGCCAGTGCTGCAGTGTGATCACTCCATGCCTGCTGATCAAATGAGTGACACCAGCAGTGGCCTCCGTGGGAGGCTGAGTGTTCCTCCTTCCTCCCCTGACAGGATGGGGGCTGAAATCAGAGTGGCTGCAGCCATGGAGCAATGGGTAACAAGATGTACATACCAGGGAGGAGACACGATCAGCTGCTGTTTCAAGAGCCAGCTTTAATACAAAAAAAAAGTCAATACCATATTGGTATTAGTTTATTTTTCCTTAAGCAGCAAATTTAAACAGAAAACAGCATACATTTTAAAAGATACATTTAGACCCCAGCCTTGTGGCTCAAACTGGGGCTCCACAGAAACAGACAGAGCTCTGCTGAAGAGCTGATTGCCCAGCCCAGTTTAAACCTGCAGCACTAAGTTTTTGCAGTCATTTCAGGAAAAGAACAAGAAAAATGACCGGCAGTTTCAGTCAACCATAGGCAAGATGCCAGGAGCCAAAGATCAGCCTCCCTCAGGCTGAGATGATATCATCTCCTCCACGGTCCTGGAGCTCTGAGTCCAGAGCATTGCAAAATTCACTGGTGAGCAGCCTCATCTCTTGGTTTCTTACTACATCTGCTCCTCAGCTTAATATAAAATCTCTGTTTTCAGCATCTATTGCACCCAACACATTGAATCCACGATGGCCTTACCCAAAAAGCACGCTCTGAAATACAGCACAGGCACTTGGTAGCTGCTGGAGTACAGCACATGGTACTCATAGCGAACCACTTCTTCTGTGCTGCCACCTCCAGCGGCCTGAGAATCATCCCAAGGCTCCTGAAACGATAAATGACCACAGCCATACATCAACTTCTGTATTTGTACCGAGGGAAATTGTCATAAATTCAATAAATGCACAAAACAGAAATAACCACCCCTTCCACGGCACTACTCGTGCAAACTCCCAAGGCAATTTCTCAACAGTAGCAGGAAAATCAGAGAAGTCCAAAACCTACAAAGACATCTTACACACTTACTTCCACAAACTGTGAACCATTTGCAAGCCTTTCCAGAACTGAGGTCTTTCTAAGCTGCACCAAGGCTCTGTAAAATCTTCATGGCACAGTAACTGGCACAAGAAGGGGACTACAGCTGTACCTCTCCTCATTACCGTCAGTATAGACCATTTTAGAAGTGTATCCTTAAATAATCTGGTTTTGCTTGCCAAAAGACAAATCAAATGCATCCACCAAAAATCCTCTGATCTACTTTCTTTAAAGGCTTTTTGCCAGGAGTTGGTTTTGTTAATAGTATAAAATATTTAATATAATATAATTACAATAACATAAAATGTAATAATAAAACTGAAAGGGTTTTTTCTCCTGTTAGTGTATATTGCAGGTGTAAAGCACTACAGTTTACGGTAGATTTGAAACAAATCAGAATAGATGAAACTAATTGCATTGAGATATACCCCAGCTGCAGCACAAATTTCATAACATTTCAAATTAATATTCCAACAGTGCTAAGCACCCAGTTGTTTGGACTTCTCTAAAAGCTGTCATAACTCAATGTCTCTGAAAATGGAACCATTAAATTAATATTGCCATTAAGATTAAATGTAAGAACAAACTTTCCAAGAAGATACTCTGGGTGTGGACTCGTTCAGTGTTCAAACCCCCAAATGTACATGCATGAACTAAGCAACCATAATGCCCCACAGGTTGGGTGTGCATTTCACAACTTGGCTATTGCCAAGCAACTCTGAATACTAGCTTATGGTATCTGTCCAAGCAAAACAGAAAAAGACTAAGCAGAAAAGAAAAGCCAGAATCCTCTGAACACTATGTTCATACAAAGCACAAGAAATTTAAAGCTATTTTGCATTTTTATGTCATGTTTGTAGTCAATTCAGCAATGGATGAATCAATATATGAAGAAATATAAAAACTGATAAACTATAACAGTAATGACACCCAAGATATTTTCAGGTTTTTGTCTGATGTGACTCTCCCCAAGTTCAGTGTATTAGACGACCAGAAGCTGCTGAGGCAGAGGGACAGAAGTTCACAAATGAAAGCCCAAACCTCGGGAAGCTGCAGACCAGGAAACTGTCTATACATTTTTGGACGTGAAGTGAGAAGATCACAGATGGCCACAGAGCAGAGGTTTCCTGGTAAATCCTAGATGAACGGTTGATTTTAGCTTACGGGGAAACAGGTGCCTAAAACACTGAAAGGGAATATTTAAAAACGTGTTCTCTGGGTTAACGTGGTTTTAAAAACTTTATGTGAAGAGATCCTAAAGTCAACCTGACAGAGGGCCAGTGATGACTGTTGCTCCTGACACCACAGGCCAGACAAAGACAGGTATGATATGCCCAGTTCCCATGTACATGAGTGACAGATCAAGAAGGGGAGTTCTTTACCTCCTCACACAGGTCACACGCAGTGGTTAGATGTAAAATACAGGTTATAAAAAAAAAAAAAAGGAATCTCAAGAAAAACATACATTTCTTCTCTATATAACGCTGAACCTCCTTTAAAATTGATCAGTGCTTCAGTAACAATAGCAAAACAAAGACCAGCAGCAGCCTCTGAGAAAAGAAAACAAAAAAACCAAACCCAGCTACAGACTGGTTTTCATATGTGTAGGGGTGGGGAAGAGAAAGATTCTGTGCTCAGAACTGAGCCTACATGGTGCTCCTCGGGCAGTAATGTTTCATCAGACACCACAGCCTTGCCTCCTGCTTAGTCACCAGCTTACCCTGCCCTAAAAGATACTTCTGGAAATGGCAAGACTACCTGTTCATGTGTTAAATATCACTCTTGTAGAAAAAAGACTGTCTGCTTACACTGCATTCTGTACATAATGGTGAAATGACTAATTTGTGACTTTTTTAGACCTGCACACAAAGGAAATATCTGAATCCTTCTCGGGGCTACTCTAATCCCCTTTCTTTTCAGTAAACAGCAATTTCACGTTTTCTTACTTGAAAAGACACATCATTGATGTGCAATAGTGCTCTTTACAGTCTCTGTAAGTACAGACCACAGTATTTTTGCAGGGAAAGTACATTTTGTAGCCTACAAGTTTTGATGGTATCTCTGTAGCTGATGAGATGAACTTTGCTGATGAGAGGAATAAAACGAGTACAGTCATTTCAGGCAATCTTTGAAACATCTAAAAATCCACAAATGGCTCGCTAGAACCAAGGAGTCTCAGACAGGTTTATATCAACCCATAACACTTCATTTTCACTCTTTAACCAACTACTGATAAAGCCATAAATACAAAACACAGGTGAAACTTATTTTAAAAAAAAGCAAAACTCACACTTTATTTTCATATATGTCATGATAGACTATTTTAACTCTTTCTTTGAATAATTGTTATAGTTTCCTTTTCTTATATATATTGGTGCTCCAACTCTTTTTGAGCTAATGCTGAATTTTAGTTACTGTACTAGACAACACTGAAATCAAATTTAAATCTGGATGGTTTTGTAACTGCTGCAAAACATTCACATGCATACACACACCACAAAACAAAAGACAAAAAACACACATCAGCCTTAAAAAAGTCACATAAAATAGGAACCCAAAAAAGCATTTTAACCAAACTACAGTCATTAAAAATGATATGAAGAAACTCATTCCTCAAATTTTTTGTTTCTGATTTTCAAATTTACTTTCATGCCTGTTACGCTTCAGGTTAAAACTGTGAATCCAGGACTGGCTGGCTGTTTCCTCAACAAATTGGGAAGTTGTCATCAGGAAGCATCTGCTCCTCTATTGCTCTCAGGTAAAATCACTCCTGGGCTATCATAATGGCCTATTGAGCAGATGTCTAAAAGCAATGTATGTATTAGAAAAAAGATAAGCAGCAACTACCTAATTAATTACATTAGTTCCATCATAAATGAATTACCACTGATTTTAATTGATATAAAATTGTCTTCAACCATTAAGTATCCCCAAAACAAATTAAGTCAATTTGTTCCTTTTAAAATGCTAAATTATTTAAATCAATAGATAAGAAACACTGCCAGGTGTCATTCTGAAGGCAAAATAACATATTTGTGTTATTTCTATTCCTCTTGGTGAGGAAAGCAAGTTTAAAACCTGTGGTAACAAGTTCATTTGACAGCAGGAGAGAGTTAACAGTGGTTTGGGTACTGTTTAGTGGCACCAAGGCAGCAAGGAGGTGTGGGTTAAGGCCCCTTTCGAGGGAGACCATGAAAGAAATACAAGGCAGACAGGGTCAACTGGAAAGGTGACAGAATTACCTAAAAAAAAATGGGTTTTCCTGCTGACACCAAACATTTCCCTCTCTCCACCTCGCCTGCAGAGGCCCATTGGGCCAGACTTTCTTGCGCAGCCTAAATTCTCTTTGAAATTAAGAAGCAGGCTCCCTTTTGGGGGAAAAGGTAAGAGAAGTGCTGCAAATAAATACTTCTCCTGGATGTCTAGACACTGTTGCCTTTCTCCCAGTTCCCATGTTCCTCATCTCCTTTCTTGCTGCCTCGGCCTCTGTTTACTCCTGCTTTGTCCAGGTTCCTGGGAGATGCTCCTGTGGGAACACAGCAGGACTGGGAAGAGGTGACACGGGCACCGGTACTGGTAATGCTACTTTCAGTGTGAGGAGGGGAAAAAGGAGATGCAACCCAGATTAGTAAGCACATTTGCCTTCATTTCTTGGAATGCATTTACACCTAATTGCATTTCAGCCTCTAAAGCTGAAAATGTATGGCTCTTTCTCTCTCTTCAGAAGTGCAGACCCACCACTGAAACACAAGAGCTCTCAGGAGCAGCTCTTTCAACACTTTCCCCCCCGGCAAACAGGGAGATTTGAACGTGGAACCTGAATGGTGGGACAGTATTCATCAGGGAGAATGAAAGCAGAGGTTGGTGAGCAGGGTGTGGCCATGTGGTGAGATCCTATATCTGTTCTGGCTTCCGGGTGTTCTCCCAAGCATTCAGACCATGCCCCACGTTCTTGCTGCAGCCCCCGTGGGTCCAGTCTCTGCAGGTCATTTTCCTGCAGGTTCTGGTCCCTCCTGTGCAGGATCTTGACTCACTCCCCAGCCTGGCACAGCCTTGAGACCTCCAGACCTGATCCTGCCTTTGCCCTTGTCACTGACCACGCAGCGCGGGGTCACAGCAGTCAGCGAGGTGACCGTGCCTGGGGAGGAGAAGACTGAGGGCATTTACTGATTGCCACTATTTTCCATCACTACTAAATATTCACACTGTGCCCAAATTCACAGGCTATAATCAAAAGTAGCCTATTCTACCACAGCCCGTGAAAATGCAGGTATCTCCCTGAAGAATTTCAGTGCAAAATGAAAGTTGTACAAAAACCTTTACTACCAGTTGCACCATTTTTATGTACATTGATAAACTGCTATTTTATGTGAAGAACACATGAGGAATCCAACAACATCCAGATGTTTCTGGTGCTGACATCATCAGTAACAGATGACGCAACACAAGGATAACAGGAGTAGTCCGAAGCAGAACGAAGTTATCTTAATGGATTTATTTTCTGTGTGCAGCTACAAAATCCTCCCTGCTGTCTTGGACTTCTCACGATTTAGTCATCCAAGTGAAGAACCTGATTAAATACTCAATAACAGAGAAAGAAAGTGGCTCTTAAATCATTTGGTGATGCCTGAAATACCATGTGCAAGGACCCTTCTTTTGCAAGACACCACTACCCTGAAAAGCCACTATGTCACCAATGGAAAAATCCAGAGGTGAGTCAAGGTAAACAGGTAGTGGACCCCAAAACATGTCATTTTCCAAAGGGAAATCTTCTGACTGAACTCAGCACCCTGGCCATGACACTATGAAAGCATCCAGTGATGTCCACTGCATGGAGATGTCCAGCATTTTCAGAATAACTATTTCCAAAAAAATTTGCCCCCCTCACCACCTCCCAGCCTTCTGTTATTCAAGGCATACCAAAACACCAAGACTTCCATCCCAAAAAGACATGGCACATAAAACTGCAGTAGTTCCTCATGCATGAACAATCATTTCTAACAGCTGGAAATTAGATTTGTCTTTTGATTGCTTCAAAACCACTATCACAAGTGAAAGCAAAGCCTTTTCAAGCAAAAGAAGCAACAGACCGTGAACACAGAAGCTGTGAATTTTGTCTTCACATAAAGGTGGGGAATTGTTACAAAATCACTCCTCATTCTTCCTGTCTTGTCACACATAAAATGCAGAATTTGGTGGCTTCTCTCCTCTCACAGAAGAAACATTTTCTCTTGTTTTAATGTAGAGAGCACAAGGCTGTCTGCACAGGGCTGGAGCAGAGGCATGATGTGTTAGGAAACCTCTTCTGGTGGGAATGACAGCAAATCTGGGAAATGAGGCAAAGAAACCAAAGGAGACAGAGGGACACAGCTCATCTGCTGAGGGAGGATACACGAACCCAGACTACCTGAAACTCCTGAGAGGAAGGTCCCCCTGAAGCTATGGACACAGACCTTGCAGAGGATCAGAGCAGCCCCACCTGGAACCACTTCCACCACCCCCTACCAATGTTCTTTGCCAATGTTATTCCTCAGACTGGGGAATTTACAGCGGTTTTCTTTCCATGGAAGTGGGATAAGGAGCAGTCAGATATGGTGGTACCTGCACCCACACCTTTTTTGCCACCTGCCTTTCAGTAACAATCCCAGAATCCCTGAGGTTAGAAAATCCCTCCCAGCCCATCCAGTCCAAGTTGTGCCCGATGCCCACCTTGTCCCAGCCCAGGGCACTGAGTGCCACATCCAGGTGTTCCTTGGACACCTCCAGGGATGGTGACTCCAAACCTCCCTGGGCAGCCCCTGCCAAGGCCTGAGCACCCTTTCCATGGGGAAATTCCTGCTGCTGTCCACCCTGAGCCTCCCCTGGCCCAGCCTGAGGCCGTTCCCTCTCCTCCTGTCCCTGTTCCCTGGGAGCAGAGCTCGACCCCCCCTGGCTGCCCCCTCCTGTCAGGGAGTTGTGCAGAGCCACAAGGTCCCCCCTGAGCCTCCTTTTGAAGGATTTTCCCATCATTTTTGTCATTATCTTCCATTTGCACAAATTGGAGTAAGCTACTACTTTGAGGTTAAGCACTATTCCACGAGATTATTGCTTCTTTTGAACCGAAGTGCTTCCAGGACTGGGCTCTGTGCTTTACAACAGGCAGAAAAAGGAACAAAAAATTGCTACACTAGAAGACAACAGTAGCAGTTCAGCTGTATTTTAGGTCAGCTTTATTTTTTTAGAACAAGGATTATTATTTCTGCTTTGTGAATCGCAGCAGCAACCCAGTTTTGGCCACGCTTAATTCAACAGGGAGACTGACAGCAAATGCCTACAAACCTTTACTTTTTAGAAGACAAACTCAAATCCTCATTAATTTCTCAGATGGGAAACTGTATGAAAACGATGCCAAGACTGACAGACAGTGTTTAACAGTAATTCTGGTGAAAAAGTTACAGACAGAAATGCTCAAATTATCACAAAATCTGGCGCTGTAAAAACAAGAAATCTGAAATTATGGCTTGCAATTAGAAGTGGCTGCACTGGTGCCCACCCAGGACACTCTGAGGGAACAGCTGTGACACTGGACAGTACCTCACTGCAAGAAATAGAAGAGTTGGATGCTGCCCACTTGAAAAAGGAAATGGCATCTGATTAAGTTAATATCTGACAAAATGATACATCTTGAAGTTACCTGAGATGCTAACCCAAGCTTGGCCATAGACTATATTAGATAAGCACAACCATTAGAAACAATCATCATAAACAATGAGGCTTAATTACAACTGGCTTCTTTGGATGTGAGAGATCCAATCCTATTAACTATATGTTAGGGCTAAAGCACATGTGTTATTCTCTTACTAAGAAAACAGGAGGATGAGACTAAATTATGATGTATTTCAAATTTAAAATAGCCTGAATTCAAAAATTTTAGCTATCACTGAAAATAATTATGGAATTATTCAAAACAGTTGTGAAGTTGCTCCTAAAATCTCCAAAAGAAAACCCGAATTTGTTCCTACACTTAGACAAAAAATGGTAGCACATTAGGATCCAGTGATTGTTTGCATTCGGAAATACCCAAGTAGAATAAATAAATTTTTAAATGGAACAGGGGCAGACCCTACCAAGTCAAGCATATTCAGCTTTTGCCCACTGTGAAAAGCTCTTTATTGTTTTTATATATGATATGATACCGATGCGCTTACCTTCTACTCTGTAATCACTATTACAAAGGAAATGCAAAGTTCTGAACTCAAACTGGGGCAGGTCAAAAGCCCTTAAGCTCATTTTCAAATAAAATACTGTGTAAAAGTTCATTTTCAAACAAAATACTCTGTAAGAATATTCTAAGTATTAACAAATACAAAGTTATCAAATGTCACTGATCACAAACACACCAAATGTATGTTACAGAGATTCACAGTGGCTGGAGAGAAGTACTGAATTACTTCCTTTATTAGTCTGATCTCAAATGAAAACTGCCATGGAGTGTTACATGATATTTTTAATTTCCAGAAATGTAGTAAACAATAAGTCTTGATGCAAACTTAACCACTTGGAATTTGCTTTACAATTCCTTAAAGCCAAGCAGAAAATTTGCATGAATTATTGACAATGTTTTTGTCTGGAATGATTCTTCTAACAGTCTCCATTTAAACTGTGTTTTATTTGACAAGAAAGCCCAGTACAGAATTAAGAATACCCAAATACTTCCACTGCTCTATGTGGTGGAAAACATGTGGTCAACAACACCCACAAACAAAATGACCAGACAATGCCACTGTGGCAGAAGGGTTAAAAACACCGAGAAATGGTACAGATGTACATAACTGCACTTGGCTGAGCTCATGTATTCTTACAAAAATATTATACATCTGCAAAATCAGCATAATGGCTGAATTGTTAAATAAATTAATTTAACTCATTTCAAGGAATTATTCTTGTAGTTGAATTGCTCAGAAGTAGGTGGAGGGACCTGAAGAAGCTGTTCCATATACAACTGTTCAGTAACCATATCAAATTTTCCCTTCAAACTTTATAAATAACCTACATAAAATACTTCAAACAATTAGCAAGTTGTTCCAAAAAATGTTCAAACTCATTATTCCACAGGACGGGAAACAAGAAGCAAGGAAAGAGCCACTAATTGTACACATGTGCAGAGAAAGAGCCAGAACACGGCTCTGACTGCTGGGACATTTCATCTGCTCTCATTTCCCTCAAAAGCTGCTCTATAATTTATTCCTTCAATTTGATTAAGGTATCTCAGGGGTTATTCCACATACTCATCCCTATTTGCAACTAACTGAAATCATAGCTAAGACAATGAAGTACAGAGTTGGTTAAATTGCTCTTGCTTCTCAAAACTGAGATATTCCAAGTGTCCTGAAGGCATTTAATTCCAAAACAGGAAGCCAGAGAGGAGAGCACTCAGTAATTCTAATCATCTGCAGATCTCTTGGAAAGTATTTTCCTAAACATTTGCTGATAGAACCTTTTATTGTACTGCGTGCTGCTGCTTGTACCCCAAACAGGGTCCCACAGCAAGATATCTGCTACTTAAATTTTCTCTGGTTATGTAAAGGAACCAATCTGGAGATGACCAAGACCATGCTTCCCTAAATATTAAACTTCAGCCATGTGCAAAACCAAGGAATTTGGGGAAGAAAAAGCAACTAAAAATATATTTTTAATATCCCATATGATGATTTATTCATAAGGCAGAGGCTACAAATGGTAGTGCCACACCAAAATAAAGACAATTTAATTGATTTTCTTCTTAATTTCAGTTTATAGGTTTCTGCAACTCAACTGCAATCCCTGAAGGAATAATTTTAGAATAAAGGCCTGGTGTCCATACAATATTTCAAACAGTACTGCTGAGGGCCTTGTGCCATAATGTTTCAGGTAGAAGAAGAGTTTCTGACTTCACCGAGTCTGGAAGTAACATGTGAGCAGATCAGGAACTAATGGCTGCAGAAATCAGCTGCCAGGTACCAAGGTCTTTCATAAGCTGAGTTCTAGAGGACTTCACCCAATTTACAGAAAAAAAGGCTAATGTTGCCTTTTTATATCAATTTGCATGTTTCCACAAGCATCCACACACCTGTGCACAGTACGAGGTATGTGAAACTCTTTTACAGCAGACTTCTTTACCAGAGGACTCCGCTCTGGACTTTGCAGAATCATGCAATCATTTAGGCTGGCAAAGACCTCTGAGACCATCGAGTCCAACTGTTAACCAGGATGTTTCATTGTTGATAGGCATTCATGCAAAACTGACCTCTCGCAATAAAAAGACACCATGGTCACTCATATTTACAGGATAGTTAGTGTTTTAAACCAGGAAAGGTGTTGCAAGATATTTGCCTGTTACCCAAACAAAGAATAAAAGCACAGATGGAGAAATAGCAAAATATAAATTAAAAAAAAAAAAAAAAAACCTGCAGTAAATTATGTTTCTAGTATTTCTGGATGCAATACTAGTATTATTTCTTCACCTAAATTTCCTAAATTAAAAAACAAAAATATTTTTATGTGGATTAATAAAGTTTTAAGATGATCACAGGATAGCTGCTGACATAAAATAAATCTGACTCAAAGATTACAATTACGTACAAGTACAAATACAGGAAGATAGGTGCATACATCACATTAAGCTCTTTGACTTTTGGGTCTTGCTCAATCTCTCAGAAACAACCAACTGCAAGACACCAAGTCATGTGGGAATCTCATCTGCCATCAGGCGAGCAGAGATTACTGAAATTTTAATGCCTTGAACAGAAAATCAGGAGTGTGCTCTGCTTTCTAGGATCAGACAGGAATTTTACAAGTTCAAGAAGCGGCGTTCAGGATTTTGTAACAGGTCTTTGTATGGTGGCCAGGGAAATGTGTTCTGGCCTGCAACGTCCACGTGACCACAGAACAGGCATTTCAGGGGTCCTCCTGAACTCAGAATCTGTTGAGGAACCGCCCATCATAAGCTTTCTAAATCTGTTTAGATTTTTTAAAATATTTGAGAAATTAGGGAGATAACAAGTTAAAGAAGAAAAATTTAAATGGGGAAGGACCGGAATTTGGAAGAGGTTTATATTTATTTAAATCAGAGATACAAAAACTTCCTAAAATATACACCCTGAACAACTGAAAATAAAATATAGGATAAAACTCCAGATCTGAGTGAATAATCACCTCACAAAGGATACCAAGAGTATGAAAAGAAAACCCCTACAGAGAACAAAAAAGAGGTATGGCAAGAAAAAAAATTCCTATTTCTTGAAGCCTAAGTTTAAAGGAGAAAGTAAGAACTGCCAAAATTCAAGTGGTACTTACAAATGGCAAAAGGGATTAGAACCATCTTTGAAGGAAAGAATAATTAATCATACAGAGCTATGTAGAAACTGGATTAAAACTTAACATTGGTTTGTCAAAGGGAGAGCAAGCCAAATGAACCTGATATCTCCCCCTGATAAGATAACTGAATTAGCGGACAAGGAAATGCAGGAGATTCAATCTGGCTGGATGCAGTAAAATATTTGACACCGGGCCAAATGGGAAGCAGTTCTTTAAAGTGGAGAAGATGGGGATTATGTTCAAAATGTAATACATAAGAAAGTGAAAAGGGGAGAGAATAAGGCGAATAGCTAAAAAGAGAATTATTGACCAGGAGGCAGTCAACTAACAAAGCACCTCTAAAGCTGGGCTGTAAAGTAATCTTAGTTACAATACTCCCCAACAACCTGAGCACAAAAGCAGGGGATTGTTGACAAAGTTTGCTGATGACACAAAGCTGGGCAGCACGGTCAATAGAGCAGGAGATGGAAACAGTGGCAGGAAATGGAGTTTATAATACCAGCATTGCCACGCCGAGATTGCCCACGAGCTGATCTCAGCTCTGCGCTCCCCCTGTCACACAAGTATTGACAACACCAACAAATCACAAGACGAATGCCCCTCATTCCCCGCTGCCACCAGGGATCCCACACACACTCCACAGCCCTCATTGCCTCAGCAATGATTTACACCGAGAACACACAATGAAAAACACTGAGATTTGACCAAATACTGCCATTTCCACTCCACGAGAAAATCCAGTATTTGTCTTTTTCTTTAATCAATACGGAAGTTAAATATGAACACTTTTTACAGGACAAAAACCTTCTGGTCCAAGATGGTAAATATTAAAATAGAAAATGTCAGAATTTCCAAATTAAAGTGTGCCATATAAATCTGAACTGGCTCACTCAGATATTCAGTCTGATAATCCTGGTAGTCTGCATTAGGGCATTAGTTGGGAAAAGGTTTAAAAAATACAGCTCTGCTGGGCAGTGCAGCAGATTATTAAACTTTCTTTAAAAAAAACTTTCAGAAAAGTTTAAAACCTTGTCACATTTTCAGTAGGATTAATTTGATCCTAGACAAAGTACTTCATTTGTCTAATTAGAAAACCAAGTTCCTGAAAAAAATACGAGTTTGTAGAAAATGGATTTTCTACTCAGAAATTCTCTTGACACCTTCACCTGTACTGCAGTATCCACAGAGCACTAAGCAAAAGAAAAGTGAATGTTCATTAAAACCGCAATCATAACTCTGAAAAAAAATAAAAATAAAGCCACTTCACACTCAAAGAAAATCCATTTATTTCATATCAGTACATTAAAATATGTAAAATTAAGCTAGACAGAAATTTAACCCCATTTTCCTTGTTTTTATTATCACCCAATTTTGGGATGGAAGAGGAATGCAGATCACTAGACTAAATACTGATTATACACAGTTCTGCTATGAAACAAAGTTTGTTCTAACTTTCAAAGATAGTTGACCATCTGTAACACAAATATCGAACAGCTCTGTCCTGAGGTTTTTTATCCTCAAAAACACTGTTTAGTGCCATGACTTTTTCTTAAGCTGCACTATGTTTGCTTATCCCACAGTTCCACCCTTAAAAAAATTAGGCAAAATTTTCAGCAATAAACCCAAGAAGACCAAGATACAATAGGAAAGGCAAAGTCCTAAACAGAGTTTTTTGTTGTTTAGCACAGGAATAGTTGAAAGGAACGTAAACATTGCAATGCAGCGATAGATTAATTCAAGGCACAGTTCTTGCCTTAATGGTTCCATTGAATATTTTAAGAAGGCTTTCCGATACAAAGTGACAATACAGAGTTCACTGAATATTCTGTCTGAAGATTACTTCTACAAAGTTATTTTGCTTCTATTTACTTCTACCCCCTACAAGCAAGAGATACTCTCTGAAAACTGAGACAAAAAAGTGAAAAGCTTTGATCAAACGTACATTGAAAATTCACAACAGAACAGAGAGTATAATTTAGTTATCCTGATTCCTACTGCCAAAATGCTGAGTATTTCCAAATATTAAAAAAATTAAAACAGTGACTTTACAGCTCACTATTTTAGCAAAATAACTTCAAAACTGGTTCTGTTTATGAACATTAGCAACCTTTACAACAAGGAATGGCAGTAAGGTACATAACACATATTTTAGACATCTTTGTTTTCAAATCCAAACATTCCAAAATTAAGATCGAATATTACCAGGCTGTAGTCATTCAGTGGTAAAATACCTATGTATTTCAAAAGTCCTTGTAGTAACTGTTCCATTTTACAACTGAAAATGGTAAAAAATATGCTAGATGCTTCATCACAGGTCAGGAGAACCTCTAATCACAAGACAACATTATCTTAACCACATCTCAGACAGCCTTGGAATATACCCTGGCACCCTCACAGCTTTATCAACTGTAAAAACCGTGCTTTGAAACCATCTAACAAATAACTTTTTGAAGAATAACAACCCTCTGTACTAAATACCTACGTTTAAAAACAAAATCACTGCCAAATAGTTCTGTGAACTGCTAGACATATTTTCAAAGGCTGGATACCCCCACACCAGCAAGAATTCCATTTTCAGCAACCTTGAGGAACAGAATGCAATAATACCTGAAGCTGGCAACTCCAAAATTTATTAATTTCTTCAGGTGGTGCAAGAGTTTTACCAGATATAACCCAGGAAAACACCACAACCATCTGTAGAACATTGCCATGCTAGTAAGTAACTTGCAGTGTAAACCCAGAGAAGAAACAGTAAATGCAAGATTTGTTTGTATCTTTAACTTGAAAATATAATTTAAACCCTGGGAGGGTTAACACTTTTGCAAGTTTTGTCTTCTATTCAAAAAAGCATTAATCACAGAAATAGGTGCCAAAAGCATACTTAAAACACATCTGAACATATTCTTGTCCCACATTTTCCTCTGCAGAAGAAAATACCAATTCTTTATATAGTCTTTGGAGGACAGACGAACACAGGAAAGAGAAAAGAAAGATGAATTTTATAACAAAAACTAAAATTACATATATTTCCTTAAAATTAGGACGGATGATGTGTGTGTAACACAGGGCTGGAATCAGGTTTCCAAGAGAGACTGACCAGCTACTGTGTATTTGCTTTGCTCCATTTTGCCATGGTTCAACAGAATTTCTGTGGCTTTCATCCTTTAATATTAGGTGCTCTCAAAATAATTAATTTTTTTTGGTTTATCTCTTCACCACACAGGCATTAAAGGAATGTTGATACTGCAGATATTAAGTAACAGACATAGAACCAAGCCAACTGTGGAAGGGGCAAAGGGAAAAATCAGGTGCTAGATAGAAATATGTAACTTTGCTAACCTAAAATACAAAAAAAAAATAGTGATACTGAACTCTTAGCTATGGAGGTAAGCCTCAAGAAAACATGAAAAAGCATATGCCATGTTGAGAAGTGAAAAAAAGTTATTACAGATTTTTATTTGGTTTTAAGGTATAAGGTTAGAATCTGTTGAGTTGCCAACATTCAGCATGACTTACTCAATGCCCATTCTATTTTATATTTACATTTCCCTCCATGTAAATCTTTGTCTCTGATACTTTACACAACAAGTTCTTTAGTCCCATGAAATCGTTCCTTTGAAAAAAAGCAGTGCAATCACATCTGTACCTGTGCAGAAAAGCAAACAATTACACTGCCTGCTCCAAGCCTTGTCATTTCCATGAGGAAACATGACAGTGCTCATATTATTGCTATTGATTGCCAATCACAACTGGGAACTGAGTCACTCAGACAAAATTAACCTAAAAAGAGCACATTAATATTAGATTTTATCCCATGAAACTGTAATGCTGTCATCAAGGTTAGCTTCTTTTTGTTTTTAAGCATAAACCTCAACTAAGGCGCTCTGTAGAGATGCTGCCAGGGTGTTCTCCTACCACTCAGCAGCTACACCAGGTGCCCACAGACCCTTCTAGTCGGCAGGACTCCTGCAGAGCTCCAGAAAACCTCAAACTTCTCTCAAGTTCTACATCCCTGCTGCTTTCCTATAACACATCCTCCTTGGAGAAGACTGTCTGTTAGTTCTGCTCCTCTTCAACACCAAATGACTGACAAATGAAAACAAATTCCACTCAGGAAAGGAAAATACTATGTTCTCAGTAACAAAGCTGGAAACAAGATTACCAAGAAAAAGGTAAAAATCTAAAGCTATGAATAATCTAAAATTGTCTGTCATTAAAAATGGCATTTTTAAAGACTAGAGTGTCTCTGTTTCAATACAAAGCTTGGCTGCAAAGGTGAAATAAATGACTAACCTTACAGCATTCTCTCTCTTTAATTCATCAGGACATAAAAGAGGAAATTCCTAGCTGAACTTCACATGAAAACAGAGCTTGGGAGACAGCTTTTTAAAAGAATAAAATCTGAGGGATTTTGAGGATCACACACTCTCAAAATCAGATCCCAGGCTTTCAGGACCCCTTATCTAGGCCGAAAGTGAAAATCCCTCTCACAGAGCTATGTAAAGATGAGGGTCCTGTTTTACAGAAGGAAAATATTCATTCTTGTGCAATTTCTGCTTTGATTTCCTTGCTCTCCAAGGAGCCTTGCAAAATCTGATTTTACATATAAACAAAGGCATTAACTCTAAATGTGCATCTTCCACCGCAGCCATGGATAACACAAATGAACAATGATCTACGAAATAGGAGGCTAAGGGACCTGCTGGGTGATTAACTTCAGTTACCAAGGGTACCAAACATCCTAGAGGGCCTTGTTCAAGATTTATATACTTTTATCTGCAAATCAACAGACTTCAGGATACTATTGCTCCTTTTGGAAAGCTATTTCAGCATCTCACTTCCCTGGTTCTAGTGCAAGTTTATCCAAGTTCAGTTTATAACTGTAAATTCCCATGCCAACATGATAGTTTAGTTTAAGGAGCTTTTTTTCATTCCCTGACATTTCAAACCTTTTTTGACCAATGTATTAACAGAGATAAATCATATTTCCTGTCAGGCTTTCTTTTTTTAACACTAAGTAAGAATTCTTCTGGTCTTTTCTCTTTTCCCAATCTCATTTCTCCAATCACCATAAAAAATCTATTATATTTTAATTCCCTTTATTTTTATTTCTGTGAGAGTAGCTGTAATGAAACATGTAACATGACAAGTCTTCAACATCCTTCTTTAATACCACCTCCATCAGAGAGCAACACCCAGACAGAACCTAAACCTATCTTTATTTCATTCATGCCCATGAGCAGTTCACAGTCATCCCATGATCAACTACAACATCCATTTATTTCTCCTCCTCAGTCATTTCCAGCTCACGAGCCACGAGCTTCTGAAGCAGCATGACCTTACCCGTACTCCCCAAGCACATGACCTTACACTTTGCACCACTAAATTTCATCCTGGTTCTGCTGTGGCGGTCCTTGAGCTCCTCTGGCTCTCTCCACCGGAATTTCTTACCTTCTGCTGTATTGACAATGCCTCCACGATATTTTGCCATCAGCAAATTTCATTAACCCTCTCCTACTCCCTGTCCTGCAATTACAACTTAAAGTATGAGTTTTGTCTGAGGGTGACTTTTTGTGGTACTATCACACAGCTTTGCTTTCCTGTGGGCCATTGATAAAAAGTTTTACGGAACTCTACATGGATTAGAAGCATTGAATTTCCTTTGTCCAGTAACTCAGTTATTTTGCCAAATGATAGATAATGCTTCAATATATCCACTACCTCCTGTAACATCATCTTGCATTCCATCCTATTTCCATATTCAACCTTTACTTAAATCTTTAAGAATTTTTTCGAAAACTTTGAACACAACTGATGCCAGACTAATCAACGTATAGCTTTTTGCCTTTTGAAATAGAAAAAAAAAAACAAAATCCAAGAGATTTCTGACACCTGATAGAAATTCTAGGGTAGAAGTTCTCTCTTACTTTCTTTTTCATGATCTCCTCTCAAATTTTGTTTCCCCCTTGATTGAAGCATCTACTATCTACAGTAGTTACTCATCAGATCCATCCTCACCAGACATCCTGCCTTGTCTGAAATAATCTTTACTGGAAATAGGAATTTATTTCCATTTACCTGGTGAACAGAGTAAAATACAATTTTGTCTGCAATACTTTCCCTGGGCTTGTTTCTCTTTCTTTAATATTGCTGTAAGCAGGGTTAAATAACCTTCTGGTATTTGTCTCAGCATCTTTTCAGACCTATTTGCCATATATAAAGCAGGTTCTCTTTCTGGAAATTCTTGACTCCAAAAAGCCTAAGCTATACTTTTGTGTCATTCCTAAATGTTGCCTTTTTTCCCTAAAAAAAGGAAAATCTTGATACAATGGCTGCTTCTCAGACTATCCTACACATTTGATTGAAGAAAGGTGAAGCATGTTTCAGCCAAAATCATTAAAGCTCTTTCAGAAATTAAAATCTGACCTTTGGAAATTAAGAAATTCAAGTTGTCCATCTATTTATCGTAAACAGAATCAATTAATGATATATCCTCTCAAGCCTGTTGTCTTGGGCCAGCTGTTCTCTAATTCTTACTGCATGCTAAAACCAAGTCTGAAGGAGTTTCAGGTTTTGCTCATTAAGAAACATAACTGCTGAGAAAAATCCATCTGCTGTTACATGCCAAAGACTCTCACCGTTTTTAGAAATAATAACGAGAATAGTAATGAAATTTAACAATGCCATAGTTATCAACAAGCCACTTGCAATAGACTAGTGGAGAAAAATAATTCTACAAGTCTGACTTCAAATCCGATTAATGACACACTCAAAACTTGTTTCAGCTGTTCTTTTAAACTAAAAAGTTGTAAATCCTCTCAAACTGACTTCTAGTCCCACAACAAGTATTTTCCCCAACCTATTTTCTGAGAGAAGTATTGAAGAAGCTTTCTGTATCTTTCATATTATTTAAGAACAGATATTTTGCTTCAGAACTAGTTGAATACAGCTGTATCTACTATATAGTCAGAGAAAAGAAATTTTTTATTGCCTGTTTTTTTGATACTGGTAGGAGAAAATTTAAGCAAAAGACAATTCCAAAAATGGACAGGGAAAAAGGAAAAAAAAAAAAAAAAAAGCAGGGAAAACCCACCCTTCTGCTCTCCTGATGCTGAAAATGAAACTATTTGCAATCTCACATCTGGCATTATGAATCTACTAAAAAAAAAAGTCTGTAAACTACTAGAATGGGCTCATCCCTTTCCTTACCAAAGTATTGCATCAGCTCACTTCCCTCCTCCTCTTCACACTTCCTTCTATTCATCCATTCACTCCCTCCCTGTATGACTACAAATTATTAATAAGTTCAGCTCGAAGTGTCAAGTGTTCAGTTCCTGATAATTACTATTTTAAAAACTTTGAGGCACTCGGTTCTGATTTGATTTGCTTAAGCACTTTGTTGTATTACTCACGCGTGGCCATTACATGTTCTTTAATCACTAAAGAAAACTGATTATGCTTTTTAATTACATATTATTTACATCTTTGAAGAGGGCTGTCCTTTATGAAGGACTTCATACGTGTAAGGGAACAGCTCATCACAGCAAGATTCCCAGACCTCACTGAAAAAAGAGACTGGAACACACCTGCCACAGGTGTTTACACATGGTTATGAGATCTGTGATCCAGGGCTGCCTTTGAGAAACAAAGTGAGTTATCAGAAACAGTTTAAAATACCAATGGACAAAATCTGAAAGTACCAGCTAATCGAAACAGTGTGAGAACACCTTCCAGAAAATTAAGTGTACCAGAACAGGGATTTCATTTGAAGGTAATGAAGAACATTAACTGACAAACATCCCTAACCACCCCACTCATGTTATTTTTCTATTTCTTCTTTTTTACCAAGATTTCTGTCACAGTATTATCTCAGCAGTTTTCAGAAAGACTTTTTTAAAAAAGGACATTAAAGTCTAGTTATTTTTAGAGGTATTTCTAGAGATGGTTTTGAAATAAAATTCTGTAATGAGACCCTACTGTGGCAGCTCTTTCCATGGAGGGACAAAGAAAATCAGTAGAGCTGGTAGATGAGGTAAAAAGCCTGGGGCAGGAAATAAAGTCTAATACCACAAATCTGGTTAACAGTGGAGAAAAAAAATACCGTGCCAAGGTATTCTTACTGTTCATAGGCATTCAAATCTTCCATTCACAAGGACAGATGTATCAGCCGCAGGTAAAATGGGCTTCACCAAAGAATGCAACATTTTAATATCCATGTACTTTGCATATTGTGCCAGGAATACAAGGGTGCCTTCACTCACATTTCATCTAATGCACTGTCTTCCCAAAGCACAGGCATTTGAGAAAAGGGGGGGGGAAATCAATAGCAAAAAAACCAGTCTTTTTTTAAAGCAAGCATACTTCTTTAATCAATTCGTATTTATTTTTTTGTATTGCCTCAAATTCAGATGACAAAATATTTTGAAATTGCTTATCAAGTTGCTTGCTAAATACTGTAAGCCCAGAATTACCTGGAATTACTTTGAAATGTTTAGTCTGGCTGATTTTTCTTTCCTTCAGATCTGCATCAAGTGTTAGGCCCAAGGAAGGAGAGGGCTCTTGCCCAGATGGGACATTTACAAAGGCCTTTGTCATGTGGATTCTCTGGCACACAGTAAGTTACCCCAGGAAGAGAACTTTCATGGCCTGTCCTGCACTCAGCCACTCACCTCCATAAGACTTGCAGGAGCTTAATTATCTGTAAAAAACTTTACTTTGTTCAAATGTGGTTAGCATCACTCCACAGAAAGGATTTCTGAGAAGGGGCAAGGGCAGAGACCGAAGCACACATCACAGAAAAACAGATCAAAACAGGTTTTCTAGCACAATCCAAAGGAAAGTGTTATACCTTGCTAACCTTGGCGTAGCAGACCTTTTGCAGTCTCATCTTTTCAATGTTTAACATTTTTCTGAGAATTCAAATTTGTGCAGTTACGGTTTACACAAAAACTACATCTGATGCTAAATAGCAAATGTGTTTCTACCCTTCTAGGATATAGGACAAAACCTGGGGAATATGAAATTAAGCATCTAACAACATGCAGCAATTAGAAATATTTTAAAAATTAGAAACCTATGAGAGTGTCTTCCATTTACATTTGCATTTAAGTGGATACTAGTAATAATAGCAGTAGTAATATTTTTTTCCTGAGTGCCAGATATTTCTAGCTAATACCAGGTCATGGGATCAAAATTTTGATTCACTTCTTTCTTCAATTTTCAACAGCACTTCTGCATCTTCAACACTGGACTAATTAAACCGACATTAAACATGCATTAGGAACACATGCTGTGACTCTGCTGAAAGACAAGAATCCTACAAAGGAGCCGTTTAAATACATTCCATGCCTCCTACTTGGTTTCAGGATTTCATTCAGGAAGCTTTTTCTAGCTCTTTTGTTCTTTCTTGAAAACCTGTGCAGCAACTCAAGACACTTAACTTTGCCTGAGCCTCTAAATCTTGGACAACACCTTCAAAATCAGAGATTCTCACTCGGATTGGCATTGTTCTATTTAAGTGCCTATGTGGCCTGATTTCCCCAAGCATCTTGTGCCCAGAAGCTTCTGCTGAGGAGAGGCAAAGGACCCATTGCTGCCAAGACCAGGTCAGGTCCAGACACCTGCCTCAGCTTCCAGAACTGCTGGAAATTGTATGGCCCAAACGACAGCATTTAATTCTTCTGACACACTCCCCTTCCAAAAAGATCAGTACTATCTACCATCATCCCAAAAGTATGGATTTCACTGAGCATATAGGAGGAAAAACAAAAGTTTCACAAGCACTAACTGAAGCACTAACAAAGCTGGAAGACAGAATTCAGTTTGCTTAAACTAGACACTTAATTCAGACACATTAATTCATATTCGGGGATGAAATACCAACTTAGTTGGTGGAGAAATAACTGGTTTTGAAGGTCACCATGACCATCTACCCACATCTGCACAGCTGCTGCCTCAACTCAAGCAGATAAGATTTTTATTTAAAGATACTTAAAAGCACAAAAAACTGGCAAACAACCTCAAGAGTATACTGTGGTGACAAACAGACTGACTCTACAATGATCTCCAGAGCATTTCCAAAGGAATTGAGTCAAAACCAGTCAAAACCACGGTCACATCAGAACAGGTAGCACCAAACCCTTCCAGGAAAAGAGCTGGAAAAGACAAAGGCACATCGTACAACACCTGAAAATGCACATACGCTGAAATGAATGTTCCCAGTGTCATCTCAACGCACCCCAACATTGCTCACAATTTCTGAAAGCAACACAAGATTTACATAAATGTACACCGTAATGTAACTTTCAACTAAAACGGGCAGAATGCTGGGAATTCCTGTAATACTTTCAGGAAAACTACTAAAAAGTTAATTTACCTGCTCAATACTGCAGGACAGAAGAGACAAATCTAAATTCTGGGATAGGATAATGTAAGGTAGGTGATGGCTAACCCATCTTGCTACAAACACATCATCAAAGACTGGTGCTCTATGAACACAGCTACTTCAGATGTTCAGGGAGGACCATGAGTTGGGCATTTTTAAGTGGTTCGTGCTCAGAAATTATATATGAACTCCTTTATTCCATGGTCTGGCAACAAGAAATGTGTCTTCATTTGCTTTAGTTCCTCAAACCATTCCTCCCTCTCAGAGTGACACCTTCCAGTCAGTTGCTATCTCACCATTCTGAAAATTAACCAGTCCAGATGCAACAAAGAAAATAACCACACAGATCCTAAGAAAAGAAGGAAAACCAAGGCTGTAATGTTAGCTAACACAAGCCAGGAAATTTAAAGCGGAAATTGAAATTTCAGCCTGAGATAGACATTTTGGCACAGATATCACATGATTTTCCTTTAAGTATTGTCAGTCAAGATCCTCACTCCTGGGACTACACCTTCACAGCACATTCCAAATATACACAACATGCAGAGAGGCTTTGAGAGTTGATGGTATTTGCATTTGGACTGACATCTTCTTGTAATATGTTTGACACTGAGCACTTCTGCAACAAAGAACTGAGCTGCTTTCAACCCAAGTCTTTTCCAAAGAATAACGGGCAACTACAGCAGAATGAGTAAGTGAACAGTTTGCTACAGCAGTGAATGCCTCCGAAAACGGCAAGTTTGCAGGCACCAGATGGAAGAGAACATTATTGCAATTCCTGCATCCCATTGTGTAACAGCCAACAGAGCCATTAACACTTTCTGATGATTTCTAAGCTTTTTAATGTGCTTTCCTTTGAAGGTGGGGGGTTTTTTTGTGCCCTGTCAGTCTGCAAGCTAGGTTCAGCTGTCTGGGAAAGAAATTTTATTGGCAAGCTATCAAATAGGGAAAAACACAAAATACAGATGGAAACACTAATGATCATATTACAGAAATCATTAGATGGACACAAAGCTTATGTTATAAAGTATGACCTACAGCACAAGCCTTTTGTCTCTCAGCTTTCTCTCTCCCATACCAGACATGTCTGCCTTTCTACAACTTTATTGATCACTTATCCCAGAAAAATGTCTATCTCATGATCACAATGAGTTCTTACACTTTCTTGTTTTCCTCTTCAAACAGCAAACTTAAATTTTATTTAGTGTATTGCATTAAGACTTCCTCAGAATTCAGACCAAAATGGTGGTAAGAGACGTTTGAGTCAACTCAAGTAACTCATTTTCATTGCTACCACCATAGATCATCATGAGAAAGCCACCCATTAAGTAAAATACTCCCAGTTACAGACATCCATTTATGCTCAGAAGTGTATTTTCCACTCCCAAGCATTAATGACCCCCGTGTTCAGGATGTGCTCTCAGTATCTTGCACGCAATAGAAGTGAGTGTCTCTTTTCAAAAGTCAGTGAGCACATCCAAGTGCTGCCTGAACTGGTCCCTGGCAAACCAGGGCAGAAAGATTACACAACATTACACAACACAACAAGCTGAATTCAAGTCAAAAAAAACCCCCGCTTTGTATTAAAGATCTATTGTCTTGCTCATTCAGGAAAACACCTGTCTCATATAAATTGACAGAACCAAATTAATTTCTGCTGTAAACTAGAATAGAAATTTTGAAATGTGGGCACTCATTAGTACCACATTTTAACACTCTGCATTGGCAGCATCATGTTGAGTACCAGTGGAGTATGAAAAAAGTCTTATATTATATACATTCCTTATATATAGATACATTTTTAAAGTACATATATTAAATCTTGACTCCTACAAGGTAAAACAGCAGTGTCTCTTCTCTAAGTGTTGGTCTATATGGGGAAAACTAAGTTATTTTTATGATTCATGAAAAATAATTTGTAACTCCAGAATACATTTTCCTGTACCACAAGTTCCTAAATCTCAGTGAACTTCAATGCTCTTTAGTTATATCTAGAAAGGATCTGACCTCAAAATCATATAGTGATTACACAATGTAAGTCTAAAATGTTCTTGAGAAACACCACATTCTGACCTCAAGAAAAAAGCTAAATTGCTTTATTTACAATATTAACACAAACCCAGCAGTGGATGCTTCTCAATTAATAAGGGTAACAAAAAGATTTATGGTAAAGAAAACCTTATCATGCAAAAAAAAAAGAAGTATGAGACTGCATCTTTTTCCAGAACAGAAAATGACAACTATTCTTTCTAACAAAGGGGAGAAAGGGATTTTTTCATGTATCTTGAGAGTTCAGAGACAATGAGAATGAGATAGTGTTGGGAAGGAAACAAAACTCACAGTCGGACCTCACAGTTAAAAGGACAATAACCATGAATTTTCCACAAAACAGCAACATACGGAAGTTTGGCCATTTTGCCTGGCTCTCAGGAAGCCACTCTGAGGCCCTAAATCTGCAATATTCACTCCAAGCCAACACGACCTGTGTGCTGCAGGCGAGCAATCCAAACACACTGAAAGATAATCATATGACACTGCTAAAAACACAGGCACTTGGCCAAAATAAAAGCATTGTTCCAATACAGATGAGCATCATCATCCCCAGAAAATTAGAGCATAACATTGAACCAGTTCAATTTAATTTAAGAGAAACAAAGGCAAGCATATACGCGAGGCTGGAAACATGAAGTGTTTTGAGGTTCACTATTAAAAGTAAAATGCTAACAATTGACCAGATTGTGATTTTGTTTCTGTTGTGGTAAAACAGCATTGACAAATACTACAGTGTCACGTCTTTCGTCTGTGAGTTAATGTCATTAAGTATTTGAAAATGCATATTTATCTATAAAATTTATCTACATCTGGCACAGTCAGGTTGTTACAAACACACTGGAGATTTGCTTTCAGGAATGCCAGAACGTTAACATTAATCTTTCTGTTATATTTTACATCACATTTCAATGCATGCACCTTTTCGGAGAAAAATCCTTTTGCAATGTGTGTATCTTGGTGACGAAACAACTCTCAACAACTACGACCAATATGAATCGTGTTCTACTGCATCCTAAAGTATGTCTTGATATTAAAATGCATAAAATTTGGGGAATTTAGATCCCCTCAAACTCTTCATTCCTGTTATCCCCAGGCATACAGCGATGCTTAGGAAATGTCACAGTGGTACTGTGTTACAACATGCATTAGTCTTAATATATTAAATAATATAAAAGGAAGCCAAATGCGCCAACATAAGCACTGTTGATATGTCCATCAGTTCAGTACCTCCTCCATTCACGGCATTTTCAACATTTTCTGGAGGAGAAAAAAGGAGGGAGAGAGAGGGGGTGAACAATACAGCAAAGGAAAAATGTCTTTTTTCAAAACTGTCTCCCCTATTAAGACCACAGCAGTAGTATTTTTTAAATTGGAAACAGAAGAACAGATTTTAATTTCTCACAAGCCTTTCCACTGATAAAGCTGCAGAAGCTGGGCTATCTTGACGTTTTGCCCAGCTATCAAGACATGCCAAGCATCAAAACATTTGATGGAAGAGTCACCAAGACTTGTAAAAAATCATATTAAGCCAGCAAATTGAGAGGGGAAGCACACAGCCGGTGTAGGTGAGTGACTGTGTGGCCTACATATCTCTGATACTGTTGCTGTATATGAAATTACACACAGTTCTAAGGTAAATTAGCACAATTTACTGTGTGAAGACAACCACAGTTCAAGTCCAGTCTGGGGCAATTTTAAATTTTTTTTTTTTACAATCTCATGAAAACGACTTACTGCACAAAGAAACGCCACCACAATGTACATTTACGACATTAAGTCATACTGGAATTATTTAATTAAATTTTAACTTACAGAATTTAAAAAGTGTAAATACTTCACTCTGATTTAAATCTTGTCTAGATGCTCTAAAACCACCATACATACTTTTCAAAACACCTTTCTAGACATCATGAGAAAATGCACTAAATGGAAACAAAACAACAATACCCCTTTTTAATATCTAAAACACAGGATCACCAGGATAAAAGGGTGAGCTTACAAATAGTTTTGTCACTGGTATTACTACTCTCTCAAAGTTCAGATGCTGGGAAAATCACCTTCACTTCCCACAGCCTCAGTGTGTGCTCCACAGGAAATGAAGGTTTATTTACTGCAGAAGAAAGACATTCTGCTGGAATGACATCATGTCTTCAACCATGATAACTCCAACTAAACTGTCACATTCAGTTACCAAACCTGAATTAGAGCATCTTTTCCTGTGTCTGATGTAGCATTTATTTGTTAATATTAAGTGACAGCTCTGAACACCAAGATGGCAGATAAAAAGTTGAAATCACTCCATGCTAAGATGTAAACAGAAAATGAATCACTTTTGGAGGTCACACGAAGTGCTCCTTCAGCTCTCCCAAAAGCGTCATAATTAGTTTATATACGTGCTTTTGATGTATCTCCTAAGATTTGTGGAAAGTTATTAGTGGGTAAAACAGAACAGCAATCAAAGAATGTGCAAGATAGAGAATTCAGATCAGGGTCCCACCACCCACAACGACAGTCAAGCCAACAGCATGTCATCAAAGCTGTTGGAAACTAAATGTAACTACTGCTAACAAGATTTGCCAGGATTCCAACGTGACACACACAAAATGATGCACAAAGGTCTGTGTGTGGGAGACAAAAACTTCCCATGCCTCCAAAACTTTACAGGAGCAGAAGCGTTTAAGCCTCCTCCTTGAAGACTCAGGCATCCCATCAAACAAGGAGCCCAAAAGCAGGGCTGGGACTCAGGTGGCTTCTGTCACCACTCTTCTCTTTTTGAGGGCTCTCCAGCTCAAGGAAGGGGTGTAATGTCTACACCAAAGTTTCTTCCAGCCTTGATATTTCTAAACAATGGCATTATTTTGCCAAGCCTTTCCATGTAGACACGGCTAATAAAATCCACACTGGAATATTTTCCTGTGGTTTAATAAAGACTAATTCCACTTTCAGATTAATACATTTTTAAGCAAAATCACAAGGATCTTCACTGCATTTTGCAACACACTTTCAAACTCTTCAGCATGAGTGGTTTCTCGATTTATTTTTTACAGGTCTCCATTGGAGTTTCATTTCTCTGACGTGGCATTTGAAAATGGTGCTGGTACATGACCAACTCCACTGCTCTTGAGCTTGAAACATTACACACTGATGTTTTAGGCATGTAATACTTGATTTTCTCTGTCTTTACTAAGGTACTTCCATTATTTCCTGCAGTGAGTGCTGGATTCTATTAAATGTATTTACATTTTTCTCCTTAAGCACTGTTTGCTGGGTTTTCACTTAACCATCCAACAAATACTGTGGTTATGCAAATGTTTACACTGTGTTCATCTTATTTATTTTTGCACAGAAAAAAGAAAAAGTATTGTTCCCAATTATAAAAATACTGGATTTGTTTAGAGAAAAAAATGATTAATAATTGCTAAAAATGGCAATTTTTTATTTGTTACAAACTTAAAAGCACATCTGAACAGCAAATTATGGAATTATGACATTTAAGAAAGATGTCAGACTCGTTCCCACATCCCCCATCAGGCAGATCTTCACAAACACTCATGAACAGCTGCCAGCAAAGGTGGAGCCCACGACATAGCAAATGCATAACTTCACCAGCGCGTTTGTGGGGTTCAGTGCTCATTTTCCAAAGGCAATATCAGGTATGAACAGACCTTCAGCATTCCCAACCTGCCCACTCCCTTATAAGGTGCAAATGGCTCCAGCTCCAGGAATGGTTCCATGCTGACTCAATTCTTCTGCAATACCCAGAGGAGCTGAGACAAACCACACACTGAGAATTATTACTCCAAGTTATTGCTTCCCTTGGGCTATTTGAATAACAAACAAAAAGAATGCATAAAGTGAACCCAGATTTTCCCATTTTACTCTTTCAGAGTGTAAGCTCTTTGAGGCAGGAGAACTACCTTCACTTTGAATCTTACACAGTATTTTTCACCTTATCAACAATTCATGCAGTAATGTATGTAACTGTTCTGTCCTTGCCAGAAAGGAAGACACAGTCCCATGTTCACTGATAAAGACCCTGACAGATGTCCTGGGAGGACAGATTTGATTTGGATGAAGAGAGTATACATACTCAAGATTGTTGTTGAATTAGCCAGAACGCTTTATGGTGGTTACACAAGATTTATGCTGTCTGTGGAAAAGTACAGATGACACTCAGCTGGCAGAGTGTCAGAAACAGAACAGTCAGAACAGCTCAGAAAGACAACAACTGATTCAATAAAAATTTAACCATAACAAAATGGCAACTTAAAAATTTTCAAATGGCACCCGTGTGTTTCTATCTGTCCCTTGCCTTGCATCTCAGGCTATTTTTATTCTATTGGAAGAGACTCTAAAAGGTTTGTGGCTCTTCAGCTCATATCCAAGGGACTGAATCCGATCTCACTGTCAGAAGGGTGTCTTCCACCAATTTGGCCTAAAGATTATCATCAGTCACATGTCATTAGTAGTTTCTGTTTACCAATCAGGATGTTGAAATAAACATCTTGACTAAACTAAAACCACAGAAAACAGAGGATAGTGTACCAGAAGAACAGTATGAATCCTTTTCCAGGAGGATGGCAAATGGACAAATAGGATCTGCCTAACACAGGATCCCCAGGCACCTCGTTAAGATAAACAGCTTGACTACTGAGACACTGCCAAGTATAAAAAGACAAACTTTCTTAAACTGTCTGTAAGTTGCTACTTTATAGAACACAATCTTCAACCAAGTATGAGCTTCACCATCAAAGTGAAATCTCGGTCTCAGTAAAGTCACCAGCACAAATTCCCACTGCTCTAAGGAGCCCAGAGCCACATTTTGTTGGGCTCACATGACAATACGCAGGCACCCACAGCCTGGTTAACCATGGAGCCTCCCTTGATCACCCCTGAGGAAAAACACACACTTTTAGACTCATCTTCTCTTAGAGGAGACATCTAAAATAGGTCAACTGATTTATACCCAAAAATGCTTTCTTACCTCCTCAGGCTGAAACAAAGATTTAAGTGACAAGCTCTGTATTGCAGATATCTAAAATAAGCAGAAAGAAACCCACATAGAATTTTATTCTTGGTTTTCAGATGAAAACACAACTTGTAGAAATGGAACCACCACATAATACAGACTGCTCTGTGGAAAAGACCAGAATATGAAGTTATTCATCATTCCTTCACCAGGAAGGCTCCTGATATTTAGACAGCAGTCAATGAGATGGAAAGCTGGAAACATTAACCATCCATACTGATCAATGAGGTAAAACAAATTCCAAGTAAACTGGAGTCAGGTTTCAAGTAGATCCCGTAAGATTTGCACCTTTTTGATACTATCATAACTGATAATCAATTTCATAACTGTTTGAATAAAGCTACTTCAGGCTATTTGTGTCTTTTCTTTATTGTATCATTAGATTTCAGAGTCTCTTCACAGACTAAAAATGAACAATAATAATTTTGCCTCTCTGCAGTTTCATCACCATAACTGTACCCCACTACAAGAGGATATATTTAAGATTTATTCTACATCACCCCCTCTCGATGTATCTTGGGTTCAGCCACTCACATAGGAGTTAAATCCTCACTACGGAAAACTTTCTCATAACTTCACTCAACTTCAAAAATCTGTCTCTGATTTTCCTCCAAATTTTCACCCTGCCTGCAAAAACTAACGTTCTATTTCTAACCTTTGAACTAGTTTTCCAGGATGAGGAGAGGAAAATCTCCTGGCCTCTTATGCCCTGGCATATTCCCCAGTACTGTTTTTTTTTATTTTTGTCAGCAATGGTTGTTCCTAACAATGAATGTTGATTACTCAGATCTTAATTTCTGTATTTTTCCTTTCTTACCGTTCCTAGTTAATTATATTATTACAGGCACATGCATCATATCTAACACACCTTGGAGGAGATCAGATTAGACAGATGGAAATATTCCAGTAAGATACAAATAACAGAGATACAACACAGAAAAACGAAGATCACAATGGTAATTCTGGAACTGAAAATTGTGAAATATGCAACTATCAATCAGTGGCCATTTTTTTCCAAAATAAATTTAATTTCTTATTTAGAGCTTCTTTAAGCTCCAAATATATAAAAATAAAACGTAATAATTTTCTGAAAAAAAAAAGATAAATATTGAATGTATATAGCCAGAAGAACCCTTTCCAATTTCTACCAAGATCAGAACTTTTGCTTTTCATCAGAATGTATTTCAATAACTTATTCAAACAGATGGCAGTAATTCCATAATACCATGTGATTTATGGGTACAACATACATTAAAACTAAAAAAAAACCAAAAACCCAACACCTATTTAAATAACAGATTGTTATTAGAGTGGAATTGGTCTCTATCATTCAATATCTGTGAAAAAGAACATGCATCTTACAAAAGAACTACTATGCTTAAGAAAATGTAACCCCTCTACGGTCACCATTTTCATCTTTCTTAGTGTTAAACACACAGCCTTACTTTACATATCCACAGCAAATTTCATTTTCCTATTTGATAAATTAAATAACTTTCACAGTCTGGTTACTCCTCAGTTCAATGAAGAATGTAAATTTGACATCATCTCTATTAGGCACTGAATATTTCAGAGAAAAAATTTATTCATTTTCTTATCGTCTTTTACCCTCCCTCATTTTCTAAGACCTTTCTATTGCTTCACTCTTCATCTTTACCGCTCCTACACGACAGGTACAAAGGCTCCTTCCCAAAGAGGCTCCTTCCAACCTGCACATTACTGTGGTTCAAAACAAAGAAATCTTTCAAAATATCTCAAGGACTATTCACTTCAGTATCTTGATAAATCACAAAGCTTGGCCTGTAATCTTATTTCAGTGTATTATTTATTATAATATTTCAGTGTATTTAAGACTCCATTTCAGTATGTCAGAGACTCCGAAGTGTGTTCTACGACATTTTCTATAACTGACACCTTCTTTCCAGAAGAAGGACTCAACAGCTTTTTACAGATGTTCCTTTAAAATGTACTCTGTAATGAAGACTTGATTCACTATTAAAAAAAAAAAAAAAGGTCACAATCATCAAAAGTAATTTTCAATATAAACAGTAATCTGTTGTTACAAGTCAGGACTGAAGTATACAAACGCTGTTGTTAGTGACAATTAAATAACAACCCCTGAAGCATTGATATCAGCCTTCTTTTTATGAAATACTAGAATTCAATTTAAAGGAAAACTTGAAAAATGCTTCAGCTATTCATTAAATGACTTAGATATCCATCCCTCTTTAAAATGCAGCTGAAACCTGTGAGTGAGCTCAAAAATCAGTAGAAATGACTGTATCACAGACTAATAGCACAATTGTTTTAAGTGCCATTTCCTTCAGAAACCAGGCCAAGAGAATACTCATATCAGACCAGAGAAGTCTTAAATGTACCAGAGTCTCTGGGGGGGAAAAAAAAGCAATCAGAGTGCTGATGAAAAAAGGAAAGGAATTGCAGAAAAAGGTAACTGCAAAGTATACCACATCCACCTATTCAATAGCTTATAACATACAGAATACATTGCTCTCAGTCTATTATAAACCAAGATTTATTTTCTTATTTATGGTAACAACATAACAAGGGAGAGAATCCCTGCCATTTATATCCTGATTAGTCAATAATCTGGAGGTCGAATGCAGACTCAAACAAGCAAATAATTATTCAGATCAGTCCAACGAGTTTAATGAACAGTTTTAATTTTCTGGAAGAAAGACGTTTATTCTCCTTCAGGAACACCAAGGCCATTTCACTGCCCGCTACCAGTTTCAAAAAACTGCTCAGTCTTTTAAGTCAGTTCCACAGCAGAAAAGTAGCCACTGAGTATAAAAGTCTTATTCAATAAATATCATTTCAAATGAATATTAACCTCAAAGTTTCCTTTATTCTTTAACTAACATTTACCTCTAAGATAAATAAATCTTGGTGTTTAATCTTTTTCCAAACACACACACACAAAAAAAGTTTCCTTAACGTTAGGTGAATCAAAATGCTAAGAAATATTATCCTATGAGGAGAACATCTACATAAAGGATGCCGGAATCTTTTCCATTTCTTCCCAATTTTCACCACCAACACAGCCATACAACTGAATGAGGTGTATTAATTAGTTTTCCTAAAACTGTAGGACAACTAATTAAAAGCCACTGATAACTTCAGATCTGAAGTCTTGCTGGAAGGATTTACTAGCATAGTGAGTTTTGATTTTAGTATTTATTTTATAAACACCTAAGTTTAAAAATCTGTACTTACTTCAACATGTGCAAATAACATTGGTTCAGTGTTATCATTGTTTTTCTCCTTGAGGTCTCGTGGGATGTGTCTATTTCTTACTTGGAAGTGTGTCTTACTAAGATAACCATCACCAAGGTCCTGTGTTCAGAAAAAGAGAAAGAAAAAAGAAGTCTGTAACCAAAATGGTAAATGCCTTCACTGTTCTAGAAAATAAACAGAGCATGGTATTTAGGCACAGGCTCCAAGTCTTTTTATAGGCACCGATGACTGCAGTGCTCCTCAGCACCTTCTCACAGATAGTTTACACCAGTTCTTGGTGTTGAAGGAAGTCGAAGACCTGAACAGCAAAAACAGCAAAAAAAAAAAGTTTAATACAGCTATTAATGGAATAAGACGACTGCTCCCTGGGGATCAGGGTAAGTGCCAAAGAACAGGAAGGCAGTGCACCAAGGTGACAAAGAGACGAGGAGTTATTAACGATTTTGACCTATTTCAATGCATTCATGCCAGGATTAACTTCCCAACTCTTGCAAGGTTGGTTTGGTTTTGCTCTGTTCCCCCATCTAACTTTACAAAGTTCTGAAAACAAAACAAAACTGAACCACTTCAGAATTTATGTATGCAGAGTCACAACTTGTTCCCTTCTCTTGATCACCTCTGAGGTCAAATGTAAAAGAAAACAGATGAAGCTGTGCCTTCTCCCAGTTCCCATTTTATCATTCTGCTTCCCAGGCCATGCAGCCCACAGCTGTAAAGGGCCCTCGTACAATTCCAGAGCGGCAGAAGAAAGGTTTAGGAGCTTTCCTGCATTACTGGTCTGTCTACCTGCACATTTTATTTTTCCTAATTAGAAGCAAGAGGAGAGAAAATGTTTAATAACACATACACTCTGAAAGGGAGAAAGCATGTACAGAACACAAAGAACAGTAGTTGCATGTCGAGAATGTATTTCTCAAAGGAAACAAATAAATTGGAGGTTTATTAGCTGTTTCATTACATTTTATTTTAGGCAAACGGAGAGCATATGCACAACATCTGATGAAAAAGGATTCTATTCAAAACAGTCTCGCTACAAAATTCATTAACGTAGCACTAAATTATTTGACAAGAGTGAAAATTTAACTATGATTTAACTCTTTGGTTAATCTGTCATTGCTGACACAGTTTATGCCATTTATTTTGACCTTTAAAGGTTTTATACTGACACACTAAGTTCTCTCTTTCCAAAGACACGGTAGATTATACGTACCTCCAAAATCTGCTGTGAGATACTTGTTTACTTTGTTCTGATCGAGTTTCACACATAAAAAAAAGGATAATGCTCTCTACGTGTATTTTTTCCATTGATTTTTAAGCATGAATAACACCACTGCAATTACATTGCTCACAACTTCTCCTACTGCACGTCCTATTTTCTCAATAAATCTCATTAAGACCATGAACCCACCAAACTTTCTCCATATCCTGGCTGCAGAGCCAAGTGCAGCCTGTGCAGGGAGGAATCCAGCGTGCAGAGGATGGCTAAAGAAAAACTAAGCCTAAACTGGTGATAGAAAATCCACTTCTTTCACTCTCAACACCCTCTCAATTGTCTCCTTGTTCCTCTCAAGTGTCTCCTCATGAAGCTTCCCAACAGTGTCAGTAGGAGTAAAGATACTTGCACAGGTATTTGTCCCACTAAGAGCAGCAGAGGAGGTGCTGCAGCCACCCACAGAGGAGGAATGCCCCACGGCACAGCAAGCTTTGCCAGAGCAGGGTTGGACAGAGCCTCCACCTCCCTGAACCGGTTCTTCCCTCCACCAAAGGAGAGCAGTCAAATGCTGCAGCCTTTGCATTGTGTGAGTGCCATGAAAAAACACGGATGGATGGATGGAGACCAGGAGCCAGCAGTCTCTGTGTTTTGTAGCTGTGTGTCAGAGGAGGCAGGAAGGAGGAGCATCCCTCCTGCTGCACTCCCTGGTGTTTTGTACTCCAAAGACTTCTACACCCCTATAAATCAAAGCTTTAGCCAGAACCTTGATCCCACTGATGTGCCAAGGGAGTCCCTGCCTACTGCAGCTGTACCATAAGCAAAAGGGAACTAATGCAGCTTTCAGTGTGATTACCTGGATTACCCTCACTAAATATGAAAAAAACGTAACGCAGAGAGCAAACACCGCCTTGTTTGCTTCAGTTAAATCTCGACCTCCACAGCAAGATTTAACCATCCATCCCTAACGGCAGCACCCAACTTCAGCTCCACCAGCTCCTGCAGTAGAGGTGCTCTTGGCTTTTTAACAGCTTTCTTCTGGTGGAAAAAAAACCCAAACCAAGAAAACACATTATAAAAATAACATCATTTAGAACATTTCACTTACAGCTATAAATACAGGGTTCTACTTGGGCCATGTGAGCTTATGCACCAAGAGCCAGCTCCGTGAGAACAATGAGTATTTCATCATCTAAATTTAATCTCCGCAGAAAACACAGGAACACAGTTCTACCGGCCTGGTTCACTTGTGTGGTCTCACTGCTATCAATGGGTCTATTCACGTGAGTCAGGAATGAGGAATGGGATCCAAGTGCATTACATCAGCAAAATTAAGAGTGCTCCAAACTACCCACAACACATATACTGGTGGGAAAAAAAAAAAAAAGAAAAAGGGAAAAAGACAATGAGATGTCTTGTTGAGGAAAATGTTTCTTCCCAGACTCCACAGTATAAGTGGATGGTCTCCATGGCCAGGTTTTTATCACACACTGAAATCACAGAGTCGCCAACTCGGCCCATTAAAAAAAGAAAACAACCCTCCTAGAATTTTTTTATATGAGAACAAAAATCTATCTCATTCTGTTATTTCCAGCAAAGCTTCTTATTTCACAGAAAGTTCAGACTTTGACCCATGTATTAAATTCCCAGTAGAGGCTCAGAGCATCTTTCTTTGTTGAATAAAGCCTCACAAATATAGCCTTGGACTGAAATCTAAAGTTTCAAATGGTTTTCGGTAAGAAAGGGTGCATTGTAGCACTTGGCTAATATTTGCACTCTTTTAAAAACTCCTAAACAGAACAAATCTAAGTCCAAGGTCCCCCTTCTTACTGAAATTCAGATTGTCTGTGATGAAAGGGTTACAAATATAAATGTACATCTACATACACAGAAATGATGGCATACATTGGAAAAAACATTACTTTTCCCCCCCCAAAATTCATGAAAGCACGGGAAACCACTAATGACATTAAACGCTGAAAAAAAAAAAAAAAGCTAGAGCAGCAAATTTTCTACAATGGAAAGAATACACAGAAAAGAGAACATGAAAACCTGCATGCTGGCACCAGCATGTATCAATACGCCTTCATATACTGTAACAATACATTTTTAAATACTGTATCAATATTTATACCTATTTATACACTGTAATGCATATATTGGCTAACTTGTGTACCTTTACGCGTTAGTTCCACGTTACCCTGAACAAACTAACAAAAGTGATACAGAATTCAGTAAATGAAAAAATATGTATAGTAAATACATTTTTCTTAAAGAAAACAGAATTTGTCAGTGTAATTTCAAAAGACATGTTGGGTTGATAAACATACAAGTTGGAACAATACATGCTCGCAGCTCCCTAAGATACCTGTTGATTCCTCAAGTGGAAATTAAAAAAAAAAAAAAATTAAAATAATCCCACACTTATCTGACACATGATATAGGATGAAAATTTATTAATGCACAGATCTCAAATGTAACTTAAAAAATGGGGAAATCATCATAAAAGAAGTGATTCTAATGGGGTCCTTTGGGACTAGTCTTAGCCCTGCGCGACTTAAAATTTTGATTAATGACCTAGAAACAATATGTAATTATTATTGTAGAGGTTTGAAAGTTATGGAGAAGCAGCAAATAATGAGAATTGATCATTAATAGTGGCAGATACTTCTAGTTGCTGTATGCAACTGACAGGTATTGCAATGAAAATACTAAGCCAAGAATCTGGAACAAAGGCTATGTGCTATTTCAGCCTAAAGGGTTAAAGTGAACCTTGGGTATAAAACCACAAGCAGTTGCCCAGAGTAGGAGGGCTTGAATTTCACAGTAACACCACATTCAATGTCTGGTCCTGCCCACAGCTGGAAAAGGGTTTTGATAGATTGGCCAGGATTCAGAGATCCACAACCCTACCGAATGCATGCAGTGGCCTAAACCCTCATGTCCACACGCCTATGCACTATCACGGTCTTGGACCAGCTGTGTAAAAAATTTGTTTTGTGTGTTGTTAAAGGATGTTCCAGCCTGCGGTGGTTGTCAACAGCTCAAAAAGTCCACCAAAGGTATCTAAAGGTTAACACTCTGATTGTTTTACCTTGCTAGTTCTCCACTCCCAACCATCTCCTATCTGCTGCGAATGTTTAACAAAGTCTTCACAGTACTGCTTGAATCTTTTCTCCTCCAAAAAGAAGTCGTCTTCACCTGCCATGCTACAGGGTACCTGCAGAGCAAACTGAATGTTAGTGCTGGCAAAAAAAAAGATCACAAAAAAACTTCACTAATTTATAGCAACTGAAGAGTAAAATAACAAAGCATAGAGAAAAAAACTATTGCTTTAAATAAAACAAAGACTTTTCTTCAGTTCCATCAGGGAATCATGGATATGCAGAACGGCTGAGGCTGGAAGAGATCTCTGGAAGTCGTCTGGTCCATTCACCCTGCTCACAGCAGTGTCAGCTGCAGCAGTTTGCTGAGGATTGTTTCCATTTGGGTTTTGATTATCTCCAAGGATGGAGATGCCATAGCCTCTCTCGGGAACCTGTTTCAGTGCCCAATTACTGTAGCAGTGAATATTTTTTCCTCTGTTTAACTGGAAACGTTTATCTATCAGTTTGTGCCTGTTGCCTCTCGTGCTGTCAGGGCACAGTACTGAAGAACGTCTGGTTCCATCTTCTTTTTTCCCCTCCCACCACGTACTTAGGGACATTTAGAAGATCCCACTGACCTTTCTCTTCTCCGGGCTGTTTCATCCCAGCTCTCTCAGCCTTGCCTCATATATCAAACACCCTTAGTCATCTTTGTGTCTCTTTGCTGGACTGGTTCCAGTATGGTGGTATCTTCCCTGTACTGGAGACCCCAGAGCTGCCCTTCTAACACGTATTTCCTTAACAGTGGAGTACAGCCCTCTGTGGCCCAAAAACATGGCTTCAAAACCTTCCCTATCCCTCAGAGTGCTTTCTCACAGAGTTTTAAAGATAATTTTTTTTCCCCCGAGAATTTGGTTATTTTTACTTGCCCCTCTCTCTCCTTGTCCATTTCAATGAGAACGTGTCATAAACAGAGCTAGTTTAATGTGTTTTGAGGACATGAGGCAGCACTGCAGCACCACACACAAATCACTGAATCGCAGCACGGTTTGGGATGGAAGGAACCATAAAGCTTGTCTTTGTCCCATGGGCAGGGACACCTTCCACTGTCCCAGGCTGCTCCAAGCCCCATCCAGCCTGGCCTTGGACACTTCCAGGGATCCAGGGGCAGCCACAGCTTCCCTGTGCAAGGGCCTCTGCACCCTCACAGGGAACAATTTCTTCCCATTATCTACTCTAAACCTACTCTTTCAGTTTAAAGCCATTCCCCTTGTCCTGTCAGTGGCTGTGACAACAATAACCTGTAACTATTACAACCAGATCACACCTCTCCTTAACAAGAAATACAAGTGACACAGCACCTCATGCAATGCTCATTATTTTTCAGTATCTGACCCTGAGTCACATCACCATGTTGTCTGCCCACAACAAAAATTATTTATTAGCACTTGAAACACATTACTTTCAACAGCAGTTAACCCAAGGCTCTGCTGCTCTGTGCCTCTTGGATGCCAGGAAACAGGAAAAGCAGGAAACAGACAGCGCAGGTGATTCTGCAATTCCCTAAGCGCCCCGGCCCTGATGATGGGCTGCAAACCACCTTTAGAGAAAAACGTGAGGAGTGCACAGCCCCTACACAGGGCTGAAGCAGAGTTGAGCGCTTCTGGCAATCGGCAGCTGCGAACAATCACAGAATCCCAGAATGTCTGGGGTTGGAAGGGAGCTCTGGAGCTCACCCAGCCCAAGCCCCTGCCCAGGCAGGTCCCCTGAAGCAGTGACACAGGAACGTGTCCAGCTGGGGTTGGGATGTCTCCAGACAGGGACACTCCAGGCCCTCCCCGGGCAGCTGTTCCAGGGCTCTGCCCCTCCATGGACACAAGTTCTTCCTCCTGCCGGGGTGGAACTTGTTGTGGTTTATTTTATGGCCACTGCTCCTCATCCTGTCCCTGGCACCGCTGAACAGAGCCTGGCACCATCCTCTGGCACCATCCTCTGGCACCCCTTGGAGGCGTTTGTATGGACTGACGGCATTCCCTCACAGTGTTCCCTTCTCCAGACTCTGTGACAGAGCCACGAGCAGACCCGCACGGGCCCGTCCCGCTCAAACATGGGCCTGGCCGGCTGCTGGAGGCCAGGAGAGCCCCGCATAGCTTTCTCCTCTTCCTCCTCTCCTCGGTCTTCCCGGCCCCGGCGGACAGGGTCGGGGAGAGCGGGAGGGACCAGCCCCGCTCACCGCCCCTCACGTACCGTGCGCTCCTCCTCCTTTTCCTTTTCCTCCTCTTTTTCCTCCTTCTCCTTCTCCTCCTCC
>VZRV01003507.1:1537-13220 GCA_013398115.1 Falcunculus frontatus | reverse complement strand
GGGAGGGGGCAGATCTGCACTGAGGGGATCCCTCTCATGTCCATCCCCGGTGGGGCTCCCCCCACCCAGCAGCCAGTGCTGCAGCTGCTGTGTGGCAAGAAGGGGTGGGAAAGAACCGGGAGGAAGAGGAGAGAGACAGAAGGAGGAGGAGCAGGAAGAGGAGGAGCATGAAAAGGAGGAGAAGGAGAAGGCGGCTGCATACTGCTTGCTGTGTCTGCAGCCCCTGCGGCCCCTGGAGCATCACCCCCTGCTGCATCCCTCAGGTGACCGGGGAGGGGGAGTTCGCCCCAAATTGGGGCAGGTCTCTGGCAGGGATTTTTTTGGAAGGGTGTTTGGACCTTGCAGATTTCAGCATCAAGCCCCAGATATCTTTGCATTTTCCTGGGAGGTTTTGTTGGGGGGGTGTGGGGGGGTGTTTGGAACTTGCAGGACTCCAGAGATGAGCCTCAAATGCCCCTTGTGGGGACATTGTGGGGGTCCATGTGGCAATCACCCAGTACTGGCTGGGCAGGACATCTGTTCTGGGGATCCCCAGGAGAGCCAGGGGAGTGTAACATGGGACTCCCGGAGTGGGGAGAGTGGAGAGGGGTGATACTGGAGTTGGAGGACCCCTAGCAGCCTGGAGGGGTGGGGGAGAACAGAGATGAGGGAGGGCCGGGACCCCTGACCCTGAAAGGGGTGGCAGGGAGAGGGACGAGCCCCGAGTGCCTGGAATGAGGGGAGCCCGAGGAGGGCAACCCTGGGACGACCTGGGAGCTGAAGCAGAATCAAGGAAAAGGAAACCCTGGATCCCCCAGCATCCCTAAGCAGGACTCCAAGGAGGGGAGATCACCAGGATCCACGGGGACCCCAGAACTCCAAAGTGGGGAGACTAGCAAGGGGGAACTCCTGGGAAGGGTTTTTTGGACTGATCCAGGAGGATGTGGAGCAGCATGAAGTGACCATAACCCCCATTACCTTCTCTTGCACCACTGGGAGGGAACTGGGGATAAAATGAAGCCTGGGAAGGAGGGAGGGGTGGGGGAAAGGAATTTTACTAGGATTTGTTTTAATTCTCATTCTCTCGTCTTTGACTAGACGTAAATTCAAATAATTTCCCCAAGCTGGGTCTGTTGTGCCCGTGGCAGCAGCATGTGAGTGCACTCTCCCTGCCTTGATTCTAGCACGAGCCTTTCCTTCAATGTTCTCTGCCCTGCCCAGGGCAGGAGGGCACTGACAGAGCAGCCTTGGTGGCACCAGGCAGCCGGTCGGGCTTAAACCATTACATGTGGCACACTGAGAATGTTAAACATAAAGCTTAAAGCAAATACAGTTTCTGGAGGGTATTCTCCACCCCTTTGCCTTTCCTGGGAGCTGTAGGGCAACACGAAGGGCACAAGAGCTGAAACTGCTGGAGCACAGCCAAGTGCTTAGACTGTGACTGTGAACTCTTTGCCCTCATTCCCAGTGTGTGATGATACTTAAGCAGCCCCAGGAATCTGTTTCCAGCCTTCATGAGCTCATATTTACACAGCCCCAGGGATTTGGTTCAGTCTCCGTGAGCTCAGCTGTGAGGGTGAGTTCTGGAAAAGCAGCTTCTCTCTGTAAAACTTGGGGCTGGTTAAACTGGCACCGGCTGGAGTGATGCTAGAGATGGGATGGAGCTGAACACCCAGACCATGGCCTCATCTTTGGGGGGGATTGAAATAACCAGTTGATGAAATAAAAGTAACAAGTTAAAGAGAGAGGGGAATAAAACCCCAGACTCACTACTTTTCAGCTGGTTTTATTGAAGCTTTTGCCACCACGGGTTGGTTTGAGTGTCTGGATGTGTTTTTTAGGTGAGTTCTAGTTTTGCTGCCTTGTAAGCACTCTTCAGTGATTTCATAGGGTCTTTTTCAGCCCCTTCTAGTTCCTGCAGCAGTGCCTTTGTGGTGGGTTAGTATCTGGGGGCCCTCAGACCCCTTGATGCAGCCTCAGGTGAGCAAAGCCACTCTGAGCAGATACAGGTGTGTCCCTGCACTGCTGCAGGGGAGAGACTCCCCTGGCCCCAGCACCACCTCTGCCCTCCCCAGCTCTGCTCCCTCCTGCCCCTTTGCAGGTGTGAGGGGGGAGAGGAAAAATCTGCATCACTCTCCTGGTTCCAAGCCCAGAGGCAGTTTATTTAAACTCTTGTTCTGGAAGGGAGCTGGGGCCTTTCCCTGGAGCAGAATGCTGTGCCCAGTAGTGGGAAATGGCTCTGTATGGAGAAGATTGGTAAATTCTGTCATCCCTAAATCATCCATGGCACTTGTGGCCAGTGGGTGAAGGGGCTAGAGGTACCCCTGGGAGGGGGTTTGTGAGCTGGTGCCTCCCCAGCTCACAAACCTCCTCTGCAGAATTTCCTGAAGCAGCTGCTTTTACCCAAAACAGGCGTGTGAGTGGGTGGGCGTGAAGAAATCTGGGAGAGAGGAAAGGAGGGGAAAAGCTTGGAGGGAGAGAAATTTCTATGCCTCCATCCCCTTTTCCCACCTCTTCCTTCACTCCCAAATGCCCCAAGCTGTAGCCTGGAGCAGGAGGAATTGGGGGGTTGGGGAGAGTAACAAAACACCGCATCAATTAAACCTTATTTGAAATTCAAGCATTTGGAGGGGAAAAAATAATCCTTTTGAGTCTTACCTTTTCAAATAAAAGCAGATGGTTCTCAAAAGGAAAATATTTACCTGGGGGAAGTACCAGGTTCGGGGGCTGGTAATAATTTTATTTACAGTGATGACAAAAACACCTGCTGGGCATTGATGTGAGGAATTTATGTAGTTGTAATAAATATAGAAACACTTTGCAGTTGCCAGTGACTTGACAGCAGCACCCATAGGTATTTCCAGTCTGTGTCAGTTGACCCTTGTTTTGTTTCTTTGATTTTTTTCCTTATAAATATTCAACAAATTGCTCCTGTGGGACCAGCTTTGCTTTGCTGAGGGGAGCTGTGACTGCCCAGGGGGTTGGGAGGATTATCAGCTTTTTGTGTTTTTGTTTTAGGACCACGGGAGCATCCTGGCAAAGCCCCAGGAGGGAGCAGGACCTGGTCGGGCCCTGTGAGTTTGGGGCATTGTCCAAGATCACCTCGTAGCAGGAGGAGCTGAGGGACGCTCTTGTCCCTAGAGGGTGCCCCTGTCCCCTCTGTGGTCTGGGGATGGCAGAAGCCCCTTGTGAGGAAGGTACAGAGGCACCATCTGGCCCAGGGGCTTCACTAGCTGCCCTGTGCAGGGTGGGGAATCAGGGTTGGCTCGACTGGGGCCATCCAGCACCTTCTGGGGTTCCCTGGGTGGCCTGGAGTGGGGGCTGGGGCTGAAAACCCTTCTGGACTTGTGCAAGTCCTTGAGACAACACCTTTCCAGGGCACCCAGAGCCAGCAGGAGTTGGTTGAGGTTGAAGTGGAGTTGAAAAAACAAAGCAAGTCCTGTTTTTTTGAAAGCTGAAATTGTATTTTCCTTCCTGCCAGAAACGTAAACCTGGCAAAGGAACAATAGTGCCTGACTGTCCTGGGAGGAAAATGCCCCAAATCAGGCCTTTCCCACTCCTCACTTCCTAGTTTGAGTGGGAACTCACTTTGTTTGTGCAGATGGAGACTCGGCTTCTGTGATGGAGCTGCTGCAGCAGAGAGCGGAGGGAAGGACCAGTAAGCACCAGTTTGGTTGTGGGGATGTGGTTTCAGGATGTGGCTCAGTGTGTTGGGGGAAACTAAAATGGTCAAAGGAGCTGGGGGGGAGGGGTAAGAAATGTCAAGGTGTTTGCAAGCTGGAGGGTCTGGGGGATGGTGCCCTCTCGTGTGGTGGAGGCTCAGAGGTGATGCAGGGAGGTTGGGCAACCTCAAAAATCCTTGGAAGCCAATGATAGCACTGGGATCCCCCCTGGACTGAGCCTGTGCCAAATGCCAATGCATTTGGGGCTCTCTTGGAAGGTGTTGAAGGCACCCATGAGGGAAATGTGAGAGCTGGGAGAACGTGGGGGGCTCTTCATGCCCGTCCCACACCGTTTGTCCCAAGATTTCAGCCTCAGGTGCACCAAAGACAGAAAGGTGACCATTGGGGTCACTGTGCTCGCCGTGGTGCTGCTTCTCACTGTCACCATCATCGCACTGGCGGGTGAGTGGCTGAGGGTGCAGGAACCACCCCAAAGTCTCCTCCCCGGAGAAACCCCCCAGCATGAGTCACTTGGGCATGTTGTGCTTGTTTTCAGCTAAGAAACACCCACCCTGCACCGTTCCCGCCCTGCCCGGCTGCCTGGAGAATGGGATCGGCTTTGGGGACAAGTGCTTTTACTTCTCGAAGGAGGAAGTGGACTGGGAAGGGAGTCAGCGCTCCTGCCTCTCCCACCAAGCCCACCTGGCCACCATCGACACCAGGGAGGAGCTGGTAAGAGAAACCCCTGAGGAGGCGGTGTGGAATGGCCTTTGGGGAGCAGATTGGGAAATTGCCTGAAGGGAGTGGCATGGCGGTACCTGTGATCCTTGCTTTCCCCACCTCCAGCATTTCCTCCTGCGCTATGGGAACTTCATGGAGTACTGGGTTGGTCTCCGGAGGGAAGGTTCCGGACCTTGGAAGTGGCTCAATGGTTCCCTCTTCAATGCCCTGTACGTCCCATCTTCCAGAGAACAAAACCATGGCCTGGGCTGAGCCGGGGCAGGGGCTGGATGCAGGAAACACAAGTAGATATAAATCTGATGAGGTGGGAGCAATCAAACGCTACTTTTCCTGGCTGTGCCAAGCATTCAGACACAACCCATGGATTTGTGGGATGCAGATGCTGATGGGGGCCTGGGGGCATCCCTGGATGAATCCCGTGGGACCAAGAACATGGAAATATTCCCCCCATTAGGGAGTGGAAGGTAGTTTTTGTCCTGCATGGGGGTTTTGCTGGGAGGTTGGTTCCTGCTCCTGCAGCACTGTTAATCCCTCTGGCAACGGGAATCCCTCCCATCCAGCCATGTCCCATGAGCTCTCACTTTGCTGTCAATCCAGGTTCGATATCCAGGGCAACGGCCACTGCGCGTACACCAACTCCCACAGGATCAGCAGCGACAGGTGCTCTGAGATGAAATTCTCTGTCTGCAGCCACCTGCAGAGACACCCCAGCAAAGTTCAGAAGGATCCAGAAATCCTGAATTCCACCTGAAACCTCCCTCTTGGCAGAGATCCACCACCAGCTGCTCTTAACTCCACACAACGTGGCACTGCGTCTCCGTCATTTGGATTTGTTTAAATTTTAAATGGAAAACAACTCGCAGGTTGGGATGAGCCTGTTTGCTGAAACTCTGTCAGTTGAGATAAGTCCATTTGCTAAAGCAAAAACCAATGATTGCACAAAAAAAAATCAATTGAAAGGGCTCCACTCTCAAGCAGGTAGTGAAGAGGCCAAGCCCCTGGGAAGGAGTCGCATTGGACAAGTCCATGGAGGACTGACCCCATGGAAGGGACTCCACCCCAGAGCAGGGCAAGGACTCCTCTCTGTGTTGGGGAAGCAGCAGTATGAAGTGACCATAACCCCCCTCCCATTCTCCCTGCACCAGTGGTAGAGAGGAGGGAGGGAATTGGGGATAAAGTGAAGCCTGGGAAGGAGGGAGGGGTGGAGAAAAGGAGTTTTATTAGGATTTGTTTTGCTTCTCATTTTGCCTTTTCTGGGACCCCAAGGGCAACAGCTTGGGCACAAGCTGCTGCACAGCCCAAACTGCTGGAGAACAGTGGCCCTTGGCCATTCCATGTTCCCTGTCTGTTCCATGTTCCCTGGCTCTCCTGTGTCCCTCGGCTCTGTGGAGCCAGGTGTGGCAGCAGCAAGACCTGGGGTGGCCCAGGGGGAGAACAACCCTGAGCCTCAGCTGGGCCAGTTCCCCCAGTTCCACCCAGAGGGGGCCCACGTCACTCCCAGCATGGGCCCTATGGCACCCAGTCACCCCCAGTATGGTCCCAGTCACTCCCACTATGATCCTAGTCACTTTCAGTTACACTCAGTATGATTCCAGTATGATCCCAGTCACTCCCAGTATGATACCACTGTAATCTCAGCATGGTCCCACAGGTTTTCATTCACCCCCAATATGGTTCCAGTCACCTCCAGTATAATTCCAGTATGAATGCAGTCATTCTCAGTATGATGCCATTTGTTCCCAGCATGGTCCTAGTTGTTCCCAATAACCCAGTATGGTTCCAGTCACTCCCAGTATTATTCTGGTTACTTCCTTTACGGTTCCTCTATGATCTCAGTCACTCCCAGTCTCTCCCACTAAATCCCAGGTGCCCCCAGCGTTTCCACTCACTTCCAATTGCTCTCAGCAGATTCCAGCACGATTCCAGTTGCTCATAGCCACTCCCGGTCACCTCCAGCATGACTGTGCCTTGAGTGTAAAAATATTGCAGTTTGAAACTTGGACCTGAAGTATTTCCAATAGCAGTTATAAATCCCAATAGACTGTGGGACAGCAGCTTTTCCTGGAGGATGTGCAGCACCACAAAAACTTCATCAGCGTGGCTGTGGGTGCTTGGAGCTTTGTCCTGTGCCACTCCATGATGACATGAAACAAGACTTAACCTGCTACCAGCCCAGGTCACCCTCTGCCACCCCAGCCACTTGGACCTCATTTCCACAACAGCAGGCACAAAGTGTCTCTGCTGCTCCCCCCTTTGCACAAATTCACAGAGAGCTGGGATTTTTCCAAACATTTGTGTTCCCACTGTTCCTTATTCCTAAAGAACCAGCGCTCCTCCTGATGAACACAGCAAGTTCCATAGATGGCCATCAGCTCCTCTTCCTGCCTAGAAATCTTGAAGCTGGTTCTAAATGCTGCTCCCTTCAGCTCTTGGACAGCTACTCTGTACACAGAGCTGGGAAAAAAAATCCCCTGGTCACGTCTCATCAGGGAAGTGCTGCTGGAGTTAGAGGTGTTTGGGCAATCTCCATCCATCCACAGATTTTTCACAGATCTCTAAATGGGGTGTGCAGAGATGGTTTTTTCATAGAAAGGAAGGACTGTGCAAGCACTGTGAGTGGCACTTTCCCTCGCTGTATTTGTTCCCTATGCATGGATACAGAGACATCCAAGAGCCCCTTGCACAGACAGACCCTTCTGTCCCTGGGTAAGGGAGCACAGCAGGGGTGAGTGGGCAGTGAGTCCCGGACAGGGGCAAGATCTGGCTCCAGCCCTTCCAGGCCCTGCCAAGGCTCTGTGCCGGCTCCTCTGGAATGGGAAAGACCTTCAGCCTCGTCCCTGCCCAGAGGGTCAGTGCTGGCCTGGCAGCACAGGTTGTTCTCCCCACAAGGTGCAGGAGATAAAAATACAACCCTTCCAAACGCTGCCTGGAGCCTCAGCTCTGGCAGCTGGTCTGGGACCATCCTCTGCCCCAGGCTGCAGGGGATGCAGCGAGAGCCTGGCTGGGCTCTGCACTGGGGCCATCCCACAGGGAGAGCTGCACACAGGCAGGATTTAGTTCCCAAAAAGAGCCAAGCCAGAGGCGCAGGGGAGATGCTCCAGCCCAGCCCACACTGCTGTGCGCTGTGGGGTTGCAGGAGTAGGCTGCAGGCAGCCTTGGCCTTGATAGCTTAGAGCTGTATCCCTGGGAAGAGGGAAGGTCAGCATTGAAAGCAAGTGTGCTGATTCCTGTAATAAGAAGCATGTGAGTGGCCTGAGAGATGAGTATAAATGGCTGTGCTGCAGGATCACAAGGACAGAGACACTGAGCTGAGTTAGAGCTGAGTGGGCTGCTGCTGGCTGGTGCCTGCCACCCTCCTCTGCCTGCTGATGCCTGCCTCTATGCTGGACTTTTTGGACTCTGACATCTGGTGCCCTGTCTTTGTATGTATCGTGGCAATGGCTGGCTTTGATCCATAGGAGCTGTTGGAAGCCTCTGGCAGTATAAGGCTCAGGGACGGCAATCCATTTGGGGTTAGTGCAAAAGCTGTCTGGCACGTAATCCCTGGGTGGGGGTGTGCCCCGGTGAGGTGTCAGTAGCCTACGCATGCAAGGCCGGGATTGGACTGCCTTATGAGCGACTGTGCCTCTAAGACGGACGGTGAGCCGTTGTAGCTCTTCCCATCTGTGATTATTGCAAATGGTGCCGCATCTTTATACTGCAAACTATGTTGGCCTTCTGTGCACCGACAGTGTGCTGAGCTCTGGGGCTGGAGCTCCCTGCAGAGGGGACGGCACTGCTGGGCCACAGATAAATCAGTTTAAGCCTTAGCCTCGCTGAAGTGGGGGGTGGGCTGGGAAGAGTGGGGAGGGTCAAGGGGAGTCACAGAGCTAACCTTGAGGGAGGGACAAGGAAAAGGGAGTGGGAATGCAGCAGTGAGGATAGCTGAGGGCTGCAGAGCCTGTCCAAGGGTTCTGCTGCCCTCTCGCCAGCATCTGTGACTTGTATACAAACTCGGGGTTGGAAAAGAAACCACTGGTGTTGGAAGAGGGCAGCAGAAGCTCTTGGAAGGCCCCACCATGACATGTAAAAGAAAAACCCACCCAGTGGTGGGAAAAACCCAATCTCCTCCCTGCCTGCATTGCCCCCAAAAAAACATTAATAAGCCAGGGCAAACAAAGGCAGTGAAGCAGTCCAGGCCCTTCCTCGCTCGCACACCAAACCGGCCGGTGCACGGGGTCTGACCCCCTCTCTGCTACCGCCAGGGGGCTTTTTGTCGGGCTGGCTGCCCCAGCCCCAGCCCAGGGCAGAGTGGGTGCTGAAGGCTGTCGGCAGGGCTGGGAGCTGGCCCCCTCCCAGCCCCACCCAAAAGCAGCTTGGCTCAAGAATTAATCCCATGACCCGCAGCAATGAGGGGAAGCCCCGCTGCCACACCCAGGCTGGGCCATGAGATGCCCAGGAGCATCCCCTGGGAGGGCTCACCTGCAAACTGGGTGTAGGCTGTGTCCTGGAGGAAGGCGCCGCAGCCAAAGTCGATGAGTTTCAGCTGCCCGGTGGCCAGGTCGAGCACGATGTTCTCGGGCTTGATGTCCCGGTGCAGGACCCCGCAGCTGGTGCAGTGCCGCACGGCCTCCAGCACCTGGCGGAACAGCCCCCGCGCCTCCTCCTCGGCCAGGAACCTCCGCTCCGCCAGGAAAGCCGACAGGTCCTGACACCGCTCCGGCCGCTCCAGCACCAACACGAAGCTGTCGGGGAGCTCAACCCACTCCAGGAGCCGGATGACACCAGCACACCCAGGGGACACCTTGGCCAGCAGCACGATCTCCAGGGGCGCACGGGCGCCGTTGGGCTGCGGGAGGAGCGCGGGGCCGTCAGTGGGGCTGAGGCCGTGCCACGCCTCTGGGACCCCTCACCCAGCCCGGGATGCTCTGCGCCCCCCGCTCACCCCACGCCCGCTCTCCCTCCGGGGCTCCCGGCGGCTCCCACCCCGCCGGGCCCCGGCTCCTCGCCGCCCGCCACGCCCCGGCTTCTGCCGCTGGCCCCGCTCACTCACCAGCTCGCCCCAGTGCCGGACGCGATCCCGCCACACGCATTTCATGGCCACCTGCGAGCAAGGGGCAGCAGCGGGCTCAGCTCGCCGCCCGCCCCGCCGCGCCCCGGCCTTCTTCTTTTTCTCCTCCTCCTCCTCCACCTCCTGCTCCATCCTCCTCCTCCTCCTCCGCCCGCCGCCGGCCCCGCCACTCACCGGGGCGCCGTCCGCAAGCCGCGTGCCCGAGTAGACGCTGCCGAAGCCGCCGCTGCCCAGCAGCGAACCCAGCCGGTAGCGCTCCTGCAGGGCCTCCTGCACCTTCCCTGCGGGCGACACGCGGCTGTCAGCGCTCGGCCCGGGGCCAGACACGGCCCCCGACCGCCCTGGGCCGGGCAACCCCACCGGGGATTTCTTTTTCTCTCATCAGCAAATCTAGAGATTTTGCATCTAAATCCAGTTCCTGGGAGGCAGACAAGATTCTGCAGAAATCATCGCTGCCAGTGGCTGTTTTCAGTATGACCAGTACTCGCCCAGCTGAGGCTGTGTGACATGCAGGGAAACGTCCCTCCAATATCCTTGTGGCTCCATGCTTGGCACAGTCTGTTGTGCTGAATTTTCACTCACCAGATTCTGAGAGATTGCAGCTGTGTTTACATCCTCCCAACCTGCATGGGAGATGTAGAAGAGACATAAATATTTTTTAAAATCCCAACAACACAAACCCATAAAAACCTAGTTCTGAAAGGGGGCCAAGTTTTGTCCATTATTTACAAGATCACAGAGTATATTAAGATTGACAATAGTATTGACCTTGCAGAATGGAAAGAGACAAATACTGTAAAATCTCTGGAAGTACCTCAGGTTTTCTGACTACTATCCTCAGATTAAGAAATTAGTTACATATATTTTTTTCAAGTATAAGAAATAGGCTGCTTTTGTTGCAAAATGAAAAAAGTCTCAGACACTTTCATTCCAAGGTTTTAAAAGATTGGTTAATTGTCTCCATTATTAAATTAAACAGTGAAATACCACTTCCAAGAGCTCGACCATGATTCCTATCCCTGCAATGAAGATGTGTGAAAATGTGCCGACATCTCAATGTGGTTTTAATGTGTTTTGGGCCAGAAGCATAATAGCAGTAAAGCCAGGGAAGTTTGACAAGCACTGAAAAGTTCATTTATTTAAGAAAAAGAAGTGAACCATACCTTCGTCAAATTCCTTACAGCTCCTGCATGCTCTCTAGGGGGTGGATCTTACAATGTTCGCAGGGTTGTATGCCAAACTAGGGCTGGGGTTACATTCTCGCTGCTTCTGTCCAGTTCTTTTTTGAATACAGGTATGTTTATTCTTCATCTTTGGCTACTGGTTGGCCACTCCACTACACACAAAAGAACTGAAGGGTTTGTGCTGAGTGTCTTTGAGGCCAGTGGCTGTGCTTTGGTAGGTCTTCTGGTCAGTCTTTCCCTATGTCCTGCCACCAAGAAATGAAGCACATCCCAAGCACCATGAGAAGCCAGGAAGTACCTGTCTCCTGTCCTCTAATTTTGGGAAATGTCACCATATTCTGTTGTCCATACAGCAGTTATTTCCTATATATCGTCCTTGATGTGGCTACTGAATATTCCACACATTAAGCATGAAAATATTTGTATTTCTTACTCCAGTCCTGAGCAAATCTGGTGAACAAAGAGTCAGAGACAGCCCTGTGATATCAACCATTAGAGGCAGGAGCCGATGTTTCTTTGCTTGACATCCAGGGCGTGCGCACTAGTGCCAGCTTTGCCTTGCTGAGTGTTATCAAGTCAGTGATCCATACACCTTCCTGAGGGACTGTTAATTCATGCCTGGATGTGCAGCAGCTTAATGATGGGTGATGGGGCAAACTGACTGTCGTGGGTTGACCCTGAGTCTGATGGATGGCTCTCTCGACCAGTCACACTTCTCGAAATTTCCATATTTAAGCCAGTGGAGACACAGGAAGTGTCCCTTTTTTCTTCTGCTTGAACCTCTCGAGGGAGTGGGGGGGGAATTCGGCCAGGGCTCTTCGGAGCGGCCCTGGGCCTCCCCTCCCCCGGCCCCGGCGGGCACGGGCCCCGGCTCTGGGAGAGTCCCCTCGGAGCCGTGGGCAGCAGCTGCTGCTGCAGAGCCGAGACCGTCTGAAGCACCTGCTGAGGAACCCCCCCACATGACCATGAGGAGGCGGCAGGAGCTGACGGAGCTTTCCTACAACCAACTCAGCCTATACTGAACTGTAAAATAACATCAAGTGCAAGCAGCATAACAGGAGCGAGCT
>VZRV01003500.1:11760-45247 GCA_013398115.1 Falcunculus frontatus | reverse complement strand
CTTCCTCCTGGATAACAGGGGGGGCTATTCTGCTCCTTGACACCATGTACCAGCNCAGGGGGGGCTATTCTGCTCCTTGACACCATGTACCAGCCTAGGAGGACAGTTGTCCTGAGGACAACCTGTCTTTCTGTTGAAAACTGAGACAAAGAAGGTGTTAGGTACCTCTGCCTTTTCCTCATCTTTAGTTGCTAAATTCCCTCCCACATCTAATAGAGAATGGAGGTTGTCCTTACCCTTCCTTTTGCCATTAAAGTATTTATAAAAATATTTTTTATTGTCCTTCACAGGACAATAAAAATTTGTCAATTTGAGTTCTAACTGGGCTTTTGCCTCTCTAATTGTTTTTCTACATGCCCTAGTAACCTCCTTAATCATTTCCTGAGATACCTGACCCTCCTTCCAAAGGTGATACACCCTCTTTTTTTTCCTTAGTTCCTTCGAAAGCTCCTTGCCCATCCAAGCTGGTCGTTTTCCTCATTGACTCATCTTTTGGCACATAGGGACAGTCTGTTCCTGTGCCTTCAGGATTTCTGTTTTGAAGCACATCCATCCTTCCTGGACTCCTTTGTTCTTAAGGGCTACTTCCCAAGGAACTCTCCGAATGAGTCTCTTGAACAGGCCAAAGTCTGCCCTCCAGAAGTCCAGTGTGTAAGTTTTATTGGTGCCCCTCCTTGTTTCACCAAATATTGAAAATGCTACAATTTCATGATCACTGTGCCCCAGACGGCCTCCAACCACCACATCTCCCACCAGCCCATCTCTGCTTGCAAACAGCACGTCTAGCGTAGTCCTTCTCCTGGTAGGCTCGGTCACCAGCTGTGACAAGAAGTTGTCTTCCACACACTCTTAAGAACCCAGACTGCCTCTTCTCTGCTGTGTTGAGTTCCCAGCAGATGTCTGGTAGGTTAAGTCACCTACAAGAACGAGGGCTGGTGATCTTGAAACATCCTTCAGGTGCTTGTAGAATAAGTTATCCGTCTCTTCATCCTGGTTGGGTGGTCTATAACAGACTCCCACTGGTATGTCAGCCTTATTAGCCTTCCCCTGATTCTTACCCATAGGCACTCGGCTTCGTTGTCACTAGTTTCTATTTCCATGGCATCAAAAGCCTACCTAATATAAAGAGCTATCCCTCCACCTCTTCTCCCTCTCCTGTCTCTTCTGAAGAGCTTGTAGCCATCCAATGCAGCGCTCCAGCCACGCGAGCCATCCCACCACATTTCTGTGATGGCGACTACGTCATAGCTTTGCTGCTGTACCATGGCTTCCAGATCCTCTTGTTTGTTACCCATGCTGCATGCATTAGTGTTCATGCACTTCAACTGGGCTGTTGATTTTATCCCTGACTCTGGCTTACCACCCTTGGGCTTGTTTCTGGAGAGCCCAGTTGCATCCTCTTTCCCCTTCAAACCTAGGTTAAAGCCCTCTCAGTGAGTTCCCCCAGTTGATGGGCTAGGATCCTTTTGCCCTTAACAGATAGATGGAGCCCATCTGGCTCCAGCAGGCCACGTGCCGTGAAAGTTGCCCTGTGATCAGAGAACCCAAAATCCATACCCCCACAAGCCCGCAGCAGTGAAGTTGAAAGAGAGCCTGGAGTCTCACTGTAGCCCTTACCAAGGGGAAATGGGTGGCATGGGAGGCAGAGGTGCACCCATGCTGTTCTGTGCTGGTTCTGGAGCAACGTCTGTGAAGTCAAAGACCAAATTTTTCCAACTATTACAGCGAGCCGTGTGCCAGCCTTGGTACAAATGTGTGTCTATGGGCTGGTACAATTCAATACTTGAAGTAGTTGGAGCAAATAGGGAACTGTCTTGACTTGAGTCAGACAGTGATCCTTTCAAACTTGAATAAATATTGGATGCTTTATAGAGAATAATTCAGCTATGCAGATTTTGAAATGAAAATGTTCCATAAATTGGAAATAATGGGACAAGCAAGATGTATCAGAATATTTGGAACAGCTTTCTCAAATTTAGTATTAGTATCTTGACAAGAAGAATTTGGGACTACTGTTTATAAATATCCAGGATCTGAAAAATGTGTCTAAATGGTTTGGCATCCTCAGAAAAACATTCATACTTCAGTAATCACTCTCAGACATGGAAGACTCAATATACACTTAAATTTTCTCAGTATCTCTGACATTCATCCATCAGAAGAAAACGACCTCCCACCCACCTCCAGTGTCTGCTCTGAATTGTGAAAGGCTCATTTCTGCACCACAGACCTGTATTTATGCTTCTCTGACAATACTGGAAATAGTTTGTATTCTCTGGGAGCTGGAGGATGATTAGGAGCAACGTTTAACTGGTGGGAGGAGCAAGGCAGGGTCAGGTGAAGCTTCCTACATAGAGTAATGCATAGGAGGTCTCTGGAAGAACTTGAAATAAAATGTATCTGCCTTCACTCACTGATCTCTGTGGCATTTGAAACATTACAGACTAATGTGACTGACAGTTAAAATAATCTGCTCATTTGCAGGCGAGCATTCTCAAGGACTGTATCAGTCTGATTGGTTTAAAATTTAACAAATTTCTATCATATTTCTGAGCAGCCCCTAACCTCTCCAAGGCTTCCAGGCTCACTCTTCTATTTTCAGTTTACTACTTCAAATTTCTATTGAAAGCAGCCTAGATTTTTATTATGAATGCACAATTCTGGGTATTGATAACAGCCTTTAAAATGTTTCCTCCTATATGAATTTCATGGATAATATTTCTGACTATACTCCCTGAAAAAAGATATGGCTTGTTTGATTAAAGTTTAGGAAGGAAAATACTTGCAGTGATAGATCACTTCAAAAAAAAAAAAAAAAAGGCAAATCAGAATGAAGAGGACTGAGTGGAATAAATTCTTGACTCTGTCTGAAAGGGATTGAGAATAAAACTTAGGGGATGGATGCTGTACAGGAGAGCAGTTTCTGATTGGAGGTACTTTTGTAGGAACAAAATAATCTGTTCAAGTTTTGGTACCACTGAAGTGCCCTTCAGACTAAACAGAGCAGGATCACACAGTTCCCTGTTAAATAGACTTTTCTTCAAGTTTGCTGACTGAACAGCAAAGAAGCCATCACAAGATGAGTAGCTGGCCTGTTAATCACAGCACCACTGGAGTGTGTATATTGAGTTTTGCGAGATGTTAATCATCTGCCATTTTTCGTGATGATAAATGAAAACCTTCTGCATGTAGAGCTTATCTGAAGAGTGAGTCTCTGAAGGAAAGCATCATGTCAGTGTTTCATATTTAATCTCTTTCACTGGTTCCTAGACAAAAAGCTACTGAATTACAAACAAATGACATTATGTTTTAACTGTGAGCTTCATTTGACCCTAGGAATCAGACTTTTGGCGTTATGGATTAATCAATATGGCAAGGACTGTGGCAGAAGCATTGGTAATTCTGATAATCACGTTTTGCGGTTAATGAATAGTATTCCACAAATTCAGTGCCCTTACCAATCTCTCCAAAACATGTGGCTCTTCCCCTACCCCCTCCAACTGGAGGCATGAAAGGCAAAAATCATGGGCTGAGGTAAGAACAATTTACTTTAAACAGCAATGAGATAAGAAAATTACAGTAAAAGCAGCAACATTAATAAAAAAGAGTATAAGAAAATAAATTATTCACAAGCACAAACATTCCCAATAATAGACAATACCAGACAGCTCCTTCTACCATGTTTTCTCGACCACAAGGAACCCTTTATCCATGGAAGGGAGTCCCTCCCCCTCGCCCTCTGAAATGTCATGAGGTGGTATAGAATAACCTCTCTGTCCTAGCCATGCTCCCTCCCAGCTACTGCAAAAATGAACCCCATCTTGGCTGGAACAACCACATCATGCTAAAAAGAAAAGAGCCCAGACTGGTCTTCTTCAGCCAGCCTGGCTTGGCAGAGAAGATAGCAGGAAGAACTCATTTGCTATTTTTTATAAATGAAGCAATTATATCAGGAGTGAGTATATATATACGCAGTCTTCTATCTGTTTAAATATTGTTTGCAGGTTTTTTGGGGTTTTTTTTTTTTGGGGGGGTTTTTTTTTGTTTGCTTTTCAGAAAAAAATCATTGTGAAGTAATTTGTGATATAATTTGACCAATTATTGGTGTCTTGGCGTAATATTAGAATGATTTTTTTACAGATAAAATTCCTTAAGCTGTTCTTTTTGTAAGCACATGTACAATTTAATGTAAAATGCTTCACAGGAGCAGCTGAGGCAATCCTGATCCAGAAAAGCAGAGGAGTATGTGTCTGACAGAGCTGGTGCTGGTAGGTAATACACTGACTTGACCTGGAAATGAAATGAGTCATTCTGTTGACCAGAAGTCTATGAGAAAATTTTATAATGCTATTTGCATCTGAGGGAATGTTACCGCATTGTATGGAAAACAGGTAAGTGGGTATTAGACAGACTGGAGTCCTGTCAATGATGTGTAGTGTACTGGATAATAATCTGCAGCTACTTTTCAACAGATGATGGCACTTTGCTGTGCTTTTGAAGCACTAACTTGTTTCAAAAACCAGTGATTAGAGGTGTCACTGAAAACCAGGAAATAAACTCTCCAACCAATTTGTTAGGTTAGAAGGCCGACATTACTTTATTCAGCGCACTGAGTACACGGGGAATCGCTCAACAAAAATGCACACCCAGCAGCTTAATAGACCAGGTTATATTCATGAAACTAATGCATATTCACTACATTTCTATTACATTTCCTGAATACATGCATACATGCTAATTATTTCCATGGGCTTATTTGAATAGGAGTATCTTTTTGAGGTTCCTTGGTGGTCATTTGGGGACATCCCATTTCCCAAATTTCCCTTTTACAGTTCCACATCTTCTAAGGAACATTCTCTCCTGGAGAGTATCTCAAATATATGGTCAGGTCATGATGCACTTCTCTTATCATTCTTTGCTCCGGCAGTATATCTTTGTTCTCAAAATTAAGATATCTACTAGAACATATTAATCATTGATAGAGGTAAATAAGGAAGCATTAGCTTGCACAAGACTATTAGTCACAGATCTGAAAATGACTAGGTACATTTCTTTCCAGTTGTCAAGATCAATGGAAGATGTCACTAAAATCTCTTTCAACTGTTTTGTGTATTGAATGAATGAAAAGGTTTTAGAATCACAATAGTTCTGAAAAGCGTATAACAGAATTTTCCCCTTAATCAGAAAAAGTCTGCAGTGTTTTGACAGTGCCTATATCTGAAACTTATTGCAGAATTTTAATATAGAGTCAGTTGTGACACTGAAATGCAGAACAGTTGTGCTGTCATGATCCAGTGGCTGACATGGGTATAGTTCAGTAAGTTTACTGGAAGCAACTGGTCTGTAGGAGGACATTTAATCAGATGCAATGGAAAACCCTGGAAACTACTATGGATGGTTTAGGTGGGGCCAGGTAAGTGCTTTTGAAGGGAATGTCATATTTGTCCTTATCGCTGTGCTGTGGTCTGTATCTCAGAGCACCTCTTGTATGCCCCTGCAACAAATGGGGCATCTGTGCCAGACTGTAGCTCAGCTGAGTTAATTCCCTAAAATATAAACATTGTGGGTGGCAGTCCTCTCATCAGCCTGGCATCTCTTAACGTGCAGTTATAGACTTGACTGGCCAAGGGGAGTGACATGGTTCCACGAGATACTGTATTGCATAGGAAAGAAATCCATGCCAGATTACTTCTGTAGAGTATGCCTTTTGTAAGAAAAAAACCAGTGTTGTCTATACTTATCTGACACAAAATATGACGTTTCTGCTTTTACTGAAATGGAACACAAGTATCAACAACCTGTACCAGTGGAAAATACGAAATAACTTCTTTTTAAAGTAAAATTGTTTGGAGTTAGAATTCCTGATAAAATATGAATATAGCATATTTCAAACAAACAAACAAAAAACCCCAAACAAAACCCCCAAAGAATAAGAATTTACTACAGGAGGGAAGCTTTGATTTATGGGTGGGGGTATGTTGGGCAGCCTTTTTGGGGTTTTTTGGGGGGGGTTTGTTTGTTTGTTTGAATTTTGTTTTCTTTAGGGGAAGGAATTTAGTGGGGCTTTTTAAGCATTAATGTGCTTAATGTAAAAAAAATTGACAGCTTTAATTACTGTAAATGAAAATAAGGAGTAGATATACACTTTAAATAGTAAATGATACCAATTGCTTATTTTAAGATAGATTAGATAGTTAAAGTGTGTAAAAGCTTTTCTAGGAGTTCTGCATCTGCTTAACTTAAAAGAATTAAGGGAATTAACTTAATGAAATGAGTCCTTAATCACCAATGCGAAAAGTCTGTATTAATCATAGGGCAACTACTTTAGGCTTTAAATCCCTACTTGATGATGCTTTGATCCACAGTAAATGTTGATGTAGATACTCATTGTCCAATCCTGAGAAAAATATTAAGTAATTCGTTGTATAATAGCAAAGCTGGAGTACCGCAGAGTTGCCTGTGAGCAAATGGCTTTAAATGGGTGTTGCATTTAAGGAATAAAAGATCAAAGTGATACCCACCATAACAGACCCCTTTTCTCCTTCATATCATCTCTGAACACCCCATAACAGAAATTACCTTACTAGTGGGACTGGGATTCCATAAGATAGCTTGAAAGTTTTCATCAAATGAGGAGTGGCCTAGGGAGCTGGGGTTGTTTAGCCTGTAGAAAAAGAAGCTCAGGGGGAATCTTACTGTTCTATAAAACTCCCTGAAAGGAGGCTGTAGACAGGTAGGGGTTTTTTCTACCAGCTATCAAAGTGATAAGGCAAGAGGAAATGGCTACAAGTTGCTCCAGGTGAGGTCTAGATGTTATTAAAAATTTCTTCATGGAAAGAGTGGTCAGGCATTGGAACAGGCTGCCCAGGGATGTGGTGGAATCATTATCTCTGGAACCATTCCAAAAACCTGTAGATGTGCTGCTTATGGACATGGTTTATTTGTGGGTCTGGCAGTGTTGGGTTAATGGTTGGACTTGATGGTCTTAGCGGTCTTTTCCATCTTCAATGATTGTGTGATTGTATCATGTTTAGAAAGGGAGTTTATTGTATTTACCATACTGCTGTGTGTATTCCTTTCATTAGTTTCCCTTAGTTAAAATAACAATCCCCATTCTTGCCTTCTTGTATTTGGACAAGCAGAATTATTTACAGATCTTACATTTTCAAGTTGTTTTTAAAGGTCTAATTTGCTGTTGTAGATTGTCTGCAATTCTTGCCACATCTTATGCTTTCCTGGTGTGTCCAGACTTCCTATGTTTTGTGCCCAAACAGCAATTACCCTCAGAGTGAAGGAGCTACTATTAGAGAAGATGTTACAGTAGCACCCCTGGCATCTCATCCCAAAGAGGCATCTCAGACAACCAGTTCTTTGTTTTACCAATCAAGATGACAAAATACAAAATGTAAAACGTTTGAAAAAATCTCTCTGGCTGAAATAAAGTCCATCAGTTAATGGAAATACCAAGTTTAGGAAATGGTGAGGTAACTCAGCAAAGGGCTTCTCTTATTCTCAGAGAAGAAGTAATGTGACTTTGCCAGGAGGAGCAGATCAGATGGGATTCAAGCAGTGGAGAAAATCAGCTTAGTATATATAGAAAGCTATGAGTGACTTCAGAACAGAGATGCTGTCCTGAGTAGCACCTCTGACAGTTAAAATCCTTTTTATTTAAGCAACTAAATCTGGATTATGCTTCTCATTTCTGGGTAGCATGTCTCAAAATTTTTCTATCATTACTAACTTCAAAGCACGTAAGCTGCTTTTTCTTTCATGCTGCCAGCTGTGAAGGTCTACTTCTAAAGTATATTCTTTTTCATCAAAATGGTAGAAACAGTTGTGGGGGGAAAGCCTCTATAAGGCAAAACTACTTTTTAAAACGGTAACATTGGGTTAAAATTATAAATTAAATTAATTTTAATTAATTTTAATTAATTGTAAGGAATTAAAATGATCTGATCTGCTCATATCTTATCAGAAGGGGACAGGAAAGGGGATTATTGATATTGCTTTTCTTGGGTTTGGGATATGAATTCTGAAATGTTTACTCCTGGTGCTGTGGAATCGCAGTACCATATCATCAATTTCATCTTTCTGAAGGAGCAGTCAGACAGATGGGAAACAAGCATGTCCTTGTCCTTTTCTGACAGTTAAATGGGAAAAATCACCTCCTTAACAAGAAGTTTCCACCTTTAACACATAGTTTTCATCTGTCTGGGGTTTTGTTTATTTGTTCTTTTTTTTGTCTTTTTAAATTTTGTTTCTCTTTTTTTAAAGGTGTGTCATTATGTCCCACAGGACAAAACCAAGGGGGCAGGAGAGAATTTTGCTTTGTGCCAGGAGGAACGAGTCCCTAGCTCTGTTGCAGTTTTGATGTAGCAACCCTATTGCCATATGAATCCGACTGCTACAAGAGTTGTTGTTTTGTCCTTGAAAATATTGATTGGACCAAAAACTCTTTCCACTCGAGTCTCAATTTATTACCTTCATTCTTCACTGGTTTTGTTTGCAAACAGAACAGTGAAAAAGAAGGCATACCCCATATTCTTTTTCTCCTTAAAAGAAATAGGATGTAAGATGCCATAGCCATTTCCTCAGACACTGAGCTACAAAGCATTTACATAAAATTATGATTTCTGCTGTTACATTAGCTCAGCTCTCTCAGAATCAAAATTTCAAATATAAAGTCGCATTCTTTCTTGTTATTTTCTGCATTTTTACATGTATATTTATTCCACAAGGATCTTGCATTTACTGTGTTTTATGTGAATCTAAAGCTTTAGAATCTTTAGTTGCTATGGCATTCTCCCTCTGACTGTCGATAGAGCTTAAAATTAAACGGAAGATTTTTTTGTAGGTGATTCTGACATTTATATTTTTGCATTTTACAGCCTATTAAGTGTGGGAATGAAAGCTGCAGTTCACAAATATATTTACAACCGTATAAATGAGGAGGTGCATTAAAGTGCAGGGCTTAGAAAACATAAATAACAAACATTACTTATACCTTGACAAAGCAAAAAAAAGCGTGATTAAACATAATTGTATGTGACTGTCATCATGAGAGGAATGTTTGCACAGTCAGTTAAAAAACAGCATTTAAGCAGTTTTTCTGGAGGGAGCTGCAAGGGACTAATGCGTGCCAGTGCAAGCCTTGAAAACAATTTGACTTACAGGTTTTCAGCTTTTTTTCCCTCCTTTATTAATTTAGAAAAATAGTCACTGTAATAATTGTTGGTTTTAATGCAGACTCAGAAATCATCATCCTTACCTGTGCTATCACAGAGCTTCTTTTGCTTGAAAAACTAAATTTAAAAAATATTTCCTCTTGAAATTCCTGATGCTGCCTTTTCTCTTCAGGGAAACAATTCATCTTACTGAAATGCAAGTGAAATTCATGGCTAATTTGGTTTTCATAGTAAGGACATTTCTGCTCATATTGGTGCCAGAGGGAAGTTTTACAATTAAATCTACCTTAACTTTTTTTCAGAGAGATATATTCTGCTTGTGTCTATGACTATGTATCAAAAACCAAATAAGGTTATGCAATTAGTATAATTTGGGGGGAGACTTTTTAATGATTTTGCATTAGGGGTATTGGTCATACTGTAGACTCATTCACATAAAGGACAAGAGATAGGAAAAGAATGTCTTGGTAACTTAGGAAGAAAAATCTTTGAGGCATAACTCAGCATTTTGTAGGATTGCAGTGGGGCAGGAATTTCCTGCAATTTTCTTCTCAAAGGAGTAAAATTGCAGTCCCAGGTTCCTGTGTAAATACCTCCAAGGAAACACAGTGGAAATTGCCAAGTAGAGAATTCTCCCAGGAATGGGATGTCCAAAGAGGTGATTGAATTTTTCCTCTCTAGGTTAGTGAAAAAATGAATCATTTTCAACATCTTATTTGGAATGGAACTAGATTGTGCCTTTTATTTTATTCATAAGAAAAGCCTAGAAGATGATGTTTTCTGAAATGCTTTAGTTGACCAGAATTTTTGGTAAAGAGATTAAATGGTTTGTGAACAAATTTCTCTGGAAGGCTTTGATCCCAGCTGCACCTATTTTTGGTGTTCCTGGAAGATTCTCTGGAATTCTAAAAGCCTGAAGGAAAAAAATAATGAAAAGAAAAATTGGTTTTTAACACTACATTCCCTGAAAGGCCTTGTCAGTAATCTTTAGTTTGCTGTTGGAAGAGAATTCAGGAGTATTTCTGCAGCTACTTATGGCCATAGAGTCCATGGACACAGAGAAAAATGGATTTGTGAGTCATGAGAAGTGAGGATTCAGTCGATGGCTCCAAACTGTCATTGAACAGTGTGTACAGGCATAAGATTTTTGTTTTGAATTGTGTATTTGTTTGCATATTTTTTAATGAATTTCTCTAGATTTATCAGCTCTTAAATTTTCATCATGACTTGTACAAAATAAGACACTGTAACAGCATTTATAGTTATGTCACTCTGCGGGGATATTTCAGGATTCTGACAGCAATTGTGATTTTTCGTATTTCAGCAGTAGAGAATAGCACATCCCTAATAAAGCGAGGGACTGGCTTATGCTGTTTGGATTCTCAGTGTTCTTCCTCTGCCTTCCACTGAACTAACTTTGATAGGACAGAAATACAATTCTCATTTTGGTTTTATGCTAAGCTACAATTCAAAGCCAGAGATTTGGGATGAAATTTATTCCAAGAAGACAATGGATTTAAAAGTTCTGAAGAAAACTGATAACCCAACAGGCAGAAAAAAGCAGCTTAGGCAATGAACATTATTAGGAGGTTTATTTCAAAAAATAACCCTCTGGTAATAATTATATGCAGTTTAGAGTCCTACAAACCTTGATCAAAATCCATCACTTGGCTCTGACTCCCATTACTGAACAATACAACGTGAGCTGGTTTTGATGCTAGAGTTTAACAATTTCTTATTAACAGGCGCTGTAATGGTATTGTATTAAGTGTTCACTGGAAATCCACCTCTTCAACTGGTTGAACTGCTCCCATTTTCAGGCAGAATATATGTAGATGCTGAGCTTTGTGCAATGCTATATGGGCAGAGTGGCTGGCTTTAATGCTGTGCTGTCCCCCAGAAGCCGCAAAAGATTTAATTTTATCCGGAATTATTTTTGCCTGACCAAGTGCTTGGTGATGTGGATGTACAGAATGCACATCATCTAGCTGATTGAGACTTACTTGAAAGTGAAGCCGTGTGCTCAGATTAACTGAAATTTCTGAGATAAAAGTGTGCGCTATGTTTGTTACCAGCAGAATTCTGAACAAGGGCCAAGTCAGAGGGTAACTGTTTCTCTCACCTTTAACTGAGAAGGCTGCAAGTGTGGGTGCTCACAGGGGATGAAGAATCTGCTACAGAAATCTCTTCAGCGGGTGATAAAGCCGCAAGCACAAATTAACCCACAGATGATTAAGCCCGGAGATTTTTTTCTGTCAGCCCCTGTGCTTCCATCCACGCTTGCGTTACTAGTGGCTTCCTGCAGTTCATCATTGTGGATCTGTATGGGAGCATGATTGAAATGATCATGCTCCCAAACAGACTGAAGATTATTTCTTAAGGAAAGTGCTGATGTGCTTGAAAGACTGCTAAGTGTTTGCCAGCCCTTCTGTCTCCCAGTATATGAATCCCTGGCTCTGTTTCCACGGGGAGGTTGAAATTTGTGTGACTGCTAGCCTGCAGGATGCCACCTTTCTGTGTGAAAAACAGCTCATGTCATACACAGTAGCTCATTAAAAAAACTCCAAACAATCAGAAAGGCTTATCGAAAAGAAGTAAGTAAGGGAAAATAATAATCTAAAGCTCTTTTCCATCTGTTCTTTCTGCTGCCTTCCACGGCCTGTCTTGGTGCAATAAGGTATGCATTAAAACCAGACAGGTGCATCCCAGGTTATTTTGAAAAGCATTGCCTTCAGAGACAATTTTTTCTACATTCTGACTATGTTTCTGCTTATTTCTATATTTGTCATTCTTCACAGTTTTTTGAAGAGCATTGCAAGCATTCCTCTACCTGCTTTTTCTCACCTCGAACTCCTAATCTGTGCTTGCAACATCCTATTTAATTGCAGTGAAACAATGCTGACTGCTAGTCAGTGCAGTGTCACATTCAGGGCTATATATTGAAAAGCAATTTGCATATACAAATAATGGAATTATTTGGGTTGGAAGAGAAGGATAAGTCACACAAGAGAGAGCTTTTCATTAGTTGGTTACTGGAACCAGACTTTGATGGCAGGCCTTAACTTGAATAGTAAGATCACTAAATTGAGATAAATGTATTGTTAGTAAGACTTCTCATGTCAGCATATGTGAGTATGGGAAAATAAGTATTCTTTTAAAATTAACAGTCTATTCCCAACCCATAAAAATGCTACAGTACATAGCTGTGATAAAGTGTTTTCTTGATCTAGGAGCAAAAAACAGCAGGGGCCTTATTAAGCATTGTAAATAACCAAATATATCAAGCTAATGCCCTAATGAGGGGGAAAGAAAAGTTCATTCTGCATGTACCTGCTATTTAGCAATAGAGAGTATTTTTTAAAAAAATTGGTATATATGATATATCATCAGTCAGCTTGCTAAATAGAGCATTTCTTTAACACTTCCAGAGTGCTTCAGCTTTCCAAAGAAGAAAAGTAAGCCAGTACATATGTATGGCCTATATTTCGTTCATGGATAAGACAAAATGTCAAGTAATTGGTTAAGGATCAGCGTTAAAATGAAATTACCCTCAGCAGATATAAAATTAGACATCACTGAAATGACCAGGAAAAGCAATTTGCATTAAAAAATACAGTAAAAAGAGAAGCAGTGGGAAACAGATACTGAACTAAATTTCACTCTCCCATCAAAAAAAAAAAGTTGAATTCAGAACTTTTAGCCTTTCATATAGGGCTTGTTTATTTGTTCTCAATAACAAAGTCTTCCAAATTCCTCTCCGTCCACCCCAAAACCCAGAACAAAAAGCCACACCAATTTTGTGGGTAATTTCGTTTTTCTTTTGTAAAGATTACGTTTTTTAGTAGTCCTATTCACTCCTACATTTCACAAGGGACATGGTTAAGATGCTACTTTAAGATACTGTCTTTTGATATATTCATACATCCCAACCCTTCACAGGTTGCAATAATATTTCTTTTTTTGCACAGACATTAACCCCAGGGGCATCCCAGGAATTAAAGAACAAAACATTTGACAGAAAAGAGAAAGTAAAAGATACAAAAAATAGGTCTCTTTCTTGAAGGGGTACATAGCAAGGAAGAGAAGAAATGATGATGATCTATTAATAAGCAAGTTAAACCAGAGATAAAGTAAACAAAGAAATTGTATTTTGAATGTTATGGGTAAAAGCTTATTGTGTTTACAAGTTATTTCAGCTTAGGATAGGAACAATTATTAAGATAAACTCTTAGGGAAAGTTTCTACATTTCCTTACTGAGGAGGAACCAACTAATAACTTGGTCATTCAAACACATAGCACTGGAAATAGAGCAAAGTGAAATCTCAACTTACGGCATCTATCTTTATTTTATAATGCTGCTATTATCATGTAAGAAATTTCTAGGGGATAATAGTGTCCAGAGGAAAAAAGTGGGGTGCGTGAAAATGATTGAAATATTACTTCTTTTTTCTCTGACTGCAGATTAGCTTTGGGAATGGCTGAAATCAAAGGTTTAACTTTTGAATTATTGCTCAAGTTACACTCAAACAGGAGGATTTTCATCAGTGGACTTGGGGGTGGAGGGCTCCGTATGGAAACTGTGGAGTCTGAGTGTATTAAATAGAATCTTTTCTCTTTAAGAATAAATATTCCTGTTTCTTCCACAGCAGTGCATAGTGCTTGCAGAAAACAAAAGTTGATACTATTTGAGTCTTTCTTTCAGTGCATCAGATATAATGCAGACTCTTGTGCACAGTAGTTTGTGACTCTTCCAAGACAGGTCCAGCTGATTTTAGCAACCATCTTTTTTTCTCGTCAGGAAGAAAATGGAATAAAAGAAGCAAATCACTTTAGAAAATCCAGCTGATGGTTGTTCTCTTAGCCAACGATAAATTATCGTTCATCCGAAGCTTGAGAACCAGTGAGTAATTTGATACGACCTTGAGAATACAGTAGAGATGTAAAGTGGGAAAGATGATATACTGTATGAAACATTATTTTTGTATGGAACATGACTGTGTTTTGAGTATTTGTCACAACTTGGGTTTGGCTGCAAATTCTCATTGTTTCATCAGGTTTATCCCATGCAATGAATCACAGACTGGTGAATACTAAAGCAGTGCAAGGCAAGTGAGAGGTACAGGTTGCCTGAAGTGGCACTTTTAAACCAGTTTACTGCACTGAAAGAAGTCAAAGAAAGAAGGCTGAGACATGAAATAACAAAGAAAACACAGGATTAACCTTAAAATTGCCAGTTCTTCATTGTGTTTCATATTTTACAGGTGTTCTGGGTTAGTGGGAATTGTCGATCACCCAGTCTGAGTATTAGGGCATGTCCCTATTTCCCACATCTATAAAGTGATGACTCTGTATCGTAGATGTTTATCTCATATATAAAAATAAATACATAAATATATATACATACAAGAAATGTTTTTTACCTACTTACGAGATTTGCAAGGAAAAATTATCCAGAGCTGCATGGACTCTGACTGAGCTTTTTTCAAACCTCGTATTCATATAATAATCATTCTCCTGTGAAGTGATTTGTCTGATTAAAGATCACATCTACACAAGTGCTTTATGTTCCACTTGAGCTTTCAGAGTTTCAGTCAAGCACTTGAAAACTCATGGATTATTGGTTTGAGCACCAGTAAGGAAACAAATAATACCATCATTAAATCTCATGGTACTTAATTGCCTCTCATATTGTCAATAAGCAGTATTTTAGTCCCTCATTTAAATTAGCCCCTTAAAAAGAGATTACCTCTCCTATGGCTCCTGCTAAGGGCATGAACATTCAAGGGAGAGTGTGCTTTAAATATCCCATTTTGTAAGTGGTCATTAGCAATAATCACTGAAAGATTATTGATTTCTTTGCAGTCAAGAATCATAGAGAGTGCTGTATAATTACAAGTGGCTTTCAAAGGTGGAATTGTGTATAATTTGATGTTTGAGAGTGACTATATAGTTGCATCTTAGACATCTTATGCATGGTTTTGTATGGAAGATTGAGTACATAGGGCTGAGTTGGAACTGATACCTGTTTGAAAGACCAGAGCTGCCAAACTCCTATCATGACAAAGGCCTTGGGTATTTTGAGCAACCTGTTCTAGTGGAGACCATCCCTGACCACTGCAGGTAGGGTTGGAACTAGATGGACTTTAAGGTCCCTTCCAACCCAAACAATTCTATCACTCCTGAAGAAGCACAGAAAAGGGGAAACTTCTCCATTAATCTCCCAGAAACCAAGTAATATAATCTCCATTAATTTAATGGTAGAGACGTGTTTTCTGACATGTTTAGTAATTGTTGAAAGGACATCTATGCCAGCTCTCTGTTGGTCTGTTGAACAGTTGTCATAGCCCGCATTGGGACATCGTGATTTTTAGACCAGTACTGGGTTATCCATATTTCTTACTAATAGCTGTTGCCTGCCTCACCTGCCCTTTCTCTCTAGAAAAGCCACACTGTCAGTTAAAGGCACTTAAGGAAGCTGTGTGTTGAGTCAAAGAACTATGACTGAATGTAAGTAGCATTTGCCAGTGTTAGGAAAGTATTCAATTTGTTTGGACCTGACTCTTCTGACTGCTGATACTGATAGAATTCATCAGCCCCCATTTACTGCTTCAAACTCAAATGAATCATAACCAAAGCCACGAAGGAGGAACTCTTAGATGGGAAGGCAGCTAGAGGAAAGGGAATGCGAAGGAAATATCCAAGAGTGGACTATGTTATTTCACGGAACAAACACACCAAGATGTTTCTCTGAGTACATATGGTCCCACACTCTGATGAACACATGCTATTACATAGCTCTGAGATAAAAGGGTATGTGTTAAGCCTAGCTCTGTGGGTGTAATATTTCTTCTGCAGCTAACCATTACAGTCTTGTTATACAAATCTAGCCAAGTCCATCTGAATATGAAACATATTTAAAAATTGAGCTTCTAGGCAAAGGAGCTCTGGTTAAATTAGCTTTTTGCTAATAGAAACAGCTAAGAGTAATGGGAAAAAAAATGGAAATCCTGTATTAAATTTCTCTTTTCCTGATTTTTTTGGTCCTTTTCTGGTTTTAGTTCTGAATTCCAACCAGGCAGGTGAGATAGAAATAAGATATTGCTTAATGCTTGAATTGTGTGTCTGACAGTTCTATTTAAAGTCACCAGGGCATGTTCTTACACCATGACATCACATCACATCTGGTAGGTACTTCAGTTCCTCACAAGTGTTTCTGGAGAAGGATAAATAGTGTATAGCAAGTGCTCTGATACCCTCAAGAAGCTGCTGTGTAAGTGCAAAAAACCTCAGCTGAAATATTTTTCTAGACAAAAACTACTTTCTTACGCATTAAAATCGGTTTCTAATTTGTAGATATTTATATTTGTATTTTTTCTTTTTCTTCTGGGCCTGGATTCTTGGCTTTTTACCCAAATAAAAAATTAAGTGTAACTCTACAGTTCAACGTCTTGTGTTTATTGCATTTTTCCTGTGGACATGATAGCAAAAATAGAAGCTTTTGATTTTGGGGTTTCAAGTAGTCTGACCACATTAGGAATTTTTAAAGCTGATGCAAGCATTTTGTTATCCTTGCCTATGTATAAATACTTTCTTTAACTAAAAATGACAACACTAGGCTTTAGTCTTCAAGGGATTTTCAGTATTTGCAACCCAAAACCTATATATCTTTGTTGGATCAAAATTTTATAGTGTATAAAACTTCATGACATCTCAGGATCAAGATGAAAGTACTTAAGTAAGTGAAGCATCAATTGTTGCTTTAGAGAGAAAATCAAATTCTTTTTGCAGGAAAACTCTTCCAAATATTGGTCTTTGCAATATCAGGCAATTGTCAGTGTCATGATCCTGATTTAGGCCATCATCTCAGAGGGGTCAATAGATAAAATTTAGCTCTTCATTTCACTGAAGTGCCTAATCTTAACAGAAGAAAGCCCCTCATTTCTATTATGAAAAAAAAAGAAACAGTTTTGTGGTGGAGTTCTAGTCATTGAAGTGCTGTAGAAGATGTAAGGTGGTGCATGGATCCAGAATCCTTTTCACCTGGTTTTTGCCTGGTGGTTCTGCTCAGCAACTTCTGATAATGATTTGCCATTAAGCAGAATGAGCTCTTATGTAGAGCAGCCAAAAGGAAGGTAATTCGAACACTTAAAATTCACAGATGGCCCTAGCAGAATCCACACTTAGCAGCTGTTATAAGTGGGAATTTGGCCCATGCATTGAAAACAGATAAATCTGGGAAGACATCATGAAAATTAGTATCTTCGCATTTTGCTGTATACTTTAACTCTTGTATTCTTCTCAGTACTTATCAGTGACTACGAGTGTAAATTGAAATGCCCTTTTGAGGAATAGGTACAGAGAGTAAAAGCACTGAGAAGAAGATATCAGTAAGTGCTTCAACAAGCAATCACATTCATTATGTTCTCAGTCTGTGGAGGAGGTAACATTGGATTCTTGCTTGAACGGAAAGGCCAAAAAAGCTGCAATTGGATAGTTGGCCTCTGAAAAGAGTGGAAGGATGAAGGTCTCTAGGATGGACTAGCTCTACAGTCATACAACCATGAGTAATGCAGTCCAACATTTTTAGTCCTTAGGTAAGAAACTACCTCACTTAAAACTTTTAAAGAAGATGTAATTAGAATGTACTTTTACAAAACAATCAAGTTGTTATGGCAGCTTGGACTTTATCAACACAAAAATTATTGTTTCATTAAACAATACCCAACTGAATCAGGAGAAATATAAATTGTAATTTGATAAGAGTACGTAACTAATTAATGAGTGCCCAATGGCAACTGTGCAAATTAGTAAAATTGCCAATACTTCAGCGTTCTTTCTCTGCTTATTTTTTGATATGAAGCATGCTTCCTTCTGGATGCAAAGCACACCAGTTTTAATCCTTACTGTAGGGCTGCTAGCAAAGACCATTATCCCACTTCTTTCTACATGGAAGAGAGAAGCTATTACAGTTGTAGTCAAGCTGATCAGATTTGGGAATGAAAGGACTGTGCTCAGCAGGACTCATGCCTGGCCGAGAGATTTAAAAGTTTGACTCCTGTTCTTTTTTTCCTCCAGTTTTGTTTTTAGGTAAAAATTTTTTCTATGATAAATCAACTAGTGATACTAGGCATCTAGATAAACAATGCTAATTAAAAATTGCCTGTAGTCTACCCATAAATCACACTATGGGAAATCATAAATAAAACTTTAATAGGATCTCAGGTTTCTCCTGGAGGAAAAACGTTCCCAGCTGCTTTGCTTGTGTCCAGCAGAACCAACCTCACCCAGGACTTGTCACCCTGAGCTATTCACCCACCTGAAAGCTGGTATGTGCAAGTTGAAGTTCTGAAAGTCAGACGTGATGTTGATATAAATTCATACAACATGCTATGTAGAACACACTAAAATGGACCACAGCAAAGACAATGAAACAAGAGACCTACTTCTATGTGAGCGTCTAAGAACTGCAATGCTGATATAAATTTATTGTGTCCATGTAGCTATTTCTGCTTAAAAAGGGATGAAATTTCCTGTCCACACTGCATAAAGACAGAATAAGAGCCTGATGCTTGATTAGTCAGAAGGGGGACAGATTTTCCAAAAGAAAGCAAATGTGGCTGAGTCATCACCTCTGGGAGCAGAAGGATTAATGAAGTAGAAGCAAAGGATAAAGCAAGGAATAATGTGTAAGACTTATGGAAACCATTGCTGTGTTTCATTTCCATGATCTTGCCTCTTCAGCAGAAGTTTAAAAAGTTGCTAATGAAATTTTTTGTTGGTTCAAACTTTTAAGAAGAAGGAAATCCAAATCTATAGTTACACTAACAAACTTCTTATACCCCATAGGCTCTAAGGTGATGGAGATGGGAGTGACCTTTGGTCTGCTTTTGACCACTAACCTTAGATGTTACAAATCAGAATATCCTTGTTCATGGACTTTTTAAATATACTATGCTAGAAACAGAATACAGTCATAAAGACATTAGTTGCTTTCCTGATGCAACTCAGATGCAGACACATTCAATTTTTTAAAAAGGATTCAACAAAATCAAGAGTTGAGAATGTTTTCTAGACCATTTCCAGGTATTATTTTGGATATATAACATTTTCTTGAACTCTATCTCAAATTTTTGTTTCCAATTGTACAGGAGGTATAAAAATTTTGTCTTTCTAGCTTTTCTTTTATTTTGGGGTTTATTTCCTACTCGGAAATTAAGTTATTTTCAAGGTTTAATTTTCTTGAAGTTTCAAGAGTCCACCCTAGCATAAAAATAATATGAATAATGAATAATGAATAATATGAATTAAAATTCAGCACTAACTCACAGAGTACTGAATTATAGAGTATATTTATATGTATATATAAATAGTATATATATAGAGAGAGAGTAATTTTATATGCTCATAAAAAGGTAAATTGAAAAATGTTTTTTCCAAATAATTTTGCTGAACTCTAGCACCACATGTATCACAAGCAGCAGGCAGCTGTTGGATTTGAATGACAGTACCTTTGCTGGAGAAGGGAAACTAGTCCTACTGTTGGTGCTGCAGATGATCATCTGCCCAGGGGAGGTAAAGGTCAGTAAAGCCTTTCTGCCCCGGCATCTTTTATGTGAGAGCATTCCTTGAACGTGTTCAATATTGGAGGTGGTATCCAAATTTTGATGGTAGGCTCTTGAAAGAGGATGATGATGCTTTAAATGGGAAAGTGTCAAGGTTTAACACCAGCCAGCCACCGAGTCCCACACAGCTTCTTGCTCACTCCCCCACCAGTAGGATCAGGGAGAGAATTGAGAGAGTAAAAGCTAGAAAACCCATGGGATGAGATAAAGGCAGTTTTATTGGGAAAGCAAAAACCACATGAACAAGCAAAGCAAAAGAAGGAATTAACTCACTGCTTCCCATGGGCAGGCAAGTGTTCAGCCATCCCAGGAGAGCAGGGCCCCATCAAGTGTAATGGTTACTGGGGAAGACAAATGCCATCACTCCAAACATCTCCCCCTTCCTCCTTCTTTCCCCCACTTTATAGCCAGAGCATGATATCACACGGTCTGAAATATCCCTGTGGTCAGTTTGGGTTACCTGTCCCAGCTGTGTACCCTCCCACCCTTCCATGCACCCCGAACTTCCTTGCTGACCTGGCAGTGCTAAAAGCAGCAAAACTCTGTGTAACAGAACAAACCCTTTTCTATTATCATCGTTGTGCTCAGCACAAATCCTAAACATAGACCCACACTAGCAACTGTGAAGGAAATTGACTGCACCCCAGTCAGAAACAGCACAGCAGGAAAGCACTTAGCCCCAGTGTTCCAGATGTAGTTTATCAGCTGCCCAGGGGAGGTAAAGGCTAGCAAGACCTTTCTGCCCCAGCACCCTTTTTGTGAGAGCAATCCTTGTATGTATTCAGTATTGGAGGTGGCATCCAAATTTCGGTGGTGGGCACCTGAAGGAGGATCACAGTGCTTTTAGCTGTGAAGGAAAGCACCTAGGCCCAGTGTTTCAGGTGCAGATGATTTGCTGCATGGGGAGGTAATAACCAGCAACAGCTCACTGTTTAGACACCTTTTGTGTTGGAACTGTCCCCATACGTTTTCAGTTTTTGAGCTTGGCTCTACCTTTCTGTGAGAAGGACACAGCCGCATCATTAAGGTTACAGGATGGAAAAAATTGAGAACCAGAAATATGAGAGCAATGTCTTCAAGAAGACATCGCTGTTCTTTTGAAAATAATCTGCTCCTTCTTATCAGACACCCTGTTAATGAAATGGAGGTTAAAGGAAGGCAAGGCATTTTGCAAAATGAGAGCTGCCTAAAGGGTTTTATTCTGGGTTAAGTTTCATTTACTGGGTAGGATGAGGCAGGAATCTAACCTTCTCCTGAAAAACATGCTGTATCCTGAGGCAGTAAATCTTTCTCCACTTAGGGCATTTTGAGGGAGGCGAGGAACTGAGGAACAAATGGAAGCAAAAGGGGGAAAAGTTGATTACTTACCATATTCCAGTTGTTCTCGGACATGTCCAGTTGAGTAAGAAAACAGATATATATAGATTCATTGCTTTTCTGCAGTCTGTCCATCTATGAACTTACCAGAAGCAGGTTAAAGTGCAGGATCAATCAAGACTTAAAACAGACACAACACAAAAATACACATGCTGTCCTGTGCAAAATGAATGAATTAACAGACAATCCGTCTGAGAGAAATTAACTTAATACTTGGACCCAAAACCAAAGAGACCTTTCTTAATTCCTAAATTTTTTGTGAACTTCTATATTTTTTCTTTTTATGTGGTGGGTAGTAAGAAGTTTTGCTAGAGATAAAGCAAAATATTTCAGGAAACCTCTAACTCTGTATAAGAGTCTGGTTTGTTTTCCTTTGGAGAGAAAAACAAAAAAGGAATGGGTCTACTGTTATCATCTCCAAGTGGACACACATCTAGATGCCCAATTAAAAAAAAAACTAAAAAAGAAAAAATCATCAGAGGCATATGATGACAAGTCAAGAACAACATAGTCGGAAGAGCTTTAAATTTATATTGCTTTAGGTTACTTTGGTACCTCACCTCAGAAACTGACATTCACCTGGCAGAACAGATCCTGGATTTCTCTGCCCCAATTACTTTCAGTGGAACAAATTTTGGATTATGAAACAGCTTAGAATCGCAGAAACAGGTTTTACATGAGACACAAATATTTCAAATTGAAATATTCGTTCTCATCTTGGCCTTTAATGTTTTTTACTTCTGAAAAATCCCTTATTTCAACAAGGACTCTGTAAAGTAGGAGTCAGTATATGAGCAGAAATTAATAGTGCTAAATGAATCTGCAAAAGATGTATTAATGCTAGAAATTACCTTTCAGATTATTAATCTGTTAATTGCTTGTCCATAATTATATCTTCTCTATTTTGTCCTTACATGGGAATTTGCTTCTTTTATCATTTCTAATTTCCCAGGAGCTCTCATTAATGGTTCATACCATTTGCTTGAATTCCCGTTATTAAATATACCAAAAAGTCATCTTCTTTTGGAATAAAATGTGATTTTATAGTTAGGAAGACTTATTTTCTCTGCTGTGTTTCTGCTCTTTTTTTTTTTTTTTTTTTTTTTTTTTTTTTTTTTTTTTTTTTTTTTTTTTTTTTGTATCATCCCCAAAAGTAAAAATTTAGGGTGGGTAAGTAAAGTTGAAAAGAAAGGAAACTTACTCCAGATTTTTCTCCCAATTTTTTTATCCTCTATTGTGTAGCTTGTATTTTCTTTTGAATTATTGCTAAAATTTGTCTCTGAAGTGAGAACTTTACAGAAGAACCTTGTCAGGTGACGGTCGGCAATGGCAGAGACGGGGCAGATTGCTTGGATGCAGTAAGCCGATTTTATTGATACAAACCTGAGTATTTATATCTTTTCAGCAGTAACTAAAAATCGATCTTTATATATGCCGTAATCACTATAACAACCATATCTATGTTTCTTAATAATATTGCAAAGCTAAAAGCTAGCACTAACCAGCACAGATACATACCAAACATGCTTTTCCCTCATGTCAGCTATTTTGTGGTAGGCCGCGCCACCTGCCACGGTTCGCGGCCCAGCGGTGTTACTGTGTAAACTTCTGACATGAGTTTAGTAGCGCTCTCGCTTCTGCTTTCCAGCTGTATCCCCACAGAACCTTTCTCCCACTAGTACAGATCAAATGGAGTAATAATGAAACTAAGCTTGATACATTCTTCAAGTGTATCTTCGTCCTTTCTATCAACACTTTTGGACGGTTTAAATGTTCTGTCTCCTCTAATTTAATGTTATTGCTACTTACGATTTATATTTTGGTGTCATCTGCAAAACCCAACATAGCCTGTCTATTCTACCGTGCTAGCACTGTGTGTGGAAAGTGATCAACACATGGAAATTATAGTAGTTAGAATTGATGTCACTGACCAATGGTTATAAATGTGGGTCAGAAATTCATGTTTTTAATTACACATTCATTATGCAATCCACCAAACTGCATTGCCTCCATGGCTGAACATGGTGATCTCACTTTAAAGTTGTCTTTTTCTCCCTAAATAAAGCACTTGAATTAAATCCAAACTCAGGTTTTATAGTTGCCTGTCAGCAGAATTATTTATTCTAGTGATTTTTGTTTCCTACTTTCCCTCCATTGTTGCTGCTTTATGGTTTCTTTTATGCAGATCCATGTCCTTTCCGGACTTAAATATATCTGCTTATCTATCAACTGATTGATTCAATAATGCAAAAGGGGATTTGTACCTATGGACATTTGTGATGTGAAAAAGGGTAAGAATAGAGGAGACCAGAGGTCTTGAGGACAGATTCTTAGTTTTCTTTAGACTTCGGCACTTTGCATGCTTGGATGGTCATGAAAGCAAAGGGATGGCCAAAAACACAAGAAAAAATGTTTGGTTTTTCTCTAACAAACCATTACAGGTCAGTATGATACCTACATTCAATAATATCTTCTGCTTTGTGAAATTTCCAGCACAGATTTCTGTATCACAGACCTTTTTTGGTGTTTGAAGTGCCAAGTCATTTCGTCAGTAGGATACAAGCATTTCAGCTTCCATGCTTTCCAGGGACGTGTGTAAGGGATGTGCTGTATCTTTTTCTGCACTGTAGTACCTATGTTGAAACCATAGATTTACTTGCAGTGGGAGCCTTAAGAAAAGCTTCAGGAAAATTTTCTTTGTGTTTCTCCATCAAAACAAATGAATTGCCTTCTGTTTCTCCTAGGAGCTTACCACTTGCTGTGTGGTTGTAAATAACAATGAAGGGGAGAGCCAGCCTAGAGGGGAAACTCTGGGGGGCAGGTTCCTAAGAAAAAGCGCAATCTGAGCATTTTTTGCTGTCACAGCTGGAGCAGGGAGCTCTAATGGATCTACTGGAGGCAGTTTGAGGAAGTGCTTGTGAATTAATTACCCTTTCTTTGGTTTCCCCTGGGTCTGCCTTGTGGTGTAGAATTTTTGCCAGTGACATACGTGGGTAGTCCAACAATAAATGATATGTCAGTTGAAAGGATTGCTGACACTTCATACAGTCAGTGGATAGATTCCTGGGGACTTTTTGACCCATTCCGTTACATCAGCGAAAGTCTTTTTAAAGGCATGTACAAATAGCAATTCTAGTGAAGACACTTTATCCTTTCCTTTTAACACTCTCCATATCCACACGATACTCTTTGCATCTGAGACTTAGTGTAGCGTTCTTTTGGAGAAGCTATTAAAGCCCTGGATATGAATATTTTTCTCCTGTGTGAAACTATTCACTGTAGGGCTCAGAGCACTCTGTAACCTGTTAAGATTTTATTTTAGTTACTATACTAGTGGTCTGTGTAGGGTAGCTGAAGCATAAAATTTAAATATACACACATGAAGGCCAAGAAAGGCTGAAAATGATTCAGATTGCTTGGGAAGGCATAGAAAGCTACTGTCAAGCAGACTTAGACAAGTAAGGATTGCTTTCTCTGATGCTTGCATTTTAGATGTTTGACTATAGGGTAGACTTGAGACCTATGACTGATGGGCCTGAGTCCCTATTAAAGAAAAAAAAAGACTAGAGAATTGGGAGCCTGGAGTTTTTAAGTGGGGCTGGGTATCCATTCCAGGTTCCTTTTAAACATCTGAGCAAAAGAAACTTATTCCACTTGCCGTGTTTCAAACCAAAAAGAACCATCCTCTCCCTCCCGCCCCTCCTATCCCTAGCTTCCCCTTCCCAGACGTTGCAGTGCAAGAAGTGTCTTTACACTCACAGTGGTTGACTGCAGGACTTGGTGATCTCTGCAGTCCAATAAAACTGCTTTCTGCAATGTGGCCACTATTCAGATTTGTCTGAAATCTGATCCTTAAAAAGCATCTTTTAGAGATAGGTACCTTGTGTTCCCTTCCTGACAGGCAGAGGGAAGTTCATGTCCAGGGTAAGCTCTTTTCCATCACATGAGAATTTTCTATTTGAAAGCTCTTTCGCATATGCTCCTTCAAATCATCTCCACTGTTTTTGTCTAAAATGATAATTTCTTGTTTCTCAGCAGTGAAGTGATAAACTTGGAAGCAAAAGTATTAATGGAAAATTTACAGCAGCATCAATAGCAGCTGTTAATTCTGAAGTTATAGATAATACTAACATTTATCCTTATTTAAAGGCCAGTGATTCCTGCTGTCCAAATTGGCTATATCATGGAGATGGACCTGCAATATGGAGGTGGCTTAGACCACCTCCTCGGAGTTGTCTGTGGCTTGTCCTCAGCTCTTGGTGGTTGGCTGTGACAGCTTCATAGTCTATAAATGTCTGTGGCATGTTCAGCTGTCAAGAGATGGGTAAGGAAAAGGCAGCAGCTATTTAGCCAGTTTCATTTATATTAAGCACTGTGCATATACAGAGACAGTTATAGTGAAACAGCAATTCAAATGAAACCTGAGATGCAGTTAGAGAAGTTGTTGATTATCCAAGCAGAAAAGTCTGTGTTTTGCTTCTTCCAGTTTTAATAGAGTTATTAAAGTCTCACAGAACTCTCAGTCTTACAGCTTTGTCTTCATGGTTTCATTTGCACTTCCAGGTATGCAGAGTGATGCTGTGTGTTATATCAGTTCATTGCAGTGTCTGTTTTTGGACTGTTTGCCGAGTTTTGTGTTTATTCTTTGCCTTCACAGTGAATATTGCCCTGCATTATTATCTTTGTCATATCTTTGTTAGATCACAGTAATTTTCTACTTCTTTTTAATTTGAAGAGCTCTTTCAGACAGTGGAAGAAAGTGGGTATTTTGTCTCACGCAGAAACAATTTGGATTTTGGCTGTGAAAATTCATTTTGGTAAAAGATTAGTGAAATAGCATCATAACAGAGGAAAGACATGGGGGAGAATGGAAAGCTTGATGAAAAATAGCCAACACACTGAGGAAAATGTGTAATGGCAATTATACATGATGTGTGATGTGCTTTGTAAAAATGAGCAACTAATTTGCAGTAAATAATTCAGTTTACTAATGTGGCTATTTATCACTCTGTGAAATATTTGCAAGCAGGCAGCAGTGTCCTCAAATCTTCACTACATAGGATTAAGGTTTCAAAGGGAAAAATTAATCAAGTTCTCCATTCATTGATTAAACAACAAAAAGTATGTTTCTGTTGGCTTCTGCAGTGAGAGTAACAATACTGCTATTGAGCTTGTTTGAATTTATCTATCATAAAGGAGAGGCTGAGGAAAATACGGGAAAATAAAGTCTGAACTCAGAATGTTTATTAAAAAGAAACAAACTCCAGACATACTGTTAAGAATTTCCAGATTCTAGAGTTTTTACTTTGTATGTTAAATTAAAATGGAAAATACATGGGGAGATGGTGGGAGATGGAACAAAGAATTCTGCTGATTAGAACTTTGCTTTGTTTCATCTCTAACTCTGCTAATTAGCAGAGATGCTAGCAGCAGTATAAATAACTATGCCTTTCTTTCAAAAGTAATTGTATCCAAAAATATAGTATACAATATTGTATACTATAGATACACAAAATATTGTATACAAATAGATAATTAACACACAATATTAACTATTATATTTCATTTAAAGGAATAGTTAAATATGAAGTCTTACGAAAACTTTTACAAGAATAGATTACATTTTTGCTGCCAATAGGCACAGTGGGATTCATCATGCATCTATTCAAGCTCCTTTGGAATTGGTAGTTTTCTTCTTAAAAAAACCCCTAAAATCTGAAGAAGTAAATTTCCTGTAGGAAGGGGGTAAGACACCTTACCAAGATGATATGAGATAAAGGGGAGGGGCATTTCCTACAGCTTGGTCTCTCCAACCTGGTGGTGAAAATCCTTCACTTTGCTTAGTATGGAATTCATTATAAAATGAGATACCAGTGTCTACAGAACTTACCAAGAGTTCTCAAAGGGAAAGGTAAATCATGCCACTGCCAAATCTTCCTATTCCATGTCTTGATGAGACAAAATCTGGTGGGCTCTGTGGAGGGGGAGTCTCCCAACCCACATTTGGCTTGGTCTTGCCCCTCCTGTCATGAGGCTGCAGGGAAATCTACTGGTGGCTCCACTCTGTGCAATGAGCAATGGCCAAGCATTTTGGCAGGTTTTGGCCGAAGTATTGGCTGAACTTTTTGCCTGTTTCTGTAGACAGGAGCCTGGATGATCAGTGGTTTACATGATGGAGACCTACAGGAAAACTTTCCAGTTGACTTGTTGCAGTGAAGTGAAACAATGTGCTTTAAGACTGGCATTTTGTTTTAGATCAATCTATGGAAGCATTTGCTGATTTTAATGGGTAAAGAAAGATCAATCACTTCAAGGATGACAGAAAATGGCTGCAATGAAACCTGAAACACTTCCCAACTAAAATCATGAACAGTCAAGTAAAACATTCCTGGAGAACATAGAAAAATATTAAAAGTATTGACAGATCATAATGTCAAAAGAGGAAAAACCAGTGGGACTGCTCATAAAATAGGTGCTAGTGTAAGGCTTTACTTTATTAAGACAGAAAAGAGGCTTTGATTTCCAAGATATTTAGGTACCCAATATCAGTTACATTAATGATAATTACAAACATGAAATTGACTCAGAAAACTTGCAGTACTGAGGTGTTTGTGAGCTTTTGGTTTAATAATCTTTTGATATCCCTGAGCAATTTATTTCAATAGATTTTTTTTTCCTGAATACCTTTGAGTGCCAGAAACATTTTTCATTCTTGAAATCATTCTCTGATAGAGTACTTTTCAAACATGTAACATTCAACCCCATAACTTAAACAGTGAATCAGGGTTTTAGATTATGTAATGCCTCATTCTTATAGTAAAGATTTAAAGAGAGAATAAGAAGGGACATCTCATTTATTTTTCTGTTTATTATTTGGTAAACATCTACAGGAAAGTAATAGTTCTGGGTAAGAGAGGCAAATAGAATGGAAAAGGCCTCACTTGATCATATATGATTAACAGAATCTTTTTAAAATAGTAACAGACCACATATTACATGGAACGTACAGTTTCTTCTTGAACAATACGTACCATATATATAGATATCTTATTAAACATTCACAAGGTACAAGTCATCTAAAGCAGAAAATCCTTTTTTTAAAGTGAAAACCAGCTTCACTAAAACATACAACTGAGGGTAGCTGTATACGGACTGAGAACCTTTTAAATCTCAAATGATTTTTTGTTCTCCCATTTTGTGCAGAAACTGTATTTGAAAACTAGCTTGTGTGATGTCACATTGCATTCTGCTATGTCCTAACAGGAAAGTTTTTATGACAGCAAATGCAGGAACAGGTTGAACAGCTCCTGGGGTCTGTACTCTGTGTGTAGCTGTTAGTCAGAGATACTTGGTTCAAGCCAAATATCCACTTATTTGCGTGGATGAGCTCTGAGAGTTGATAAGGGGCTTGCATGGCACTGCTAAGATAATGTACACTTTCCTGTTATTGGAGAAAAGCTACTTGCACAAATAATTCCTTTAATCAGAACTACCTGAATGTGGAAGAAATTCACAGTGGAATTATTAACTGCATAGATGCAAGATGAATGTATATGCTGTTACTCTTGCAGTCTTCATCTCAAGAGCTCAAAACTCCACCACTTCAGCCTGTTGTTGGTGCTCAGCTCAACTGTCGCTAAATATATCTAGTTACACTGGTTTGAACAATTTTTTGGGGGGCCATCAGCTTTTGAGAAGACAATTTTGTTCTGATCCCATGACTGAAGGAAGCATTCTTGTTTATAATAGTGATCACCTGTTTTGTAAGTGGATTTAATGTGGGGGTTTTTTTCCTAATGAGAATATAAACATCCTATGTCACTTAGCTGAAGGACAGATAATCTTTGTAGCTTCTGGGAGAATGAATCCTAAGAAGTTCTTATGTGGCTGTAATGAAGAGACAGTGCCCACTTAAGAATTTTCTCTGAGAGGCTGCTGCTCAACTACCAGTGTTGTACTGCTTCCCATTAAATACTGTCTTTTACAAATTAAATAATGAGCACAAGATCATCAATTAAAAAACTGTACCCCCAACTTATTTGAAAAATTGTACCTAAGATGTACTGCAGAATGCTGACAAAGTAATTCTCTTTCTAAAATCCTCTTTCTGTCATTAATTTGTCATCTGGTTTCTTTTTATTAGTCTCATAGCCAAAGTGAACTCTTACTTCAAAGATTTATTTTTTTAACACATTTCTTTCTTTTATTCTTTTCCACTCCTAGATTCACTCCTAATCAAAGTGAATAAAGTCATGAATATGAGAGATCAGGGAAAAAATTGAGCTCATATTCCTTGTATTAATTGTTATATGCCAAACTATGATTAAGTGAGCAGACAAATAAAATTGCAGACAAAAATTAAATTTCATTTGATTGTTCAAACCCTTCAAGATTACCTTATTGCTTTAACAAGTTGTTATCTTATACTACTTGAGAAAGAAAAAAAAAGAAGCAAGTGGACTATGTTTGTGAGAGAGAAAAAGTTTCAGAGAGTAAATTCAGATTCACTGACAGGTCCTGAGGAGAGCTGCTCTCAGTTCTGTTTTCAATCCCTGGTTACAGGTGAAAGTCTCTACAAAACAAACAAGGGAGAGCCTGGTTTGTGACCATCCTTCTCACAACAAAGTATGAAATGAATATGATTTAAAAATTTGAATCTTCCCCCTCATATTTTGTCCTTGTTCCAGTCTCTGTCTCTGGCCTGTATGCTGAAAACATGTATTTATCAAAATACTGACCGCTGCTCTAAATCTTTGTGTTGAATACAAGTGGTTTTTTTCATACTTACAAATTAAACCTTGCCTTACTTCTTAAATACTCTACGGTGCACACTGGCATTCATATCTTGACGTGAGGTGTCTGTTCTGTTCACTTTCTAAGGGTATTGGAATTCTTCCCATAAAATTATGTAGTATTGAATTTGAACTTGTGTTTAGATTAGAGTAATAAGTGATTCTTTAATTAAATTTTTTTTTGTTCCATTTCCCTGGTATGATGTCAGGGATCGTTTAATCTAAAATATTCCTAGTGATAGAGGCTTTGGGAGGTCCCTCCTTTCAGGTAGTTCTAGAGAGTGATAGCACCCTATCTGAGCCTCCTTTTGTCCAGGCCAAAAACCCCCAGCTCCCTCAGACACCCTTCATCAGACTTGTGCTCCAGATCCTTCCCCAGCTTTACTGCCTGTCACTGGACATGCTCCAGCACCACAATGTCTTTCTTACAATGTGGAATTTCCGCACCGGAAAAAGCAGCAAATATAATGGATATGGGCTGGGACACTGCAAATATGTTCCCCACCATCTTCTCCAATTCTCTAACACAACTGAAGTCAGTTAGGAGCTTCATGTCTCAATGGTAATGAATAGTTTAAGTAAGTTTCAACAACAGATTAAAAAAAAGTAATTTTCTTTTCAGAAGAAATAAACAGTTTTCCAGTAAACAGATTTCTCTTTAAGTCTAGCATCAAAGATGCATAAATGAATTTAAAATAATGAGTCATAAATGCACTAAGAGTATTATAGCCAAGCTTTTCTTTGTTGACATTTCTTTCTATGTCCTTGAGAATTTGTTTTTTTAATGTAGTAATTGACAAACTCAGCACAGTCTGCAATACTGAAAATTTGTTCTATATTCCTTCTTAGTTTCAGCTTTCTCTATACCTAAATTAAACAAGAAAATGTATGCCATGGACATTTTTACAACAAATCAGTGAAAGTTCCTTGTGGTAGTCCAGCTCTGGATCTGATTGAATTAGAAAACAAATCTAGAAGATTTTTATTCCAAGAAACACAGATCTTCAGTAATCAAAGGCAAGAAAAATTTGTGAAATCTTTGTAGCTGTGGAAATTCAATGCTGGAAGTAATAGTGCTGATAGAACTATATTAACCATGCTTTTGCAAATAAATATCACCTTTTACATCTTCACCTGCTATTAATTAAAACATCTGAGAATTAAGGAATAAGAATGAAAAAGCACAAAAGGCAGGCTTTTGTCTATCTTAATAATAATATAGATCTCTAAAAGACATTCTGAGCATTACCGAGTTCTGACCTCTTCTGCCCTGTTGTTAGAAGTTGCTTCAGTATTGCAGAATGTCTGATTTCTCTAAAAGACATATAAAATGAAGCAACTGTTAACGAATACATCTCAGGTGCCGGTAGCTCAGTTTGCAAGCGGCAGATTGAGATGCAGGTTGAGCTCTGGGTGGGAACCTGAGACATGAGGCCATGAACTGCCAACCCATTTGCTAACAAAGACTCACAGAGACCGGTGGCACCGGACACGTGGATGGTCACTGAGAGAGAAGGGCAGAGTGGGAGACTCTAAAAGAAGAGCTAAACATGTGTGCAACTATAATCCAAGGGTATAAAAGCCCAGGGATTCTGTTGCTGGGGATCCTCCTCCTCGGCACCAGCTCGATCTGTTTCTGTATTACTGTGCCATGAATAAATTGCTTTATGGTACTAGACATCTGAGACTATGCCATGGGAAACCTAGGCTGAACCAATAAAGAAACCTGGTCTGCCTGCAAGTGGGGCACCCATCAGCTCACTGGAGCTGACCACTGCCAAGGGACTTCAGTCCTGAGAGTGAAAGTGTCTAGTATTGGGAGTACGGCTGCCAGAGAGTTTTGTTGATGGTCAGACTGGACAGTTTCCTGAACATTAACAAATCGAAAGTGAGTAAAGTCAATGTTTTCATTTATCTGATGTGCATCACTGTTTAACTGTACATGACTTACAATTATATTTCTTCAAAAGGAAGGACCTGTACTATTTAACAAACATCCATATACAATTTTAAACTCCAGGCTGTTTTCATGTTCTAGCAGAGACAGGTTGTACTCCATGTTCTCTACTTTAAAAAGAATATATGGAGGAGGTGAGGAAAGATTTTCCAGGGATTTGGTTACTGGGAGTGGATTGGAATTTCAGCACTGAAATACAGGTTTTATTACATTACCACTAGACACAGAAACTAAGAGCTTAATGCAATCTGAATATAAGCTGTGAGGAGTCTTACTTGTTTCAATAAATAGTAAACATGATTAAGAGCTGGGTTTGTGTTACTGACATTTACTTTCCTTGATGACATTTCTCTTGGTAGCGAAAGCCACAACTGTAGAGAAGAGTACACTTCACGTTTCTAAACTTTTTATTTTGCTATCCGTGCGAAAAAAGAGGCAATCACATTTTTTTTCCCTGGGGTTTTGGTTTTTTTTTATTTTCTCTTTTGGACCTGATGTGTTGCTTAGGGCCACCCAGGGTAAGGTTTTCCCTTGATTTGTGTTGTGGAGCAGAGGGGCACAGGCAAGCCTTATCATTTTAGAACACTAATTTACAAACTTGAATTTACATCCTTGAATAACTTAAAGGAAGATCACAGCGCAAAGAACATATGGGGAAAAGAAAGCAAAAAGGACAGCTTAAATTCTAGAGAGCATTAAAATGTGTTTGAAGCAAGCAGCTTACTGCAAGTAGTAAATTGTTGCCTGTGTTCTTCTTGGCTGCCCTCGGCTAAGGACGCCGGCTCCTGAGAGCCCAAAACAGGGGTGCAGCTGACGGGCTGTGTGTATTTGACTCGCACCGAGGCGAGGTGGCTCCAGGAGAGTCACAGGCAAGGCACGATAGAAAAGAGGCAAAGAAGGCGAAAGGTTGCTTGAGGGGGTCTCCCCCGTGGACTTCCTTTATTGAAGGGAAGGTTGAAGGCCGCCAAAAGAGAGAGTAGCAGAGGGAGAACTCCGCAAATTACAGGGTATGCAAGGGATTATAAGGGAAGCACAAACTGGGAGGGGTTGAGGGTCACAACCACTAGGGGAACAGGTAAGGGGAGGATACAAGGGTCCAGGGGCCAATCGAAAAAACTGAGGCGAGGGTACAACGAATATCAACCAATAAAACGTCGAACAGAACAGAACTTTCCAGAAGGGTAAGTGGGTCTCAGACCATCGTACCGCCCTCAGGACCCTCCTCCAGGGAGGAGTCCCCGGCCTCTGAGGCGGAGCCTGATTGACTGATGGCCACAATCATCGAGGCCAAGCCCACCACAGTAAATTCCTCACTGTCATCCATGGTTAATCAGCCCCTTATTAAAGGGTTAATTTAATGAGCAGTAGAAGTAGGGCCACCACGAAACTTTACAGAACTCTTACAGTTGTTGTCTTTGCTTTTTAGAAAAAAGAATTCGATCTGAGCCATTTTCAACAGAGACTGAATTGGACCCAGTTCCAGTTATCATAGATTAATAGAATTCTTCTTCTTTTTCTTTCTTTCTTTCTTTCTTTCTTTCTTTCTTTCTTTC
>VZRV01003496.1:289657-393265 GCA_013398115.1 Falcunculus frontatus | reverse complement strand
CGCCGGGCACGGCCTCGCTGCGGCCGCCGCCTGATGCTGGGCGCCGCGCCGGAGACAATAGCGGCCGGCAGCACGCATGCTCCCGCCCCCGGCCCCCCCGGCCCGCCGCCCTTAACCCCTGCACCGCCGCCGCCCGGCGCTGCGCTTGCCGCCACGGGACGCGGAGCCGCCGCTGCACCAACGGGCGGGCGCTGCCCCGCGGAACACAACCCTCGACCCACGCCACGCACACATCTTGCTCCGCAGCGGGGCTGCGACCACCCGCAGGCCTCCGCGACCGGAGCTCCTCCGGGGAGGCCGGACCCGCACGGGGACTCCCCTCGGGCCGTGGGACCCCCAGCGGCTCCACGGGACTCGCTGCCCCAGTTCACCGGGACGGGGGCGGGTGGGGGTAGTGAGCGGTTGGGACTACATCTCCCAGCAGCCCCCGCACGGCGCCCTGCAGTGCGCAGGCGCCGCCCGAGCTCCGCTGGGGCGGCCCAAGATGGCGGCGCGCTGGAGCAGCGAGAATGTGGTGGTGGAGTTCCGCGACGCCCAGGTCGGGGGGCTCGGGGGCTGCCGCATCACCGCGCCGCGGGGGCAGCCCCCGGCCGGCCCGTGACGAGCGGAGCGGGGGGAGGTCCCGGCCCGGGAGGGCTCGGCGGCCCCTCGGGGCCTTTCGCCGGCGATGGACGGGGCTGAGGCGGTCTGGAGTCGTTTGCGCGGAGATAACGCCTTAATTTAAGGGGCACTTAATTTCTAATCTTAATTAGGTGTTGTATGGGTTTTTTAAAATATATTGTCAGGCCTAATATAAGATATTGCCACTTCCCACACGTCTTTCCTCATTTCCTTTTGCTGGAGGTGCTCAAGGCCAGCGTGGATGGGGCCCTGAGGAGCCTGGTCTAGAGAAAACTGTCTGCGTGTGGCAGGGGGGGTGGAACGAGATGAGCTTTAAGGTCTCTTCCAACCCAAACCATTCTATGGCTCTGTCAGTTTTCCCGGAGACTGTTACAGCTACTGTCTCACTGCCAAATAAATTACTGAGTGTTGCTCGATTAAAATGAAAAGTGGGTTATGTTTTTTTGTGAATAGCAAAAGGGTCAGCTTTTGTTTTTGAAGCTGATGGTGATAGAACTCCCCTCAGAGTTTGCCCACATGCTTTTGTAGAAGTTGTTCCTACATCCTTGGAAGTGTTCATGGCTAGGCTGGATAGGGCTTGGAGGAAGGTGTCCCTGGCCTAGTGGAAGGTGTCCCTGCCCATGACAGGGATTTAGAACAAGATGATCTTTAAGGTCCCTTCCAGCCCAAGCCATTCTAGGACTCTATGATTCTGTTCTAAGAAACGTGGGGTTTTTAAGGTGTTGGCAATTGCTTAACAAAGCTAGATACAGTGGGTGAACTACTTCAGCAGGAAACACAGAAAGATTAAAAAAAAAAAGTCTGGAAGCTCTCTTGTCTCATTTGTCCTCTTGTGCTGGAGCAGTAACAGTTCTGCCTTCACCATTGCAAACAGAGGCATTGAATCCTGTGTACTGCATCCAGCCTACCCTCTGTAAGCTCACGAAGCTTTTTACTTTTATAACTCAAAAGCTTTGTATCAGTTTTCCTCCCAGAAGTCTTCAAGCAGCCTCATCTGCTACTGAGGATTTGCCCTCAGGAAACCAGTAATGAGATATGAGGGTACATCTTCCTACATCGCAGATTCACATTGCATCTGGCTCAGGAGATAGGAGGCCTCATGACTTTATTGCTTACTCATAATGACTGGTGTGTGGGAGCAGAAGGGACAGGTGTTGCCATCCCCTGCTGCAGCAGTTGGTTTCAGTGTCACTCCTGCACTGGCACAGACCTTGGCAGAGGATGAACACGGGGGTTTCAATCACTTTGCTTTACTCTGGTGTGATCTTTCTGGAGCTGTTCTGACCTGTCTGCTCTCCTGTATGAAACCAGAGAACTGCTGTGGCTGGGGCTGCCAGACTGCTGCCTCAGGCTAAACTCATTTATATGTTTGTGTCTGAGCTTTTTTTTAGGAGTCTGCAGGAACATTTTTGCAGGTGGGAAACCTGAGCTTGAGAAATTGGAGCACTTTGGCTGAAATCATCCAGTACCAGGCTCGAGCTCTGAGTATAGGCCACACCATCTCCAAAATCCCTACCCCAAAACCAACCTAAATGGAAACAAAAGTCAAAAGAGTGGGCAGCTGCTACATTTATAGCCAGTAGACTTCTGCAAGCACTGCAGTTGTCTTTGTTCACCACGCTGGAGTGTGTCATGAGAAAGCTACAGCACCTAACCTGTAACACTTCAGAAAATCACTGTGTTTTGGGGCCAGTGTTACCTACAAATGTCATTTCTCTGTACAAGCTGACAGAGGTGGCAGTCTCTGTACTCTTCTGATTTAGATGAGACCCACAGACTCTTCTTGGGCTGTTGGCACTATCAAAAGGGGAGTAAAACTCACCCAGTGGTGAAATAGAACCATTTGTAGCAACTCAGTGTGTAGATGGGAGGTTAGGTATGCAGGGAACTGGTATTGCTTGTTGAGAGTTTGCAGCTCTTGAAAAACAGTGTAGCCATGTCAAATTGGCTTGGTCTGTTGCCCCTCAGGTGGAGAGAAAGAAGCTAAATTGAAAACTAATGAAAGTTCAGACAGGAAAAGGAGTTTTCCTTGGCTTGCCTAGCAGAAATCAAGTGAAATGCCAAAGTAGATGCTTGAAGTCTGAGAAGATGCTGCCTGGGCTGTGGGTTCAGAACAGGTTCTCAAATGTGCAGTGCTCCTGCTGTGCTTACTCATGTAATTGTTATTCATGAACAGCAGTTCTAGCTATCCACAGTGTTGTTTTAGGATAAAAACTGCTTTCAGGTTGGTTTGTTCAGTTTCAACTCCCCCCTTCTGGAAGGTTGTGCTGTTTGGTGTTTTTCCTATGCCTAGATAAAACTCTTGTATCTTATGGAACTGTTTGTTGCTGTAAAACAACTTAATTTGTGACCCATCAGAGCAGCAGCCTGACATGTGAAACTTTTAACTTCATTTTGATTGTTCATTACATTTGATGGTGTTTGGTGCCTGGAAAAAAACCAGTTTACCAGTGTTCTTTATTGAAAACAATTTGTGAAGATCTATGAGATCCTGGTGCCAACACCAGAAAAAATAAACTTGTATATAAAATTATCAATCACTTTAAATTGACTATTTTTTACTGTCTTGAGGAAAGATGGCCCCAACTGTATGAAATATGTCTCCTGACTAGCTCTTCATCACATGAGAAAGCTCTGGTTACTGTAATGGCTTTAGTGATCCTCATTTTAATTTCTCGGAAGAAAAATGTATAACATCTGAGAAAAGTTCTTTCTTCTGTTGGTTTGTTTTGTTTGGTTGGTTGTTTTTTGGTTTTTTTATAGATTCAGTAACCTACTTTTTTTGGTAGGTTTTGTTCTGTGTTTTGCTAGGTGCTATGGAGTCGAGAAAGCTGGAATTGTTTATAATTTAGAGATCTTAAAACTAGCTGCTTATTTAGTGTTAGCCTTAGGACTAGGGAAACCTTGCCAGAAGATTGGATTTGCTGCCTAGGAAAATGTAATGAAAGGAGATTGTTCCTGGAAGAGTAAAAATGATGAAACTGGGCTTGGTTTACCATGAGCTGAAACTCTGCAGGCAACTGTAGCTCTTTGCCATGTGGTCTGTAGAGAAGAATGGGTCCATGATGCTGTTTTTCCCTCACTTGGGGTATTTGCAAGGAGGGGATGGGCCCTGGCTGAAAAAGCTCAGAATTTGTGATGGTTATTTTACTATCAGATCTGACTGAAATGGAGTGGGATTTCTGTATTGTCTGTCAGGTTTTAGTGATGCTTGTAAGTAGTAACTGTGGGACATCCTGAAGTCTTGTTACATCCATGCTGAGAGCTCTTAAAATCCTGAGCAGCAGCAGGAGATACATCCTGAGCCTTCAGAGAGGCGGCTTTGAAGATGACAGCAGTTAGTGTGAAGAATGTGGGGCATATTCTGTACTGTGAATGCTCAAAACTCTATTGAAGTCATGTCTATGTTTATGGGCTGAACTGTTCAGCTTTCCAAGTAAAATTTTCCTTTATTCTCTTGGCATTTAAACAAGCTGATCAGCCAGTTCACTCTGCACAAAAAGAGGGGCAGACAATATCCAAACAGTCCTTTTTTTTTTTTTTCTAATGGCCTTTAAGTTATCTCATAGCTTTCTTTACAAGCAATGCCAAAGTAAATTCTGATGCCTCTTGGCCATCTCTCATTTTTGGAGACCAGCCATACTCAAATGGTTGCACTTTTATCTCCCAGTACATATATAATTAAATCTGGCCCTTCAATGAAAGAGAGAGACTGAGAAAGTTCCTGAGCAGGAGCAGAAGCTGATTAATACAGATTATTAGAGATTGCTGATTGAAAGGCTGCAGCTGTGATTGCCACAGTGGGGAGAAGGGAGCAAGGTTTTAGTGCTCATAATGTTGTCTGCCAGGTCGTGTCCTCAGTTTACGCTAACGAAGATGTTTTCTGTATGCTGTCCTGCATCCCAAAATCAACCTCTACATTCCACTACTGTGCTACTTGAAAGGGATGCTACTTTCCTGAACTCCTCCCTAAAGCTGTGTGTTTGACTGAGCAGCTGACCTGACAGGTATTACTTAGTTTTGTTCTGTGTTTCTCTTTAATAGGCGACTGCGATGTCAGTGGATTGCCTGGGACAGCGCGCTGTACTCTCGGGGTGAGTGTGACAGTCCCCGTTAGAAGTGTGTGACAGTCATTTCCACAAGCCAGACCAGCAACCTTCAGGCTGAGTTCAGCTGAAGGGTTGATGGATTGTTTCAGAAAGGTGCAGCTGAATTCTGTTCAAGGCTTAATGAAACTGATTCTGGGTCATGTTCCCGATGGGATACAGAGTGGAGAGATGGCAACAAGAGCACAATAAAATACTTGTGTGGCTTTCCTGGTAAATTCCTTCCCGAATCCCCATATGGGAGGTGGAGCATCATGAAGTACTATTTGGATGAAATACAGACTAGATTATTTTCTAACAAAATTTGCCCCAAATATGCCCATGGGGCTCTCTGACCTGCTTCTCTGCTGGTGCAGTGTGGGATAATACTCACAAAGAGCAGTAGGTGCCACAGACTCCCAAGATGCCCAAGCTTCCAGGAGAGCTTGGTCTTACGTATCCACCTCCAGGGGAAGTCTTCAACCAGCTTGGCAGGGCCCTTCCAGCTCCCGTCTTTCCATACTAACAGCTATTCCTGTCCCCCCTGTCAGTGACACAGTTGCCACACCAATTAGGATGTTCATTTCAGAATCATGTGAGTGTAGCTGATCTTTGGTCAGCCTTCAAGGAGCCAAGTCTTTTGGTACAACTTGGAGGGGTGCTTGCTTCCATGTAAACCCTTAGTCTAGCATCTCTACACAGGAATAACAGGAGGAATGGCCAGTGCTCAGAGCAGCTGTACGGTCACTATGCAGCTGAAAGATGATTAGTTATGTGGTTAATTATATAGGGTTCAATATGTTTTGATGCTGGTCTTCCATAGGGTTCAGCTGGCTCACAATTATTTCTGGGCAGTTTCTCTTGCTTGTAAGATGAATCACACAGGATACCTTGCTTTGCGGGGAGTTGGCCACATCCAGCAGGATGTATGAGCACTGGTTTGCCATCCTGCAGAATTATTTCTGCTGCATATAGAGTTAGCTTGGGTAAGTAATGGAACCAAATCTGTGCAGGACTGTGTCCACCCACGTTAAGCTGCTGCAGCTGAGCATCAGCTCTGTGCAGGTGTTTTTGTACTGTCGGTGGAACCAATCCCTCAGACTGGTATGGAAAGAAGCACCCACGTAGAATCATCTTTGTCAAGGCTCATTAACTCTTCCTCAGAGCAACGTATCCAGGCTGAAACTGTTGCATTGCACTCCCAGGCCTGTGCCACTTAGACTCTGCTGCTGCAGCAGCATTAGGCCAGCAAAGCCTATTTGAATATCTTTGCACCATTTTCCAGCGCTTCCTTTTGTATCCAAGTTATCTGGGTTTTCCTGTGGTGTAAGATGTCTATTACATTTGCAGGTCCTGTCTACTTTCACTGTGTCTTGTTTTTGTTGAGGGGTTGTGTGGGGTTTTTTTTAAGTCAGTTTTGAAGTATGTAGTCAAATGTAGCATTTTCAGGAAGTGTTTTCACTTGTCTTGTGAAATGCTTCTCTTCTTTTGATTCTTGTGCCTCTAGACACAAGGCTGTGAGCTCCATGTGAGCTTGGGGTTTTGAGATCAGTCCTGTGAGATTCAGCCCCTTTGTGTCTGTGTCTTGCAGCCGCCGTTTCCTCTACATTGTCAACCTGGATGCACCAAACGAGGGTCATCGAAAGATCTCCCGGCAGAGCAAGTGGGACATTGGGGCGGTGCAGTGGAACCCCCACGACAGCTACGCCTACTACTTTGCAGCTTCGGTAAGTTCACTCATTTAAAAGCTGTAACACATCGTCTTCCCTGGTCTTTCTTTCATGGGTGAGCCTCTGCAGAGCTGGAAGGCTGTGTGGAGCTGGCACAGACATGCTTCTGCAAGTCACATTGCAAGATCAAGGCCTAACTGATTTACTGCCAGCGAGGTGTTTGGCTTGATGGCTCTCAGTTATTGGGCAGTCAGGGTTGAATCTAGTTTTGCTTGCCTGTCATTTACAAAACACTTTGGTAAATAAATCGAGCATCTAAATGGTCCTTTTCTGGAGGGAAGTGCTCTCTTTCTGATTTCCGTTCTGAGATCTGTGCACTTCTTGAATGTCTTTCTCTGTGCTGTTTTGTTTTCACCTCCCTGCCTTGCTGCTCGGCTGTGGTGCACCAGACAGCCTGTAAATAGCACAGGTCAATACTGGCTCAGCACTGTAACAATTGGGGTTTGCAGCTGGGCATGGACTGGATCAGTGAGGAGTTCCATGAGGCAGTGGGTTGGGCTGAAGAAGCAGTAATGGCTGTGTGAGACTGAGTGCAGTTTTTGGCTCTGCTCTGTACTTGGTCTGTTGTGCTCTGCAGCTTGTTCACCCAGAGCCCTGAGCTCTACTGGTGGAACTCTCAGCCATCATCCATAGCACTGTGGCAATTGGCACCAGCCAGGTGCAGACTGTTTCCAGGGTGAGCTGCCTTTTCTACTGTGTTGTGTCTGCTTTCATAGGCTGAGAGTCCTGGACTAGCTAGGGATGGAGAGATTTCATCTATTTTTTTGAGAAAACACCTAGTCGAAGGTGATTTTTTAGGATTTTTGTTCCTTTTGCTTCCTGGATTGGCTATGATTTTAATTAAAGGCAGTTTTAAAAGTGGACTGGTGCTGTCATCTGGGAGCCTCTGCCTGTTTGCTCTCTGACATTCCCCAGCCTGTCTCTTCCCAGCTCTGGCACATGACTGATGTCTTAAAGGTACCTTCAGCAGCAGTCTGCTTCTGAGTAGAGAGTTAGTAAAACTGGCAAAAGGTGTCCTTCAGTGCCACTTCTGGGCACAGTCTATGGAAATCTAAACCAAGTAAAGAAATGTACTGGGCAGGCCACAAGTGGAATGGGAAAGCTTCTTTTCAAACACACTCTGAAGACAATATCCAGTGATGAATTCATGCTGATCTGAGCAGGACCCTGCTGCAAAGGGGAGCTGTGCCCATCTCACCCATCTGAGCACTCCTGCCTCTTGCTGTTCTGAGTGGACACGGGAACCCGTCTTGTTTCAGACTGAAACCAGGTGTAGCTGGCATCAAACCTTGCTGCTTCAATTTATAAACAAAGATGCTATGATGCTCTGGGGATTTGAACATAGTTGCTGACACACACTGGTTGAGGAATCCTCAAGATGAAATAAGGCAGCTTTTTCAATTTGGGTCAAAACCACCACCTTTTCAGCCATTTCACTGTGCTGTAGACAGCCCAAAGGTCTTATCCCTCTGCATCCTCTGCACACTTCTCCTGTGGATGGAAAAGGAGTGTAAAAGGCTTCCATCCTGTTTGCCAGCAGCCTCACCCGGTTTGCAGTCCTGTTAATTGGAAGTGGTGCAGGCAGAGGGGAATCTGTCCTTGTGTTTAGCTTCTTTCCAGAAGAGCTGGAGCAAATCCTTTTGCTGTGCTTGGCTGTGTCTGCTGTCTGGCTCATGCATGTTTCTGGGGGCTCCTAAGCTGCTGTTTTCAATCCTAGATGCTTGTTTTTTCTTTTGTGTGGCCACAGATTCTTGAACAAGGGGATGATGAAGTTGTTGGAAGTTAATACTGATACTTAGGAAAATCACTGTTTTTTAGAAAATGCTTGTGTTGGGAGGAGCAGTCTCTCTGGTGATGGTTATCTTGTATCTTGTCTCTGGAGTACTGGATAAATCCCATGGGGTCATTTCACTCTACCCCTTAAATACTTCTGTCTATGAAAAACATGCAAAGAGTTTTTTCTTGCCCTGAGCTCTTGTGCAGCCCTTGTGAGCAGTTAGAGAAATGCCATATATTATTGCTGAGCTGGGACGAGACCTCCCATTTCAGAGACATCTGTAAAGTTTTATCTAGCTGCAAGTTGAAATTCACATGAAGCAGCTTTGGGGTAGGAAGAAAATCCACCACCACCACAAAAAAAAAACCTGCCACAAAAATTGTAAGGTAACAGTTGGACTCAGTGATCTTAGAGGTCTTTTCCAACCTCAGCAATTGTGTGTTTCAGTGAAGTCTCTTATCTTTTCCCTCATCTACCTAAAAGCCTGAAAACAAGGGGCTAATGAAAATAACATTTTACGGTTTTGTTCTTTCTGGTTTTGCACAATCAGCATGAATTTCCAGTCATGATCCACTGTGCTTGGCACTGTATGCACCCACAAAGGCAATTCCTGCCCCAGAAAGATTAGAGTTGGCCTGGCCCGAAGTGAACCTTGATTGAGACAGAACATGAACTTGCAGCACAATAACTAGTTTCAAGTAACTTCGTGTGTGGCTGCATTTGGGGAAGGACTTATTCCTGGAATGAGTGAAGGAACCTTAAGTAATGTTGTCATTGATACATCTGGTTTGCCTTTGTTTTTTACAGTTAGTGATAAACATTTAAAGCTTTTCTCCTGGGCTGTCAAGGATGGGGGCAGTATGCTTGAGGAGGTGACCTTGAAGCCATTAGACTGTATTGTTTGTATTTGGCAATGGCCCTGATTATCCCAGAAGGGAATTGAGAGAGAGCTGAGGACAACCAGTGGTAATCCATCATCCCCCTCACCAAAAACTCTAGTTGTGACTCTAACAGACTGGCAGGGTATTCCTGCAGAGAGAATTTATCTGCCTGTTGCCTGCAGTTACAGCATGTTGTTAGGAAATAAAGGCTCTGAGAACATAATTTTGTGGAAACATTTTGCAATGTGGCTTTTTTTTCTCCCATTCTAGTTTATCTCCAATTTTAAGTGGGTGTAATTAAAGTGTAAGCTTTTGAAAGTCCTTGCAGCCTGTATTTCATCTTTGCTCTCCTGCTTTGGGCAAGGACTTTGCTAATCACAGCGTGACTCATTGTTAACTGAGGTTGTTCAAAGTGAAGGGAACCTGGTCATAACACACAGATCCCTGTCCTGCCTCGTTTGCCTGAGACTGTCTCTCTTTTCTTCCATCTAATTGCAGAGCAACCAGCGCGTTGACCTGTATAAATGGAAGGAAGGTAATGGGGAAGTTTGCACATCTCTGCAAGGACACACACGTGTGATCAGGTGAGGAACAAGCAATGCTGTGGGCTGCTGAGTGGAAAATGATGCATTGTTTCATAGAAGCTGAATGTTTCGGTCCTGGCCCCCTCAGGCACTGCTCTGTTCTACTGTTTCTACTCCCTTCTCTAGACTGGACTGCCTTCCCATTTGGTGATGATGTCATGTGTGAGGCGGCTCACCCTCTCATGGCTCCCCCAATATATCACCTTAGCCCTTGATGGCTTGAGTGTCATTGCCTTAGGCTGCTGTCCTTGTAAAGAGCAGCAGCCATCATCTGGGAAACAGATAGCAGCATGTTTATTAAATTGAATCCCAGCTGTGTTTCTGTGTGATAGCAGCTTAATTAAGGCAGGTAATCCCAAAGACCAAGTTTAGAGAGTGTTACAATGGTGCAGGGGAGATTTTTGCCTTATGTTTTAAGGTCGTATTTCAATGCTGGGTTGGAAATGCAGTTGAAGGACTGTTTTTACTCAAGCTCCTGACTGTGGAAAGTATTTGCAGCCCTTGAAATGACAGTTGTTTGGGCTGACTGGAGGCTGTTTGTGTCCCAGGTGCTCTTGGTGTACCCAACAGGGAGGCATCCCTAGAGTGAGGGGTAGATGCCAAGGATGTATGGTTACTGAGAACTCTTTGAGACAGTGTCCCTTTGCCTGGAGGGGAAAGAGCACATACACAGTAGCTGTAAAGTTCAGGGCTAGGAGGATGCTTCACTGGAATTTACTTAGAAGCATTTCATTGCTTCTTGGAATTTACTTAGAGAAATTATTAAGATCTTGCTTTTTACTTAAAAAGTTTCAGTAGATGTCATGGAGTTGCTGTGAATTTGTTGGAAAATGTACTGGCAGCTTGTGAGAACTTGATGCAAACTCTGTGTGTGCTTTTCTTTACTGATCTACTGTGATTTTGCATTTGCAGTGACCTGGACTGGGCAGTGTTTGAGCCAGACCTACTGGTCACCAGTTCTGTGGACACATACATCTATATCTGGGACATCAAGTAAGAATCAGTGTATTTCTGCATTTTGGGGAAATCACTGGACTCCTTTCCATAATTATTAGCTTGCAGGGCAAAGCACGCCCTGATGGGTGCTGCTCTTTAGCTGTGCTTGCAGGGGCTTCAGCTACTTCCCATTGTCTCCAAGATGACTTCTGCTCCCCTATTTTCAAGCCAGTTCAGAGTCAGTGATGGGCAGTAGAGTGGTACAGTTAAGTACAACTGTCTGGCTTCACTCCCTGCCCACTTCAGGTATTTCCTTGCAGGCTTTTCTTGGAGCCCAAGGGTGTTCCTCAACCTGCTGGCTTTTTTTAGCTGAATCAATGAGCTTTCATGATCCTGTTGCCATTTTCTACAATATTCAGTGATTGTTGCTGGTTCTCCCTCAGTGGTGGGAAGACTGACAGTGGTATTCAGGAAGGTTTTCCTGTTTGTACCTTCCCTTGTTTCCTGGTGCTGCTTTCTGCCATGAGTATTTTCAGCAGATATTTCCAACTATATGTCCAAATTTAAGCCCCGTATTTTACACCCAAGAAGCAAGGAGCTGGCACTGGGACTCCTGGGTTCTCTTGCTGTCTGTACAATAACTCTTTATGACCCCCAGCAAATCACTTTGTTCCTCTCTTCCGACCTTGCTCAGTTATCATAGGAGGATAATTATATAACCCCACTGCACCAGGCTACCCGGAGGCTTGCTTAGCTCCTATGAACAAGCACTTAGATCCTTGGTTAAATGGTGCTTCAGAATGACAATATATTATTAATGTGTAATTAAAAGACATAGAGATACAATAACTGCTGGTTGTTTTCCTGTGATACTATTTTATCACCAAGCAGAAAAATAGAGATCTCTGAAGGTTGTTACCAGAAGTCCTCCTTTAACTCTGTTGTGCTCTTCCACTGTTTTGTGTCTGCCTGTATCACTTGCCCAGAAATGCTTCCTTAGGCAGTCTCTGAAAGCCTCTACATCCCACTTGTGCTAGGAAAGGCTCTGAGCTTGCTGTGGCACTGAGGTCCTGGTGCTGCTGGCCTCCAGCAAATTAACATCCTGCTGAAGTGACTATCTCTAATGACACCCTGGGGAGGTAGCCCTGCAGTAAGGGCAGCTGGAAATTCCCCACTTAATTTTTCATACAAAATAACTTTTTGATTAGGCAGAAATTATTAGAGGAAGAGGTACAGTCCATTCCAGAAAATGCTCTGCTTTTCAGCAAACAGAAGAAGCTGAAGACAATACTCCTTATTTTCACTGGCACTTTTCATGAAAGGGCAGGTGAATTCCTGAGGAGCCAGGCCAGGAAGTAAAATATTGCCTTGATCTATGCCCTGGCTGCTAGGAGTTGTCATGGTGCCACACTGGGTCCTGCTGCTATGGAATTTGGTTTGTAGACAGAATTTGGTCTGCACACAACTGGGCTGATTTCCTACTAATTTTGTTATTATATGCTAGACATGAGGTTTTTGCTCTTTAGTAACTGCTCCATCTGCTTTGAATCAGGATCTGCAAAGGCTCGACGAACGCACCAGTGGCTTTTGTTGAGCGTTTCCGCATCTCTGTTTGTTCCTTTAATCCTCCTTCGAAAGGCTGTTTTGTTGCTTCCTGCAGCAACAGTTTGCAAGCCCTGTTTCCTTGCCTACCCAGTTGCAATATGCCACGCTTTGTGTATGCTTCTCCTCTCTCTAGTCCAGTCCAGCTCTGTCCTCTGTCCTAAACTTCCTGCTGCATGTGATGGCAAGGATCATAGAATAGTTTGGGTTGGAAGGGACCTTAAAGATCTAGTTCCATCCCTCTGTCAAGTGCAGGGACACCTTCCAGTAGACCAGGTTGCTCCAAGCCCCATCCAACCTGGCCTTGAACACTTCCAGGATGGCTGTTGTCCTCCAGCTGCTCACCTTTATTCCATTTAATGCTGGTATATTTTGGTAAGCAGAAGGTTCATTAGGTCCCAAGGCAGCAATAACATTAGTGCTGGAATACCAGAGAGCTCACTGGGCTGGACTATGCTGTGTGTACTCACAGTGGCCACATTGTATTTCAGAGACACCAGGAAGCCCACGGTCTCACTCTCCGCAGTTGGTAAGTCTGACTTGTGATGTAGGCAATAAGCAATGTTATTGTTGCATGCCCCTACTGTTACTCCTCCCTTGCCTCAAGCTCCAAGGCCAGGCATGGCAAAGTACAGAAGTGCCACCATGTGTGATTGTCCCATGTAGGAGCAGCCTGAGAGGCTCAAGTTCACAACTCCTTTTAAAGAAGCAGAATTCGGAAGAGACGTGGAGCCCCTTGAGGTTCCTAGGCATGAAGTGCAGTTATGGTCCTTGGACTTGCTGCCCTGACATTGGTGAACAGCCACGTGGAGCTTCCTCCGTGCTTAACCACCCTGCTGCACTGCTTGTCCTGGGTTGCCTGTCTGTAATTTCCTCACATCCTTTTATGTTCAATTGAATCAGTTGGGGAACTAAACCACACCCCAGGCAGCACTGTGCCAACCTGTCCCCTTGCTCACTGAGGGTTGGGTACAGCAGCTGGCTGTATCCACTTCCCTGGGGTGCTGTCTTTGGGCTGTGCTCGCTCTGGAAAGGCTCTTGTCCTGGCTGATGGCAGGGTGAGTGTCCAGCCCCTGCAATTCCACCCGCTGGCAGGTGCTGCCTGTCCGTCCGCACTGGCTGGAGCTGGGACTGGGCACGGATGATGAGCAAAACGTCCTTTCCCTGAGTTACTGTTCCCAGTACTGGAGCAGTCCTCATAATGTGTAACTCTTATGCTCTGCTGCTTACATCTCCTTAGGCTACACATCTGCAGCAGCTCCCAATCCCCTCCCAGCCAGCAAACCTCTCTGTCACAGAAATGGAAAAACCTTACTGAGTCAGAGAGAAGCAGTGGTTGGTTCTGGTGTCTGGGGTGAGGTTTCATGGCTGAGCCAGCCCAGCAGCCTGCTCCCCAGAAAGCTTCCTTGCTTCCTTCCTTCCTCCTGTGCCTAATGCTGTTTAATGCTGGTCCAGACCTTTGTGTACCCTTCAGTGAGTGGATCAAATCAATCAACTGGCAGTCTATTTGCAGCTTTTTATCCCCCAGAATAGCTTTTTGCCAGGTTGTCAGGATGAATCGGCTCACCATGCAGCAGGAGATGGGTAGTGGAGGTGGGGAATAGCAGCAGTCTGTGATCTGTTTAGCTTTCTCATGGATCTCACCTTTCTGATAGCTCAAAAGGTTTGAAAATACTGGCAGAATAAGGATGAACAGATACATTATGCTTACAATATCTGAATAATCCACATTAACTGAAGCCCTGCTTTGTTTCGTATTAGAAATAACCACCCATCTTCTGATTTGACTGAGTCCCTCATGATATCACATATAAGTCATATCTGGACCATCATCCAGTTTCTTTACACTATCATTGATGTCTTTGACTTCTGTGATGTGTTTTGATAGATGGACCTTCTGGTCCACCCAGTGAGTCCACCACCAGTGAGTCCACCTCCAGCTGGCCACACCCAAGGTCACCTGCACTGCAACCTTCTCCTACACCTGTATTTTAATCATAGATCAATAGCACTAGTTGCCTGTGTAGCAGCTGACAGTATGGAGGGTGGTGGGGAGATGAAATGGGCCCTAAGCAACTGGAAGTAACTTGAATAAAAAGAGAGGGCATTTGGGAAGGAGGTGATGAACCTACATTTCTGGTCTGGAGGAAGTTGCTCAGAACTAATGGACATGAGTATTTTAATCAGGTCCAGCCACTGGCTAGAAGATGTGATAAAAATCTCTAGGCATGCAGCTGGAACACTTGCTTTGCTGTCCTGAGGATACAAATGATACACTGAAGCATCAGGAGTTAATAATTTTCATGCCATCCTTCATGATGACTTCTGGGATATCCTTCCTCTGAACTGCCTTTCCTGGGCTAAGAGCAGCTCTAGGCCCAGGCCATGGGACTACTGTGCTGTTTTCTCTTTAATTGCTTGTTTTGGCCTGCTCTGTTTGTGCTGCAGCTGGAGCTTCCCAGGTGAAATGGAACAAGAAAAATGCCAACTGTTTAGCAACAAGCCATGATGGGGATGTCCGAATATGGGACAAAAGGGTAAGATGAGGGCTTTTTGAGCAGTCTGTATATATTCCCACCTACACAATACAGATAATACTCTGGTGACAGATAAATACTGAGGAAATGTACTGCTTTATCCCAAATCTCTCTTGTGGGTCAGTTTAAACTAGAGAGAATTGAGAGTCCAAGTGCCTGAAGAGAGTATGTAGGTAGCCTCCTTCCTCAGAAACTGTGCCCATTAACATTTTCCTTTTGATCTCATAGTACTTAACTGTTTAACAGAGTATAAAGTATGATTTAGGGCTGCACTTGATGACTGGAATTTGCCACACCTTCACAGGATTTTTTTTTCAACTACTTTTGCTGAGCTATTTGCCATTCCCCAGCAGGGGTGGTTGTTCTGTCTGTCTTGCCCTTGTTAAAGTGTCTCTTTTTATGCCAAAGAGCTAGACCAAATTCCAGGAGTCCTGTGCCGAGAAGGACAATGTCTCTCCTTGCAGAAACCCAGCACTGCAGTGGAGTATTTGGCAGCTCATCTCTCCAAAATCCACGGTCTGGACTGGCATCCTGACAATGAGTATACACTGGCCACTTCCAGCCAGGACAACTCTGTCAGGGTAAGTGTTGCTTCTGCAACTCCTGCTAGGGAGGTGGAAGGATGGTGGAGCAGATCCCCTTCTGCTGCTGCTGAAGTTTTGGGGAGCGCTTTGCCATTGGCAAGATCTGTATCTTTATGTTTTGGTTTCTGGCCACCCGGTGTGTTGAGCCAGGACTGCACTTTCAGAACAGGCTGAGAGGTCACTGAAGAATGGGTGCGCATATGTTTGCCACATATCTGTGGTGATTAGGGCAGTATTGAAGCTGAAAACAACTGCCTCTGCTTGTTGCTTGCCAGAAAGGACCAGACCACAAATGCCAGAAGAGCCTTTTTCTCGAAATGCAGTGTTGCTAGCCTCAAGCTGATTACAGCAACTTGAGGGGAGACATACTTCAGGTCCTGGAGTTTCCAAACTCATATTGAACAGGATTATCAATAGAGACTGCCGCAAGCACTGTCGTGCAGGGCCTCTTACTTGAGGGGAAATAGTGTGCTTTGTATGTCAGCCAGATGGAGTTCATTCACATTGAGCTAAGCTCTGAGGCGAATGCAATTGATGTGTATTCTAGCAAAGCAAAAGGTTAGATTCTTCATTAGAAAATTAGCAGTAACAGCAGGGTGGGCCTGCCTCCAGCCTGGACTGGCACGTTGGCTGGCAGCCTGCAGGGTACCTTGTAGCTCTGAAAGCCCAAGCAGGCTTCCTGTCTCCCTGCTCTAATTACTCAAGCTATGATCACTGTGAATATGACCCCAAGTCACTCATTTTCTAAGGGATGCTGCCAGATGCTGATAGCTTGGTATTTGTCCTTTGGGGCCATCTCTGCTGTTAATGAATGGGATTGCTAATGATGCTGTGGGCACCCTGGCATGCTTTTTGGTCTGTTCTATCTGCAAGCTACATGGAAAACTACAGCCTGAAAGTATAGCCAGCTGACTCCTGCCTTTGCTTGCCTTTCTCTTGGTTTATTTTTTTTGGTTTTTTTTAAGTTCTGGGATTACCGTCAGCCTCGGAAATACCTCAATATCCTTCCCTGCCAGGTTCCCGTCTGGAAGGCAAGATACACGGTGAGTGAGAAACTCCCACCAGCTCCACTTATGCTCTGAGAAGAATGCACAGAGAGACATTAAATAAAGAACTGCCAAAGGGTTTCTCACCAGTTCTACTTGTGGACATTATTAAGTTGATTTTAAAAATCCCTCTTGGTGCCTAAAAGGCCTAGAAAAGCAGCATCCATAGTGGGGGCATTTAGGAGGAGGAGTGAGCAAGCACCCACCCATGTGAAGCTAAGGCTCTTAAAATCAGTCATAGCTGTTTTCTTCCCCAGAGATCTGAATGTGGCCTGCAGCCAGTGCTGTGCCTTGAATCTTTGATCCCCTTTCCCTGTCCTGACAGTGAGGGGTGTAGGAGTGGGTTCCATGTTCCTCTGAGCATTGTGACCCTGAGGAGCTGCTGGGGCTCAGTCCCCAGGTAGCAGTTCTTGCAGCTCCAGACAGATTGTACAGGATCCCCGGTGAAAAGTCTGGTGAAATCCCTCCAGCCTCACAGCTGAAAAGTGAGGAAGCAGCGGAAAGAAGTTATTCATCCTAAGTGAGCTGCATTGAGTATCTCAGTGTATTATATCTTACCCCTTGAAACAGTGTTTTTGCACAGCAATTGCCTTGGACTTTCCCGGGTTTTGGCCTGATTCTGTTTTGTGCTGAGCTAATTTAAAACCTTTGCATTTGTGTTGGTGGGAAAAGGGAAAAATGAGAGTATGATAATAGCATGGGAACATAACTCTTCCTGGCTAACTGGAAGGGTGTTTCTCTCTCAAGCCTTTCAGCAATGGGCTGGTGACAGTGATGGTCCCCCAACTCCGTCGGGAAAACAGCCTCCTCCTCTGGAATGTCTTTGACCTGAATACGCCTGTCCACACTTTCGTGGGACATGATGATGTGGTGCTGGAGTTTCAGTGGAGGAAGCAGAAAGAAGGTGAGTTCAGGGCTGAATGTGCTCTCTTCCCTGCACTGGTGGCTGTCAGCTAACCAGGGGTGTGGAGACCTGACTCCCAGTTGCAGTGCTGTTGCTGTTTGACTTTTGTCTTTCCTTGGAGTAGCTCCTGCCCACTTTCCTGCCCCCCTCAAAATACAGCTGTTCTGTACTGGTTTTATGGCAGTGCCCACAGAAGCACTGCCTTGTTTCCATGCTAACAAAGCAAATCTACCAAATGCTGAGTGGGTCAGCGGTGACTCTCATTGCTTCCACTCTCCTGGGAGTCTCTTTTTAAATGACTCTTTCAGAATAATTTGTGCAAATTATTAGATAGGTGCATGAGTGCAGGCACCCTGCCCCTGCTCAGAGCTGCAGGCTAACCAGTTAACCCCTCATATCATGGCCTGGATGAGCAGCCTGCAGCATATTCTGGACTGCAGACCCAGCAAGCTCACCTTATTTGTGTGCCGGCCATGGCAAGGGAGGAATAACATGGGATAGAGAGTCTGCTTTTAGAGTTCAGTCCTGACTAAATTTTCTAGTGTAAGCAGCTAAGAATAGGAGATTCCATACCAGAGGTTGCATAACCACACAGAGCACAGCTTTGTTTCGAGCACCTCAGCTGCCACTGACAGAATGTGCATGTCTGGCTTTGGTGTCACTTGTGCTACAGCTTTGCAGTGCTGTGTAAAAGTGCTGGTCCAGCTCTCGGCCATCAGCTGCTGGGGCCATTCAGTTAAGCCACCTCCTTTTCCACACCTTGATTTCCCTCTTTCAGAAAAAGGAGAGCAATGGACAACTGTGTTAGGATTTGGAGGCACAGTCTAAGACAGTTTGTGAATGAACATTGGAGCAGGCTTGAGCTACAGTTGGTTTTCTTAGCTAATAGATATATACCTGAGACTGGATGTCTTGCTTGTCTCAAGCAACATAAATCAATCACACAAACGTTCCAGGTCTGCTTCAGTGTGGAGACAACCAAGATAGCACTAATTTCCTTCCACAGAGTCCATTGTGCTGTATTTAGACAGCCCCTATGCCTCAGCAGAGGGGTGTAGGAAGCAGCTGTGCAGCACCAAATTCCTAAGCATAGCAGCTGTGTGACAAGGGAAACTTAAAACTGTATCACAAGACCTAAACATGGACATAAATAGGTCTGTGTACTTCTGCCTGTTGATAGACAGTATGTGGTTAGATCTATTTCCTTACAACCTGAACTTAGCATCATCTCTTTCAGAAGCAAAAAGAGGAAGGTCAGAACCACTTTCTCTTAGGTTAGAAATGTTTTAAAACATCTACCTTTTGAAACAGATTTGATGAATTAAAAGATATTTTCACTTTACACTTACAGTTGAGAAACATTTACTATATGATTTCTTCTACTTAAATAAATATTGTTGCGGGTCTTGTTCATTCTGGTTGGAAAACTTGTGTCACATTCATTGTGCTTTTGGCTTGTAAATCACAGCCTGTTTAGGGGTGTTGTAACTGTGGTGTGGGAAGGCACAAAGACTGATGTGCCTGGGTCAATTCCAAGCAGAAAAGGACTTGCTCTGGCTTTCAGTTTAGTGCCTTATCCATTGGATGTGCCTGCTGGCTTGTTTGAATCTGTTTACACTAAGCACAGGGCTGAGATAGTCTGTTTTCCAGTGGGGTTTCTAATTGTTTCTGTCCTCTTTAGGCTCTAAAGATTACCAGCTGGTTACGTGGTCCCGGGATCAGACCCTGCGGATGTGGCGGATTGACTCTCAGCTGCAGAGGGTATGTGAACACTCTGGCTCTTGAACAGTACACTGTTTTCTTACAGGCTGGATTCACCTCCCCTTCCTTGCACTCCCAGTCACTCCTCTGATATTCTAGAGCTGCAGACACAGCAGTCAGCTGCTGCTTCACTTTCCTCTTCTGCTCCAAACCAAAAACATCCCCAAGGAGACTTGTGATGGGGCTTCTCTTTTGAGCCTGTGTCTCAAAAGTTTCTGTGGCTGTGCAATGCTGCTTTGTTGTCTAACATTAAATGCAGAATTTCGTTTGGGGAAGGTAGAGGGCAGTTACTGCCTGCATTGCCTCTAAAATGCCACGTCCGTGGCTGCAAGGCTGTATTTCTTGGCCATTTAGGTGCCAGGTAAATGTAGGGACTGTGCCCTCTTCTCCCTTCCCTTGTGTCCATTGCCTCTAAGCCTGGGGTGGGTGGTGTGAGTGTGTGGATCTGCAGCAGGTACAGATTCTGATGCAATTACTAGAACAGCTGTGCTGGCTCATACCAGAGGTTCATATGGCCATAATGGGCCACATGGCTCTGTCACATCTTCAGCTGATGTCTTGGCAGGGGATAAGAACGAGGCAGGCATGGAGTGATGTTTCTCTCAGATGCCCTGTCAGCCTCCTGCAGTTTGCAACTTAAGAGGCTCATTGAGTCTGGCGTCTTTGTATTTGATAGAGCTTGATGAGTTTCACTTCCATAGATTTGTTCTTTCTTTTCTTGGACCTGTGTAAATTTTTTGTCACCTTAAACATTGTAGCAATGAGGAGTTTCATGGCTTTTCTGCATGTTGTGTAGAAAACCAGCTCGTTTGTTTATTTTGCCACCTAATTTCATGCTGCTGAAGATGAAATGAGCTATATTCTCTGTGCTGCTGATAATTCTGTAGCCCTCCATCATATCCCTTCTCAGCTGCCTCCTTTTTCAAGTCAAAAGGTCTTGATTTAATTCATCCTTTGTACTAGAACTTTGATTGTCCTATTGCCTTTCACGACCCTTTTTCAGTTCTACTATATACCTTTGGGGATGGGGATCTGAGCTTTGTTCTTTCCAAAGAATTCTCAGTACTCAGTTTAGCTTTTAAATTGTTTGGCATAATTCCATGAAATCATCAGCTTAGTCTGGCTTCTACATCTTGTTCCCTCAGCCTGAACTTGCCATTTTTTCCCAATGTGTGTTGCTTTATATTTATCTGAGCCAAAGTTCATCTTTCATTTTAATACAGTTACTCTGGTAAGGTCCTTCTGTGATTGTTTGCTGTCAGCCACACTTGTTACTGCCCTGTAAAACTTGGTGGCATCAGCAAACCTGGTCATGTCGCTATTCACCTCCTATTCCAGGTTTTTAATGAATATGTTGAGAAGCATGTGTCCCAGCACAGATCCTGCAGGAGTCCTGCAGGTCTGTAACAAACTTTCTCTGTGAAAAATGACCCTTTACTCCTACCTGATATATTTGTGAACATTTGATTTCTTTCCTGTCTTTAAATCAATTGTTCATTCATGTCAGAGCCTTTATTTTTACTCTACTGGCTCCCACTCTTTTGTCCTTGTCTTTGTCTGGATCAAACTACACACATGATGGCATGTTGCTGGTGACCAATGCTGTAATTTGCTACATCACACCCTTATCCTTTCTCTTCCCTTCATTTTCCCAGTTTTCCTGTGCTGAACTTAAAATCCAGGGTTTTACAGTCTCATTTTGATACAGAACCTAGAACAATAGGGCCCCAAGTATGTACCTGGGTCTCTAGATCCTACTGGAGTGTAAATATCAAATGGAGAAAGTGTGCTACTATTAAATTTGATCTAAAAAATTGAACTACTTTTAACAAATTAATTCAAGGAATTAAAGTCATATCAGTTTTAATTTTGACTAAAGGTAAACCTCTATTACTTAGACTGGCCCTATCAATTAAGTGGCTTTTTAAGTGAGCAGGAGATTTGGCCAGGCTGTCTGAGGTGGCAGAGTTGAGGGTGCTGGAAAGTGGAAGATCACCTGTCTTTGTCACAGGAACAATGCAGTCTTAGTCATGACTGTTGCGTGGACAGACCTACCTTGCAAATCCATCTGTCTGGAGAAGTGAGTTGTTTAGTGGTGGCTCTTCCCACAGCTTGGATTCTGTTGTGCAGCATGTGGGTGTGTTTGTTCTTTTCAGCTCTGTGCTAATGATATCCTGGATGGAGTTGAGGACCTCATCGATGGGATTTCTCATCTGCCAGAGCCAGACAAGACCCTTCACCCTCAGGACGCGGAGCCCCAGCATAACTCTGGACATGGGGATGAGGAAGGTGAGAAGTGATGGCTTATGGAACCTCAAACACCAGAATCTTTGTGTTGGGAAGAAGATATATCTTGACATAAGAAGACAGCATAGGCAAAGAACAACCTGCTATTGTTTCAAAGGTTAATGGATTCCTCATCAGGGAGGAGGAAAAACACAAGGGGCTCCTCGGGATGGTCCTCCCAAGTTTTTTCTCTTCTAACACAATGATTCTAGCTATAAAATGAAGCTCTTCCATGTCACGATTTTAATTTAATTGCATTCTCTTTAGGTTGTAGTTGTGGCTTGTTGCCAAAAGTGAGGCAATCAGAAGTAAGTTCTGCCTTTTAAGAAGATAGATTAGTTTAAGCCGAGAGATGAGCCCACAGAAGAGGGAGTGTGTGAGTAAGGCACTCTTGACACAAGCTGCTTACATCACACCTGGTACCTAAACACTTCTGCTGGGGTCACTGTGTGAGCTGATCTAACCAGGAGGTGTTTGCTGGTGTCTTCACCAGAAGCAGATACACAGACAGGTCATGAATTTTTGGTCATGTATTGATGAGAGGTGGCTGAAGGCTGCAGAGCAGAGCAAGAGGGATAGTATCTCTGGCTTCTGAGATACTGAGGGGTGGATGGGAGAGACTTTGACAGAAAGTGTTTGTTTGTCCCTACAGAAAAGAAGACATGCAAGGAAGGAACATGAAGGAGGGTGTGTGTGGTTAAGGCTCTGGCCAGGTTAAACATTTATGGTTAGTGTTTGAACAGTGTAAATACCAGAATAGAAGAGGTTATAGCATCACACGGTGGTGATGTGCATGGAAAAAAGGTATTTAAAGAGATTTCTACAGCTACACTGAGGAAGAAGAATTGGATGCAGCAATGCCTTTATGTCAGTTTGGGTTTAAATTCACAGCTCCTTTCTGTGTTGTAGCCATGCCACAATGGATCTCCATGTGATGGGTTTATGGGGAAGCGATTTGATTCTCCCTTTGGCTTGACAGTAAACTGCAGAGAAGGAGAGAAACTGGTCTAATGTCTGTCCTTTGAATAAAGGAGCAGTTGTGAGGTCCCTTAGTGAAAGCATCTCTTCCTAACTGGAAGTTTCCCGTTCAGCAATTGCTCGTGAAGTTCCTCTCTGCCTCCTGTCCCATGTGGCAACAGAAAAAGTTTCTGAAAGTCATCAGAACTTCTGTCTATGCCAGGGTTTTATAAGATGATAGAAAAAACCCCAGCTACCTGTGCTCCCCATGAGCAGTCCTTCTGGGGTAGCACAACCTCTCTTGCTCCAGTTGGGAGCATTCTCATTCTGGCTGCCTGACCTCTCTTTTTTCCACAGGAGAGAGTTAACCCTTTCACTGTCCCTGATGAGGCACATCCATACATCCCATATGATTTCTGTGTGGGTCTGGTTTCTTCTTTGGTTCAGACTGGTATGGTTTTCCTTGTGGCCAAAGGGAATGAATATGGCTTTTCTGTAGCAGGGTAGATTTTGCTGCAAATAACATGACTGCAGGATTAATGTACAAGCAAATCCCTAGGTAGGAATTTCAGTTCTTTCTAGCCAAAAAGCTATTGCGGACTGTCGATGTTTCACCCTGGGGGTGGCTGCATTTCAGCTGCAGACAAAGCCTCCATGTTATATTAGTAAAGCACTTTGGGGGATCTTTGAAGAGAACGGCACTCTGCAGGTGAATGAGAGAGCCCCCAGCTGTGCCTTCGCTGCACAGCTCTCGCTGCTGCTTATAGAGGAGCTTTAGGAATCTGTACAAATGTGCGGCTTTGGAGGATTAAAAACTAATTGGAAGGGAATGGAAGGAGAAGACAAAGGGAGGGTACTGCCCATACTGGGAACCTCAGAGATGGCTTTTCAGTAAGCTATATGGTATCTTGATCTAGAAATAATTGTCTTCCCTGAGAGCCACTGATCTTCCTTTAATCTCCTTTTCAGCTCCCTTTTCTGGAATATATCTAAGCACTGTAATAGAATTGCAAACAAGAATGATTGGCTAAGCATCCTACCTATCCAAATCCAGCAACCCATTGGGCAGTGGTAATACCAGATATTTGTCCCAGCAACAAAGTCAGTAACTTCTAGGTGAATGCCTGTAAAAGGCTAACTTTTTGCATTTCTTTTCATTTGTTTTTTTTTTTTTTGCTAGGAATAGTCTGTGCAATGTGATATTGCAAGTGTGAGAATGACAGCTGAAAAATCAGGACTTCCCTTCTGTCCTTGGAACCATCATAAAAAAATATATTTGGCCTTCTTAAGAAGTGGTGCCACAGCAAAATGCCCCACTGGAGGTATATAGCAAGAAACGAGGCAAAAGCCAGGCACAGCCACAGGCAGAGACCAATTCTTCTGAAACTCAGTGAAGTTTGTTATCTTAACCATAATTCTTCGTATCCTGCAGCGCTTGCCTGGCTATTTAAATGTGTTCTGGCCTTCAGGGGTTGTTGTCCTCCTGAAAACTGTTGGAACTGGAGAGTTAGACCCAGTATTTTGATGAGTCTTTAAAGGCTGTTAAAGCACTAGAGTGCTTTGCAACATTAAATGCAAATGGCTTCTACAAATGAATTAAGCTTCTATTAGGACCAGAAATACTCCCTGCTCTCTCCCAAAGCATTGTTATGCTTTGGAAGCTTTCCCTGAAAGTCAGAAGTGGTGGAGTGTTAGTCCCAAAGACCAGAGCTCCTCCTGGAGACTGCTTTGGCTGCAGTTCTTTCCTGCTGAACTGAGACGCTCCACTTCAGCCAATCATGGCTCTGGCAGCACTGTGTAGGGAGGAAAAAGGGTCTCACATGAGAAGAGAAGGACCATTTAGGACTGTACAGAGTACAGGCAGGTTCTGTAACCTTCCTGGGAACCCTGTGTGCAGACAGGATTGGTTTTTTGAAGAGAAGGGTCAGAAACTTACCTCTAAACAACAGCTGAGACCCTCTAGCTCACAGGTCTTTGTCAGGTAAAACTCATACCTCCATGTGTCAGAAGAGCAGAGGAAAACCTTCAGTCTTGGCTGCCTCGTGACATCATGTGAAAAAGTCTGCCTGTTATAGCTTGTCTCAACCTGTTTTCCATCTTTCCTGTCAGCCTTAAAAGAAGATTTCCTGAATGACCCCCTGGTGGGAAAGAAAACGGATCAACTGGGGCTGCCTCAAACACTGCAGCAGGAGTTTTCACTGATCAACGTGCAGATCCGAAATGTCAATGTGGAGGTACAGAGTTTCCTTTTGCTGGCTTGTTAGGAGGGGATGTGGGCAGGCTGGCTTATTGGAGCCTTTAGAGAGGAACCTTCTTTGCTGCAGTGACTGCTGTCTGTAAACAAGTTTTATTTTGAGCTGTAGAGATCCTCTTGGCCAGGAGTAGTAAGAAAGAGGGTAATCCCAGACACTGGTGTGAGAGAAATGTTTCAGCACAGTAAGTACACCGGCTGATCTTGAGAAGGCTGGATGGTGTTTTCCTCTCTGCCTAGACTGTAGAGTGGAAGGTGACTTGTTCCATGCAGTTGATCTCATTTCAACTGGTTCTGAATCCCATCTGCTGAGCACTTCCTATCCTGAACTCTGTCCCTCAGTTTTGGCCTCTCCCTTGCACTCCAAACTCTCCTCTGTGCGTGGAAGCGGGCTGGAGGCACAGCACTGAACTGGGCTGCGAGGCTTGAGACAGCTGCCTGTCTCCTTTCCCCACCCCTGTGGTTTCACAGCTCATGGCATGATCCAGATGTAGTTTTCTGAGACAGTGGTGCAGGATCTTAGAAGGTGCCTTTTATTGCTGCACTGGGCCTGGAGCTCTCTGTGGCCGAGTGAAGTGGGCTGGGGTGCAGTGGCTGTTGGGAGCAGAGCCTGTTTCTTGGTGCTACCTGGGCTGGCCATGATCTCCAGATGCTGAGATTGTGGAATGTTGGTTTGCTGGTGAGAGCCGAGTCTGTCCCCATCTACTTGGGGCTTTTTGCTGTCACTGTGTTCCCTGCCCTTGAGAACAGCATGATTTTGTCTTATGTGCGGAGGAATCAGTCCCTCAGCATGAATTTAAGCCACTGTAAGTTTAGAAGTCCTGGGAGATCTAACTAGAGAGCAATTGCTTTTCCTCACAGATGGATGCGGTGAGTCGCAGCTGTACGGTGTCGGTGCACTGCGGCAACCACAGAGTCAGGATGCTGGTGATGTTCCCTGTCCAGTATCCCAATAATGCTGCACCATCCTTCCAGTTCATCAACCCAACCTCCATCACAGCTTCCATGAAGGCAAAGCTGCTGAAGGTGTGTGAGACGTGTGGAGTGTCTTTATAAATGTGCAAATGATAGCTACTTGTAGTCTGGATTTTCCTGACATAACCAAACATCAGACCTTGCTGAAGACATACCACAGGTCATGCTGAACTGATAAATTGTGAAGCCCATAGGATGAGGTTTTTGTTGATGTTGCAGCCCAGTATTAGCCTTTTTCCACTGCTTCTTCATTGCTGCTGTGTTCCAGTGTGATGTTTATTGCCTGAGGATCCCTAACATCCTTCTCCTCATGCAGTTGCCCTGAACCCAGTCATAGACAAAATGACCAGCTAAGCATCCAGCTGCAGAATGATACTATTTTTGAGCTGGAATGTTGCTTCCTGCTCTACTACACGAGCTGCTTTAAAAATGAGGGGATTTTTTTACACAGGCCCTGCTAATTCAGACCAGGTGTTTGATCATCTGGTGTAGCAAATCCTATTGCTAATGAAATCCTTCCCCCAGCAACACACTGATGGATCAGTTTGGGTTCCTTCCTGAAAAAAAAACTGATCCAGTTTGCCACAAACTGTTATGAAACATATGGGCCACAGTAATATTGAAGTTTAAATCCTGGCTCACTGTGCTACTAGGTGAACCTTGGTGCACTGATCAAAGCACATAGCCATTCCTCAGAGCAGACAGCACACCAGTGGCTCCAGTGGACGTTAGGGGATGTCTGTGGCCCGTTCAGGTCCTGGCACCTAAGCTGCTCTGCAGACAAAAAGGATGTGGGCAAAGTGTGGAGGTAACCATGATTCAAATTGCATCTTGTATGTATTCCAGATACTGAAAGACACTTCCCTGCAGAAAGTGAAGCGGAACCAGAGCTGCCTGGAGCCTTGCCTGCGTCAGCTGGTGTCCTGGCTGGAGTCTGTCGTGGTATGGAGAACTGCGTGGGCTCTCTGCCCTAGTTTGTTGTCTTTTCCTATGCCCCACACTTCTGACTCTGCAGTGAGAGTCTGGCCTCGTTAGATGTGTAAATAGACCCCTGTGACTGGCCATTACATTTGTGTGAGCACTTCTGGTTAATGTTGAAGAGAGCTGGGTGGATGATTAGATGTGTTTTGTTTTCCACAAATGAGGCCCTGAAGGTTTGCTGCTCAGGGAACTCTAATATCCAGGTTACCAGGAGTGACTGGAGATTGGAGCATCTTAATGGTGGTGCATGGTAGCTTCTCAGCTCAGAATATATTTCACTAACTGCCAGGGCATGGTTGTCACCTGTGAGAGAAGATAAGAGGCCTCAGGTTGTTGATGGATTCATTCTTGTCTGAAAGGTAGTGGCAGATGTCTCTACCTCCTCAGTTTTAGTCAAAGATCCTGCTAGTCCTATTCTAGGGTTTTTGTTTTCTTCCCTGAAAAAAAACCCCCGAACTGTGAAAATCTGGGTTTTTTCTTCAGCCTTGTGCTGAGGTTTTGTAGGGATGATACTGCAGATAAATCCAAGCCACACTCTGCTCTTAACTGAGAGATCTGTGATACCTACTCAGCATCCCAGTGTCAGGTATTAGGTCTTTGTGTGGGTGAAGTGTACTGGAGTGGGTGTTTTTAGCATTCAGGAAAAGATTGGAGAGTCTCCTCAGGTTTCTTTTCTGAGAGGTTTTGTTTATTCATCACAAGTAAAGGGCTGGGGGTTTTTTTACATGTAAGGGCTTAAATCTGCTTGGTTTCAGCAGTAATATTGTAAGAGTAGGAACTTTCTCTGCTGTATGGAAATCTGATGACTCAAGGCATCACTGCTTTCAAAGAATTCCTTTAGACTGAAGTTGTAGTATTCTTTATCCAAATAAATGCAGATTTCTGCCAAAATTCCTATGGATAGGTCTGAGGTCCCCCAGTAATTTACACCACCTGCCTTCCTCACTTGAAGACTCCCAACTTGCATTTGACACCCCACAGTTGTGTGGTATTCCCACTCAAGGAGGTTTTGTGCATGAGGTATCACGTTCAGCTCAGCTTGCTGTCTTGAGAGTCATATCCAAAGTCTGAAGGTCAGATTTTCTGTATAGTTTCCTCCTGTTTCTCCCCAAGTTAAGCTCTGCATTTCAACATGATTATAGTGGGAGAGAAATCTCTGGACAAGCAGCCAGAGAAGCTTTTTCCTCAAAGGCAAATGTGCCTGCAAGTGCCTTTGCAGTTGAAGCAGTAACTGTGCTCTGAGCTTGGTCTGCGCTGGCTCAAAGGATGAGCACCTCTTGTGAGGCTGCTTGGCACTGCCATGTCTGGTGCTCTGGCTGGATTTCTCTCCTGTGGCAGCAGGAGTGTGACCTTGGGTAACTTCTGTTTCAGAACCAAGAGGACAGCACGTCCAGCAACCCCTACGCTTTGTCCAACTCCGTAACACCCCCCTTGCCCACGTTCGCCCGGGTCTCCAATGCCTATGGCTCCTACCAGGACTCTAACATCCCATTTCCACGGACCTCTGGAGCCAGGTTCTGTGGTGCAGGTCAGCCCTGTCACTGATACATGAAAACAGTTACCTGGGGAATGGTCCTTTTAAATGTTTTGGGGAACGCTTGCCTCTGAACAAGATGAGGCTTTGATCACTGCCATGCAAGGAGTAAGGAATGGTGTTAAAGTAGCGATACTGTGGTAAATTTATAGACGAGACTAGTTAGCAACTGTTTGCAGTTGGTGTTGCATGCGGGGTTTTAGGATTTGGAAATGCAGGACTAGCTGAAGAGATAACCTTTGGCTTGTGGCATGCCAGAGGCATTGACAAATCTCTTTTTATAGAACACTGGGAATAGCTGTTTTCCTTGCCTAGTTCTCACTTACCATCATCACATTACTGGGTGTATTCTGGCAGTCAGTCTTCACAAAATTCCTGTGATTTGGGGTTGAATTTACCCCTTGCTGAGACCATATTCATGTTACTAACCACTCTTTTCTCATTGTACACTCTTTCTGTTGTCCAAAATAGCTTTCCCAAGGTCATTAAGAAACTTCTCCTAAATGGGAGATGGGGTACAATCACACCCAGGTTTCCAGGAGAGCATATACAGGGTAAAAATCATTAAAAACCAGATTAAGTTCTTAGTAAGAGCTGTTAAGTTTTCACTGAGCTTTTCAGATGCACACATGCCTTCTCTGGACCTGACTGCATCCCAGTTTGAGCACATTTTGAAAGCTATTTTCCATACAGGCCTCACTGAATTCCCAAGCAAAAGTAAAACAGGGTAATACTGCATTGAATAGGCTCAGTGAAACCTAAGTCCTGAAATTCTTGCAAGAGTAGATGGCTGAAGACACTTGAGGTGCTAAGAAACAGGGTAAGGCTTGTGAGAGAGTGCTTTGGAGTTGGCCTCAGATGGCTGGGGTTCTCCTGTTGGAGAAGAGAGTTGTACAAGCTACAGTGGTTGCTCTGCATTGCCAAACATCATCTCCGTTACCTCTGGAGTAACAGTGCTTGGCACGTTCTGGTGGAGAGTTAAAACATCAGCATGTATTTGCTCATTTTCTTTTCCTGTGTTTTCTCTAACAGCTGTAAGCCACTTGAAATTGTGGTTTTGAGAGAAACATCTCAAAAACCCCATGCTTTGTAGTGGGTTTGCAGGGAGTGGATTTGGGTTGAGAGAATGTGGTTGCCTGCTTTTAGTTTAAAATCACTAAGGGTAGTGGATAAGAGCCCAGCCCCTTGCCTCTGATACATGGGGAAATCTGGTCATTTGAGTTGAACCACCCCTGAGTAATGTACTCCTTGTTGCATGATCTTTATGCCACATCCTGTCTCTTCAGGGTACCTGGTGTATTTTACAAGACCCATGACCATGCACCGCGCCGTGTCCCCAATGGAGCCCACACCCAGGTGAGTGCCCTGTGTGGCATTTGAGATGTGCTGCTGTCATGGGCAGGAAAGCAGGAAAATACCAGGTCCTACACTGGAGCTACTCCCCTCTGGTGTTAGCTGTGCCCTCAGCACAGAGAGCCTGGGCCCTTACACCACAGGGCCTCAGCAGAGACTTCTGTTGAGACAGTGGCACCATTGCTGGCAGCTTGGGTTAGTGGAGATGTCAGTGTGAGCCTGCAGGACATTTTGGTGGGAAAAGCCCCTGAAAGTGTATTCCCTTTTTTCCAGGTCTCTGTCAGCATTATCAGCGTACCATAGTGGCCTCATTACTCCGATGAAGATCCGCACTGAGACTCCGGGCAACCTGCGTTTGTACAGTGGGAGCCCGACACGCAGTGAGAAGGAGCAGGTCTCCATTAGCTCCTTCTACTACAAAGAGAGAGTAAGTACCAGACCAAAGTACTGCTCCCAGTGCTTCAGCTTTCATGATCTGTTTTCCTTTCATTTAGCATTGCTAGTAACAGAAGCTTTATATTCCTCTCAAAAAGACATCTTTTTACAGGCAGCTCTGTCAAATGCATTTATCTTCTATTAGTAACTTCTTTACCGATCCTCTCTAACATTTGACCTGTTTATTTTGATGTTTCTCTATGCTGACCCTTCACAGTTCCCTTCAGTGCATTATACTGTCTCCCTTTGCATTATGTAGGGTTAAAGTCTCACTCTTTAAGAAGTTGTAGTCTTCAGATAAGTCAGGTCTTGCTCTTCTGGGTACTCCCTGATACATGTAACTGAAAGGATTGTGGCTCTCTGCATCTTACTGTCAACCTCTCCTTGACTATGGGATGTGGTTGGTTATTTCTGTTTCAGGTGTCTCTTTCAGGGATATGTGCCCCTTTGAACCTTTTGTTTTTTTAAACAAAAATAATTTCTACATGATTCTCTGAAGATCTCCCAATCCGCATACTTCTGGTTTAGGTGCAGGTTTTGCTGTTGTTCCTGTTTACAAGACTTTGGAGAAGAGTGGGATTGTTTCCTTCTGGGACATGGTGGGTGAGGAAGACCTGTTGTAATTGTAGGGTGGCCGAAGGGTAGTTGTGAAGCATCTGTGAGGGCCTGATGTGCCTGGAGCCAATGCTGTGGGAGAAATAGGCTGAGCAGAAACAAGTTGTGCTTCAGTAGGGGGTGAAGTGGCTTGCAAAAATGCCGTAAGCTTCCACTGAGAGCCTCAGAATTTGGGGCATTTGAGTAGTTTGTTCACTGTCCATGCAGAGGACACAAATCTGCTGCAGCAGTCAAGAGCTTCCAGGTACTCCAGGGAAAGCCAAAAGCTGTCTGCACTCTGCTGGCAGAAGAATTTGGGAACCTGTGTCCCAGGAGCAGAGGAAGTCAAAGCCTTGAACCCTCATCCTTCCTAGGCACCGAAAAAAGTCTTGTTTTTCTGGTGGTGCTGGACGTGATAGCCAGCCCTGTCTGTGGGACTGTGTCCTGCCTATGTGATGTCATTACATCTCCCAGCTGTGGGGAGAGCCCCTGTCCCCAGTGCAAGTTCTGCTTCCATACAGACCCCAGAAGACTCTGAGTCCCCATTCTGTTTCTTTTTCCCCATACAAACATTTTTTTTGATGAAAAGAGAAAATGGAGCTGCCTGGTACAAGAATTACAGCCTGTCCTAGTCTTCGTAGGAGAGTTTATTTAAAGAGCTACCTCTGTCCTCTGCAGCGGGCTTGTCTCCGACACACAGCCTCTCTAAGATGACAGACAAGGCTAAAAATAACATGTGGAACCAGCTTGGTGCAATTTCATGTGACCTGTCTCCCCAGCCCTTGTATTGATGGCAACAAGATTTTTGTCACTGGGTAAAAGAATTCAAGAGAACAAAGCATGTGTGCAGCCATGCCTGCTGAAAGCCAGGGGAAATTCCTGTGTTCCCCTTCCCCTGCCAAGCTATCTCCTCGCATGCTGGAATAAATGTAAGAACCCTAGCAGGGAGCTAGTTCAAATGTTCTTGCCGATGAAATAGTCTTTAAAAAAACCCCCAAAAGGCTGTATCTCCCTTCAGCAGAGGTTTTCTGATCCTTCAGGAGTTGATGTCATGGCCTCTGGCAGATCAATGCTACATATTTTTGTTATTTCCTTGTGACGGTTTTAAAAATCCCAGACTCCGAGTTTAGTTAACTCCTTGCTCTGAAGCTTGGATTTTATGTTTGCGTTAAATAAAAGTTGACATTTTGTGCATCAGACTCTGATGTCAGATAGCTTCAGCCCCAAAACTGAATTTGTCAGCCGTAACCAAGTATTTAAATCCCATGTAGCAACCACTGGCATCATGACCATTGGCAAACAAATAGAATTTGCCCATTGCTAGACAGGAAAGATGTCATGTTCTCATAAAGGCAGGGGAGCTGCTGATTCCAGCAGAGAGCTCCTTAGTAAGCCAGAATGAAACTAAATCTGGCACTGAGCCTTTCTGTGCTTATTTAAATATGTGTGTGTATATATATATATACACACACATACACACCCACACACACACATATATATATATATATATCTTTCTCACTTTTTATTCACACATGCACACTCCTCCTTTCTTCCTCCCTCTTTTTCACTCCTCAAAAAAACCCCACTGAAGAGCAGTAGTCAGCAGAAAGGAGGAGCTTTATCTATACCGTGGCAATGCCATCAGTGTTTTGAACCTGGGCGTCTCTTAAAGAAGGTGCCATGGAGTTGTTTTTTCCCCCTGCAGTTAGAGGGTGGTGCCAGTGGGGACCTGGGAACAGCTCAGCCTTGCTGTATATGGGGATGGTGACAGTGGTGTCCTTATGCTTCCCATCAGGTCATTGATGGGGAGACTGAGCTTAGTTTTGCTGCTTTTCCACTATACTGAATTTCCCTTAACTAACCCTTTTCTCCTTCTCTGTGAGGCCTGCTGGAGGAACCTGTAGCAGATAGCTGCAGCCTTCTTCTCTCTTTCCATGGGGCCCTGCAGCCAGACTTGGCTTCCTGGCTGTAGGGCTCTCCCAGCAGTGAGATGCAAGGGGATGTAGAGGCTGAAGGCATGGTCGATGGTCCTGACTGTCTATCATCAGCTGAAAACAAATGCAAAATACATTGTACCTGACCCAAATAGCCCTTTTTATTGTGTTGACTCTTACAGATCTGTACACAGAACTTTTTTTCAAGTGAGTGTCCAGGGATGTGCTTTGAAAGATTCCATTTGTTGTTGCTATAATACTGTGTTGAGTACCTACTGAAATATCTTCAAGTTCCTAATGAAAGCCTACTTTGGAGCTATTTGGCATAGTCAATCAATGAATTTGATTGCTCACTCAATCTGAATGAGTTTCTCAACCCATTATGACAATTTCCACATGCCCTGCCAAGTAGCAGTGTCTCTACATCCCTTCTAATATCCTGACATATGGCTTTTATTGTTTAAAATGAAAGTGAACAGTTACAGCAGGTTCCAGTGAATGAAGTTCTGGAGGATGCTGCATGTTAAAGGGAATCTGAGTAAGCAGGAGTATTTATTTAGCTTCCTGCAGATATCCGTGCCATGGCACTGGACAGCTGTGTTAAAAATGATGCAGTTTACACTTATCTGCCTTCCTCTTCAGGCAAGAGGTGTAGAACTGTTCGGAGTTTAGGCATGTGGGGCACCTGGGTGTTGTCCTCTGCTCAATTCATGAAACAAACAAGGTCACACGAAGCAGTTCAGTGCTTCCTGCAGTAATACAACTCCATTTGGAAGACTTTATTCAGATTTGTGTTTGCCAAAATCTTCCATAGAGGCTGGTGTGGGGCACAAACACAGCAGCCCTTGCTCTGCCAGAGCCATAGGTAATGCTGTGTAGTACAATTGTGTGAGGATGAAAGTGGGGATCGTGGTTTGCAACTGTTTGTTGTGTACCAGAACCATTGGGAACAGTATCTTTTACTCTGCTGGTTCAGGGCCTTTTTCATTTCAGTTTATTTACCTTTGTCTTTAATTTTCTTGGTGTCTTTCTTCCCTTTTCCTGGGTATAATGTTTTCGCGTACAGATGTCTCCTCGCTCTGCCCGGCGGCGTTGGTCCATACAAGCAATTAACGACTTCCCGGTACTGTGTGCTGTGCTAATACTGTCCTTGATATGACCCTGTCTTCTGCCCAAGGGCCCAAGAATAAAATGCCACCTGCCTGCCTTTGAGTAACCTGCACAGAGCTGGGGGACTCGCACTCCACGCAGGGCCTAGGGCTTCACAAGAGCAGATGCACGTGTAAGTGGGCAGGAGCAGACAGTAGTTTGCAGGGTGCAATTACTGACCTACAAGATGCCTGTTTCACCTGGCCTTGTGGTCAGGAAAGGATGCCAAGGGGTAATTTGAAGAGTAAGAAAAGATCAACCTCTAAGAAACAGAGTGCACTGGAGAGGAGCTGAGTGATTATTATACATCATCAACCAACTGATGAGACTGACATTAAAACACCTAATTTCTGAAAAGACAAAGCCATGCTGGAGAGGGAGGGAAGATCACTTAAGAGCTGTGGAAGAAACAAACTGGTTGAGTTTCTGACAACAATCTGTCATCTCATTAAAATGAGCTGCCACTTCTCAGTGCAATCCACCACACAGTCTTATTTCCTGGATCGAGAAATAGAATTTCTTAACTTGTGATCTTCTCCCAGCCCTTGGAATTGCACCACCCCACACTCATTTAGAGTGGTTGCACTTCAGCCACCCTGGCATGTACTCCCTCCTCCTGGCACCTGCCCTTCCGAGTCTGCTTTGACAGTTGTTTTCTGTTAGCCAGGTCCATGTGTCCCTCAAGCTCCAACATCATTCATGAACATCTTGATGATACCAGGATTTCTCAAGCTGTGCTGTACCTTTGGGCAATTACTATTTCATCACTCATCTTCCAAGCATAGACAAAGCTCAGAAAACTCCATTTCAATTTAAAGATGATCTCTTTAAGTCTGTTTGTCTTAATGTCTGCATGAACAACTGTTTTTTCACAGCTGCTGTCCTTCATGCTCTCTTCATAAGACAGCAGGGAATAAAATAGAATCCTGTAACACCTAATTTAACTTGGTATAATAGGATCAAATTTTCCTAATTACAACAGTTCTAAGATTGTACTAGCAAGTAATAGGTGAAAGAAACCAGAAGTAATTTACTTGACTCCATCAAGGCTTTTTGCAAAGAGCTAGTAAAGAAATGTGAACAGCAGAGGCAAGAAAGAAGTTCTGTCTTGAATCAGGAGCAGACTGAAAGAAAGAAACTCAAGTAAGGAACTTGCCAGCTTGTGTGGTAAATTGTAGAGCACAAGGGCCAGAGTTTAATTCCCTTACCACTGGCCTAGAAGGAAGAGCAAGTAGTGATGTGATAAAGTTATAATTTTGTGTAACGTATACTTAAAAGGGATACAGGGGTTAGTCCAAGCCTTGAAGGATTGATTGTATGTGTGGATAACCTTTGGAAGAGGCTAAACTGACTCTCTAAAGTGGGCAGCAATGCCTAAGGTGAAGACACAGGCATACACGAGGAGAGGCGTAGGTTATTAGTGCAAATCACGTGCCTTCCTTCTGGAAGAAGAGCTCAGCATTGCTCAAGATGTTTGGGGAAGCAAGAGCTTAGCAAGTTTACAAGAAGCAATAATTCCTTTCTTTCTAGCCTCCTCTTCTGAAGTGCCCATGCTTCAGGGCAGGTGCCAGCTATTGATTGATGGAAGCTGTAAAGAAATATTCCTGCTGTGGGGCACTTAATTCAAAAGGGCCTTGGATTTTTTTAGTGCCTTTGTGGTGGGTGCCTGATACTGTGGGAGATGCTGGAAATAGTAAATGTTGATTATTTTGAAGATAAAATCCAGGCAGTGCTGCATGAGCCACACGGGGGAGTTAATCTGTAGGCAGTTGTTCAGAATAAAGGAGCATAGCTTTCTATGGGGAGGAAGCAATTTTTGCATTTTATTAAAAAAAAATAAATATGAGAAGCAGCTTGAACCTGACTTGAGCAGGTTTAACTATTTTGTATGTCTTTCTGCAGCTTAATCTCTTGGCATCAAGTCTGTTCTCTTCTGTTCACAACCTTTACCTTTGCCCTACTAACGCCAGTTTATATCACAAACCCTGAAATTTTGCATATGCTGATGTGAAACAGGCACTTTACATTTCAGGATCCTACTTAGAGCACTGCCTGCCTCAGCAGGATCCAAAGGCACACACACCCAAATGTTCAGCATCCTTTCCAAGCGGGCATGCAGCATTTTGTAACTCCTGCTGCTGAGTATGCAGTGATGATGGTGGTTGCTACAAAGCAGTTGGTGGCTTATTCTTGGGCTATCTGTTTCTACCTGTAACCCATTTACTGCCATCGTTATCACCTCAGATTGCTGCAAATTACAGCCTTGGGTATAGTAGTGCAGGTGCAGGCTGGCTTTTTTAGTCATTATTCAGTGCTGTTCCCTGCTGTCACCTCCAACCCCATGATTGCCATAAATGCTCTGGTTTCTTTCCTTCTCGTGCTCTGAGGAACTGATGAGTCTTAATTTACTTATCACTGTAGCTATTTTCTTTCGTATCTTCCTCTCGTTAAACTGAGGAGCAGCTGGGTAGATGCAGTTCTCCTTGGCATGGATTCTAGGCTTCAGAAAGAGCTAGAAATGTTGTAGGCAGTCCAGAAGACCTGTGCCTTTGTTCTTCAGCTGCCAGTAGCTAGCTTGGTGCATGTTGATTTCTGCTTCAGCTCCAACTGTTATGTTCCCTGCTCCCCATCCTGACCTGTGCTCCAGCCCCTAAGAAGAGCTATGTTTTCTGTTCTACCCTAATGCCCCTGAGCCGTGGTGACACCTTTTGATTACACCGTAGTGGGAACTCCTCCTGGGAGAAGAGGCAGAATGGGAGGGAGGTGGACCTTGGCCGGACAAACCCAAGATAGAGCTTTCTTTGTCTCTGGTAATCTCTATTAAAACCACTCAGATACCGCCTGCTGGAGAGCTACCCCTGTAATTAACACCAGCAATTACTGGATTCAAAGTTGAACTTCTGCTGTCAATGGTGATGAACTTTACCCCATCCATGATGGTGCCCATACTTCTGATTGTGGGGTTTTTTTCTAGCTCTTACTTGCTGTAGCTGAGGTAAACCTGAATTGCAAAAAAACCCAGACATTTTTAATGGTGACTCTACATGTAGCTTTATGATTTTTTTTTCTGTCACAGCTTTAGGGGCTGGAAGTGTTGGACAAGGAAGTGTAGTACAGGCAGGGCCTGTGGCTATGAACTAACTCCACTCCTGGAGGTGCACCAGTAAAGAATTAGGGTTTCCCTTTTTGCCAGTGCATAAGCAGCATTAAAAGGAAGAAAACAGGACAATTTCGTTTTGAGTCCCAAGTTTTCAGGGGGTTCTGATAAATTTAGTGTTTCCATTTGTCTGGTGATATGCTAAAAGCAAGCAGTGGAAACCATTCATGAGAGCTCTTTTTCATTCTCATCTTCATTTGTTGTCATTCTCCTTCCAAAAAAAAAAAAATGGACTCAATTGCCTGTGGAAAGTGATATGTGTTGTCCATGTTTCTAGTCTTGAAATGCCTGTTGGGAGGCTTCTTCAATCTGCTCTTGCAGGAGACAGGAGCAGGTTGAATCTGTTCCCAAAGACTGGGCAGAGGGAGCTCTCCATCGACTCTGAGTCCTGGGGGCAGCTGTCTTACAGATGGTCAGGAGGTGGCAAGTTGCTCTCCAAATTACCTGCCAGGCTCTAGAAACTCTTGTTGATAGCCCTGCAGAATGTGATTCTGTGTCTGCAAGCCTGGGCTCAAACATGTGTTCAGACACAGCACAAATAAGAGCTTTTGCTGTGAGAAGCCTGGTAGCCCTTCACAGACAGTGCCTAAGATCTTTCCTCCTGGCATGTCATTGTGCTGGGGCTCCCAAGCGTCACTCATATCCTGGTTTTGGTAGCATCAGCAGCTCCTCACTGCACCTAGGGGACAGCATTTCCTACCCTGAGAAGGAATGAGGTACAGGTGCCACTGTTACTGTGGACCCTTGTTGTAATCCAGCCCACATCCTTCAGCATGGGAAGGGCAGCTAAACTTTTAGGTGTTATCAAAACAGGATTAGCCTGCCCAACATCAGAGCTGATCCAGACTGTGCCTTGATTATGAACTGATGGACTGAAGAGAGGTGGGCCTCCCACCTGACCCCGTTCTAGCCACCTTCCACTGCATAGTGCTTTTCAGCTTCAGGGGACAGATAAGTACTGCAGGCAGATTCCCCTTAGATGAATTAGGATTTGAGGGGATGTGGCAAAAAACTAGTCAGTCAGCTTTTCCTAAGCACTGGATGCTGACAGCCCTGTTTCTACCAGTGTTTCACACCTCTGAATGTTGGGCACCATGCAATCTCTGCTCCTCTGTACTCTGAGGAGTGGTGGAAGATCAGGGGAATGGTGATGCTGTGTAACATGGGCATCCCTACAAAAACCCACCTTCACCTCCTTTGAGGCTGAAATGCCTTCTTCATTTACTGTCAAGCTGGAGCCTCTGATCCTCAGTGTTCAGAGAAGCTTTAGGAGCTCATCCTTTTTGCTTCTTATGGCATATGTCAGTAGTACGCTCAGCATGGCAAGACCTCCTCAGCACATTGGCCTAAGCTTGGGCCAGGCAGGCAGTGACATTTCTTGAAGTCATGAGTTTTTTAAGGACATTTTTTGTCTGATAAGCCTGCCCAGGTTTTCACAGGACTGCATGGTCATGGTCAAAAGCCATTTGGCACTCAGCCATCCAAGAGCTGGCCTCACACCTGTAGTAAAGGTGACCCTGCTTGCAGATCCAAGTCCTTCTCTTCCTGTATCCCACTCTGCTCTTTAGGAGCACCAGTGTGAGCCTATGTGAGCTGTGTCTGCCTTGCAGAGCCATCAGCACAAGGCTGTCTTGCTGGCCCCTTGAGAGAGGGGCTGTTCTGCTTTGATGAGGTGTGGGAAGCCCCAGCATGAGTGCCCCATGAGAGCCTCCCCTAACTCAGCATGACCAGGTGCTTCCATGGTGGTCTGTCGGCTCTGTGTGGCAGTGAGGGAACACGCCATAGGAGAGCAGCATTGCAAAGCATTGGAACCCTGCGTAGCAGCCAGTGCTTCCTTCAGTAGAGCTCCAGTGCCTTCTGCCTGTCGTGCTGCCACACATCCCCTCATCCCTCCTCCTCACTCTCCTAGAGTTAGGAGCTGGACTAGGTCAGGATACCAGACAAATACTCGATGGTGTTTCACACGGCCAAGGTAGCTTTATGCAGCTTGGCTTTAAGTTTGCCTCTGTATCTCTTACAGGGAGTATTTGGGAATCTTGGCTTTTTGTTTCTGTTGCCTTCTGTTGGTTCTTCTCCTTTCTTCTCCCACCTTTAATGTCCTGAGCAGCTGTAAGTAGCTGTGAGCATAGTAGCTAGGGATCCTTGCTAGGAAACCTTGGGCCCTGCTTTATCATCTGCCAGCTGTTTGTTTGAAATTGTAGATAAAGCAGGAGGTGGGAGCCCTGTGCTGGCGCTGAACAGGGCTGTTCTCATCCTGAGAGGGCAGACCTAGAGACAGTCTGGAGCTGTGGGCTTGCCCTGAGGCAAAGGGCGAGCAGCAGCTGCCTCCCTCATGTCTCCGTGCTGATGCTGGCTGAAGTCAGCAGTGGTGTATCTGCAAAGGGTTCCCAGAGACTGAGAACTGAACAGTCCTCCTGCCAAACTTGCCCAGGTTTGACTGGCATCTTGATGCTGATCTATTCTATTATTGGCTTTTGCAGGGAAACTCACAAAATATTTTTTGAGTGAGTTTGACCTTGAGCTCGCTGCCTTGACCTGCTTTTCACTTCCTACAGATGGAGATGCTTGTTCTCCTGGGCATGTCATGGATGTTTTTCAGGGTAACACAGAGCCTTCTGAAAGGCAGATTTGGGTGCTGCTTGCATTATTCCTGACCCTAGTGCTTTGTTCCCTGTCCCAAGCAGCCCACTGTCCTCTTCCCCAGTAACACATTGCCATTCATTCTGCAGAAGTCAAGGAGGTGGAAAAGCAAGCGAGAGGGGACAGATGCCAACAACCGACCCATCAAAGCTGCTGGGAAAGTTATTATCCAAGATATTTCCTGCTTGCTGCCTGTCCACAAGCTGCTAGGAGAGCTCTACATGTGAGTACATACATGCTGTCATCCTTTCCCAAATGAAAGCAGCTGTCTTTGGCATTGCTGAGCTTTAATCCTGACATCAGTTAGCATGGATCTTTGAATGTTTCTCTACCTTCTTCCTCTGTTCTTGCCTCACTGCTTTTTCTGGTATCCCTCTGCTTGTGAGAGGGGACCTGTCTCCTGTAAATCTGAAAAGTGTGAGGGAAGAAATTTGTGATAGGGTGTGGTAAACAGAGTTTGAAGTGGTGCTTCAGCATCGTCACTGCAAATGTTACCGGGTTTAGGTTTTCACCTGCTAAAGAGAGAAATTATCAGTAGAAATTCTTTTTCAAATCTCATGTTAAATGCACAGGCTTAAAAATCTTAGTAAATGCACATTTTCATTCTGTAAAACTACTAATAGCTCATAAAGCTTTTTAATTTCAGAAGTATTTGATATGTTCCCACTTGGAGTCTTGGTTGTACATGTCAGGTTTCTACTGCAAGTTGTTCCCCTTTAATGGAAAGGATGGACTTCTGTGGTCATTTTTGTGTTTATATTCAACAAAGGGCTTCCTTTTTCCAGACTTTCTAAATCACATAGTTACAAAACCTCTGTTCCTGAATTTTTTCCTTCTTAGCTTTGGTAATACTGTCTGGTACTTAATGGAATTTCCAGTCTATGGACATTCAGGGAAGAAGCAGGTTTCCTTTCTGAGGAAAGAAAGAGAGGAAAAAATCCCTTCCTTCTCTCCTTTTCTATGTTATTAAAAAGAATATTCTTTAAAAAAACCTGTTGGACCTTTCTTCTTGGGACATTTTGTATAAACAGCCTGACCCTTTTCCGTGTACTGTAAAATCTCAAGCAGTTGAAGTGTTGGGAAGATTTCTGATGAGAGGCAGAAAAGACCACGTGGATTTCCTCAGCTCACCTTGCCAGCCTGTCAAGGCTTCCCAGTGGGTGTGTTATCCACCTTCCCAGTGGGTGTGTTATCCCCCTGGGGAACAGGCTGAAGGCCAGTCTGGTTCTCCCCATTGTGCCCCCATCTCCCTCTGAGTCAGCCAGAGCAGATTGATGGGCTGAATGGGAACAGGACCACGTAACCAATGGCACCAGCTTTTAGGGACAAGAATGATTCTGGACTTCGTGATATCCTGGCAGAAGTCTGGTCTCATATCCTCTTGGAAATGGTGCTGCTTAGAATCAACCCCAGCTAGTGTGGAGCTGGACTCGATGTATGGTGTGTTAGCAAAAATTAATAGTGGGAGGAGGAGGGCAGTGATCCCTGAATAACAGAGAAGGATGGGATGGAATCCTGGCCATGCAAAGAGGCTCATATTGATCTGGAGGTTCTGGGCTGCTCACTGCTGCCAGAACCATGTTCCCCCCGTTCCTCCCCACCTTTGTAGGTAATGTGCCAATCAGAGCTGAGTTACCTTCTTTCTTTTCAGACTGAATGTGAATAACATCCAGGAAACTTGCCAGAAGAATGCTGCCTCGGCCTTGGCTGTGGGGCGGAGGGATCTCGTACAGGTAGGCCATGGAATCAGACCTCTTCCTCAGCATGAGGTGCTACCCTCCAATGGCTTGTGCTGTCACTGACACCCAAATGGCCACCAGGGTTCAGCAGTACCAGGGAGTCTGCCTGGTGAACCAGGCCTGTGAAACAGCTGCCAAGGTGGTGCCCACCTCGCTGACTCTGGGCATCGAGAGATTCCTTCCCAGGGCTGCACACAGATTCTTTTATGCCCTTTGCCAAACTGAGTGAAATGCATTTTTCAGGGAATTCCTGTAGGCAAAGTGAGGAATGCAGCCTGCTTTTGAGTCATCAAATGGAGTAACTGTGCACAGAGTTGCCTAGCTGCTGTCAGCATTTTGATCCGTAATTTTTTTCGTACTTATGTAATTGTTCCCATTGTTTGGCATTCATCTGTGCTGGCACTGGGTGCTAAGTGCAGCTATCTTCTCCCAAGAGAGCCTGGGCCCAGGGGCCCCAAAATGGGGCTGGTTATTTGCCTTCAGCTAAAAATAGGAGAAAAATGGCTATTGTGGCCCATGCTTTTCCCTGTGATTAGTCCATTGCAACAGGCAGAACATTGGACAGGACATGGGAGCACCTGAAAGAGATAGGAACTGGCAGTGCCACAGGAGCTGTGTACATCTCCTCAGCATTTGGCTCTTCCTAGAGCTGGACAGGCAACATGCATAGGCTTACCTGACCTAAGCAGAAGCTGACTCAAACTGTTGTCTTGCTTCTTGGTGGGTTCTGCAAGACCAGCAGAGAAAAAGTAGGTCTAGTTCCCCTTTGTCTGTTCTTCCTCTTGCAGTCTGGTTTGTCCACATTGGACCAGAGTTTGGATGGAGTAATTTCAGCAAGATTTCTCTGAGATAACTCTGTTTCTTGCTTGGTTTTCCCTGACCCATGTAACTCCAGCCTGTAGTGCAGCTTGTAGCAGGCATGGAAGCTTGAGTTGCAAGTTACACATGTGATGTGCTCTGTAGCAGTGTAGGAAGTAGCATATTTCCTGTTTCCTTTCTGTGCTCTCTCTTACTCAGCCCAGTCCTTGTTTCGGTTTCTCTCCTGTTTCTCTCTCTGGTTTCACGGGGAGCAGCTTCAGGATTACTTTTTCTGGCTGTTCTTTGTACTTGGAACATGCTGTTTTTCCTTATTGTCCATGTTGTCAGTTCTCTAATTTCTGCTGTCTTTTTGGCACCATGCTCTTTTTCCTTTCCTGCTCTTTTTTTTTCATGCTAAACTAGGAGCTTTCCTTTTCCATAGAATATTGTAACTGTCCCATTTTTAAAGGCACAGCAGAAAAACCAGTCCTAGATCAGTGGTATAGAGACTGACAAGATGGAACCATTTTCAGAGTAGATGATGATAAATGAAGGAGAAATTTTGTGTGAAGTGGTTAAACTTTTGAAGTAGAAATGGCAAATTGTGTCCTGTCTGTGCCAGGCTGCATCAGGAGAATGGTGCTCCGTGACACAACTAATCAAAGGATACTTCTCATGCAAATAATGATTTACCAGTAAACTTTCTGCCACCAGACATCTCTGAACCAAAGAACTATATCAAATCTAAACCCTTTTGAGGCCTTTGAATATAAAATGCACTAATAGACTATAGACTGCTCTGTTTTTGCATTTAACCCAAACACAAAGTTAGTGGGACAAGGAGAGCTTTGGTTTTGTGTTACTCTCTGTATTATTTGTGACATGGAGACCGAAACTGTTCCCTTCTGTCAGGGGAAAGAAGATAAACAAAACATACAAGCTCCATTATTATCTGTCTGTCTGTGTGTGAATTTGTGCACACCTATGCCCTGGGAGTGTGGTTAATCCTAATTGTAGCTTTGCTGCTTTTCCTTCCTGTCTACCAGGTTTGGTCACTGGCCATGGTAGCCACTGATCTCTGTCTTGGACCGAAGTCCGACCCAGATTTAGAGATACCTTGGGCACAACATCCATTTGGACGTCAATTACTGGAGTCCCTGTACGTGTCTGAATGCTGGGGAGGGGCTGGGAGGGAATGGTTGCTGAAGCAGAGTCTTCCATAACTATGTATGTGTAAGGGGTCATTTTAGATTTGGGGTAGTGCCACAGCATGGATTTTTTTTCCCATCTCAAGCCTGTGATGCATCACAAAGGGAAGCTCCAAATGTGTTTCTGGCATACAGGAGGCAGCCTTTGACCTTCCACCTGTCACTCAGGTCTTCCTTGGCCAGCATTGAGCAATAGGCCAGGCACAGGTGGAGCTCTGCTTTCCATGCCCACAATGCCTGACTTGGAGATTTGGGTTTCCTGCTCCCCACTAAACGAGCCTGTTGGTGCAGCACCTTTTTTCACTTACAGATTCCCTGTTGTCATCTAGCTTTACTGGGAAGTCATTCCAGTGGCCTCAAAGCCAAGTGTTAGCTGCAAATGTCTTCCAGGTGGTGAATCTGCTCAGGAGGGCACATAATTAGTAATTGATATTATTTGTTGATCCATGGTATTTTGAAGTGCAGGATTTGTGTGCTGTGCTTTCCATACTGTTGCTTGGCCGAGCTCTGTTGCTGCATGGCAGCAGTGGGAGCACAGCACAGGTTGTTCTTTATCACTCTCAGCCTTCAGAGCAAACCGGAAACCTCCTAGCCTTACAGAAAACCCGCAGTGGGCTTTTGCCTTGTGATCTAGGTGCAGGACGCTTGAACCCAGAGGGCTTTGTCAAAAGGATGTTGTGGCTGGGATTGAGTCTAATGGCTCCAGTGTTACGTCACAGCACAAGTACTGCTGGATTCCCAGAGCTCCCATCTTTCTCCCACCAGTTAGGGCACAGGCGTTTTCAGAAGGAGAACTTGGCTCCTCAAAGGTGTGACAGAAAAGCCGACCCAGTCCCTCAGTGCACATGTCTCCTGTGGGCAGGCATGACACCCAAACCCATGTATGCAACAGGCTTGAAATTAGCTGCCCTGGAGTCTCAATGGTTTTGCCACTGAATTCTGCCCAGTCTCACACTGTCTTTTTCATTTCCCAGGCTGGCTCATTACTCACAGCTCCACGATGTGCAGACTCTGGCCATGCTCTGCAGTGTGTTTGAAGCCCAATCCAGGCTCCAGGGGTGCCCCAACTCTTGTGTCCCCTTTCCTCAGCGTGCCTCCAACCTGGCCTCCCACAGCCGATACGTATGATCGCCATTTCTTTCCCATTTATCTTGGATATCTTTGAACATCTCTCACGTAGATGACACGATTTATTCTCCTTTCCCCCTCAACAGCCCAGCTTTACTTCCTCTGGCTCCTGTTCCAGCATGTCAGATCCTGGAATTGGCACCGGAGGCTGGAGCATAGGTATGAGACCTGGCTAGTAAATAAAGGAATCTCCTTCCCTTCTGGCCAAGGTTTTAGATGGCTCCTATGGTTGGGAAAGGAGAGAGTTAGTACTTGCTGTGATTGCAGATGTGGTCTGCTAAAGCAGCTCTGTGGGGTTTGGCCAGCATGCTGTGACTCCATGGCTGGAAGTGAGCAGGCCTTGCAGTATCTATGTCGAGGCTCCTGCAGTCCTGCACCTTCTGACTTCGTAGATACTTCATTCAACGAGTATCGAAACTGGCCTCAAAATGTCATCAGCCAGCTAATTCCACAGGGTTCAGGGGGAAAAGCAGTGCTGTGCTTTCTTCTCTCACTGGAAAACAGCAGCAGTTGGAAAGACTGGGTTCTTGGTACCATGAATATCTGCAGAGGTTTTTCACTGAGCTGCAAAGGTGACAAAGACCAGTCACTGCTAGGGGCTCTGGTGTCAGAGCTGAAGCTTTTGGCTGATTCCTAGTGATATACATGGCCTGGGGCAGCATCAGCCCTATTAGCACCAAAGCTGTAACTTTTTAATGTGATATCCTGTGACATGGGGAAGAGGAGAGGATGGGGGTTAGGGGAGTGGATAATCTCTTGTAGCAGTTATTAGCAGTCATCTCCCTGCCCCCAGGGCAGTACCTTGCATACAGAGGCTCCTTTATGTAACAGCAGTCCTGGTGATGAGAGTCCTCCCTGTCTAGGAAAGAGGAACCCAGGTTTACCCAGGATAATGTTCCCAAGCAAACTCCATGGGATTGATTGCCTGGTTACTTTTTGTCTAAAGCAGAAGGTAGAAGGGATTCCTCCACATCAGATTTCTCTGCCTGATGATCCCCGTTCCTGCCTTGTCACCAAAAGTGTCACCAAAAGTTGGCAAGTAGAGGCTGGCACTTAGTTCCTGGAGGCGGGGCAGTGTTTGTTGGAATGCAGAGGGTGGTCTGACAGAGTTAGGACAGAAACGTGGGGGCGCAAACCTGTGGTCTTTCATGTCCCTTCCTGACCCCAGTTTTGAGGGGGGAGATGCACTTAGAGCCTCTTGATGCTTGCAGCAAACAAAGACACGGAGCAGGCCACCACTCCCTGGTGCGAGTCTTCTCCAGATGACTTCCGCTACGGAAACCTAATGTATCCTGATCATCGGGAGCGGGAGAAAGACCAGCATGAGAAAAACAAAAGGTAGGTTATCACGTGCCTCAGGGGTATTACGTTGTCTCAGTCACATGGAACTCCATGGCCAGGTTTCCGTTGGTGCTGTGCAGTACCACACCTGCCCCTAGACCTTTTCATTCACATAATTACTTGAAGAAGCTTCATCCTGCAGATCAACACTGCTGGGATTACACGATACATCCCTAAGAGGCCGTGGTGGGGGCCCCAAAGGGGAGTCCACCCACGGAGTGTGCACCCTGGAGCGTAGAACAAGTCAAGGCCAGAGCAGTTTGTGTTCAGCAATGTTTCAGCAACACATGGAACGTACCCTGCTGCATTTCCAGCAATGTGAGCTGGTTGCACAGCCATCACTGGAAAGAGGGTTGCAACCAGAGTCTCTGAGAGTCAATCAATTACAAGTCTGTTTGTTCCTCTAGGCTGCTGGATCCTGCCAACACTCAGCAATTTGATGACTTCAAGAAGTGCTATGGAGAAATCCTTTATCGCTGGGGCCTGCGAGAGAAGCGGGCTGAGGTTCTGAAGTTTGTCTCATGTCCTCCTGATCCCCACAAGGGAATTGGTGAGTGTCTGGTCCAGTTTCCCAGGCAGAGCCACAACTCTGCCTCAGGAGCTTAGGAACGTGCAATCTACGGGGCAGGATGTGTCATGGATGGAATGGACAAAGTTTATTTGAGAGACCCACCCAAGCGAGTCATGAGGGTTTAAAATTGTTATATAGGTATAATTGAACCTTGGTACAAATTGTTCCACAGGATTAATGATGGCAAACCAATTATTTAATATGAATAAAATATGAAGGGTTTATTTAAGTTGATAAATATAATCATTAGACTAAAAAGACCTTAATCAGAATTATTTACCACACAGTATAGGAAATTAAAACTAGTAATATAGCGCACTGGTTATTAATAACATCAACACTAGCTTAATAATTACCAGGTAGACATTGATGTTCACCCATAGCAATGACCCTGGGCAAATCTCTCTCACTCAGCTTTGAGGAGTGACCTTGAGGAGTGTCCCCACCCAAGGTAAAGATCTTCACACACACCTAAGGGAGGTGTGTTAAAAATTTTCACCATTTAAAATTGGAACTGGTCTTTTATGGTATGAAGTGATTGACTGTCAGTCACACGATTTTAGATAAAATGTCGTCCTGCCTGCCCAGCAGAACGTGCTTTATTTTTGAGTAAGATGCTATCAGCTCTTTGGTTTCTTCTTCTGTAAACATCTGCCTCTCCCTTCCCTACCAGGGCTTTCACATCCCTGTTGATGCCAGCCTTGGTGAGGAAGCATTTGCCTTACCTATCCATGTGATGGGTCTAATTTGGGGTAGTGTGATCAAGCTGGTTTCAGCATTCTTCAACGCTTAAGAACAACAGCCCCCCTCGCTTAATCCATCACTGATAGCTTGCAAGTAAGGCAAAATCCAAGCTGTTTTACTCCAGCTTAGGCGGAACATCCTGCTACATGGAGGAAGTGTCCATTGGTTACTGAAATGTCACTGAAAATGTGGCATTTAACCTCTGACAGAGGTTAGGTCTGCTAGTAAATGGGTTTGACTTTTTCACAGCTCTGGGTGGAGGTGAGGCTTGCAGGTGTTGCTTCAAGGGCTTTGTAGACTGTACCATTTCTCCAGCAAAGCTGGAAATGCACATACTGCCATGCCAGCAGTGATCAGCTCTCTGCTGATGAATGTCCATTATTCCCTCTGAAATGCCCTGTCTTCATCTCTGATCCTGGGCTGAAGTGTCCTTATGTTAAAATTGCAAGATCTCTAACTGGGTGAGCTAGTCAGCAAATAGGTAAAGAGAACTTTTCTCCCAAAATACTTTCAGTAGCATAGATGCCCAGCTTAAGGACAGCTGCCAAATTGTCTTCTTCACAGACCGCTGGGAACAGATGTGCTTGACCTGGGGGGGAAAAAACAGGTAAGGGATGCCAGAGAAACAGCAGTAGTCTCACCTTGTCACCCAGGACAACTTCTGAAGAGTAACTGGATTGAAAATAGGTGACTTAACCCTCTGCCTTTGCAGCTCCATGGCTGACAGTCTGATCCAGGAGGCATCGGGTGTGCTCTGGGCTCTCTGATGAGAAATGGAGGCTGTTCTTGCTTGCTTAGTGACACTTCCTAGTGGTAAGAGGTGGATTAGACCAGCAGGAAGCCTTCATGTGTCAGTGTCTCCAAAGCTTGAAATCCAACCCACATTTCCAGCAGACAGCTGTAGCCATCAGGGGAATTGGTGGGCCAGTCAGTGCCCCAACACTCCGCTTGCCTGTTCCTTTAATCCTGTATGGAGAACAAACCAAGATCTCTAAATGCCATCCCATCCTGACAGAGCTTGGAGGCAGATCCTTGGGCAGTTTAAGGGGCTGATCTGCTGAGCAAGGGGCTGTATGCAGGGCTGCTTTGTCCATGATTCTGCCAGCACTAACTGTCCCGCTCTCCGTGTGTTCCCTCCGGCAGAGTTCGGCGTGTACTGCAGCCACTGCCGCAGCGAGGTGCGCGGCACCCAGTGCGCCATCTGCAAGGGCTTCACCTTCCAGTGTGCCATCTGCCACGTGGCCGTGCGGGGCTCCTCCAATTTCTGCCTGACATGCGGACACGGAGGCCACACCAGCCACATGATGGAGTGGTTTCGCACCCAGGAGGTCTGTCCCACGGGCTGTGGGTGCCACTGCCTGCTTGAGAGCACCTTCTGAGCAGTGGGGACAGCGGGGCACGCGGGAACTGATTGGATATTTAATTCCCAAGCCATGTTGAGTCAGCTCTGCTCCACTCTGGAGGAGATCGCCATGAGAGCTGAAGCAGGACATCCTGGTAATGTGCTGTGGTGATGTTTACAAGTGCTTCCATTACTCCTATGCTTCCCAGGTTGCTTTCAGACCAATTTGACCAAATTCCCTGTGTCCATTGCTGGCAATGGATGCCAGACCAGAAAAATTGCTCTCTCCTGCAGAAGGGTGTGTGAATATTGGTTAGTTTGGGATGAAGAGGTGTTTGAAAGCTCCCCTGGAAAGGGCCCACCTGGCAGAGCCAAACTCGTTCCAGCAATGTAGAGTCTTTTCCAGGTGCCTCCTTACATGGGCTCATACTGAGCAAAACAGTCGTTTTACACAGTTAAGGCAGAAATAATTCTCAAGCAATAGTAAGCTCTAAAGGTGAGTTGTAAATGGCGCTTGAAGAGGAAATAGTCTATGGAACTGTGCTCAGAGTTTCTCTGGAAGCAGCATGGTCCTTTTTTTGAATGGCATTTTACACCGTTTAGATTTCCCCATAAAGCAAGAGAAGGAAATGGCATTTTTCAGGATTACTTTTTAAATAGCTTTCTGCTCACTGGTCAGTACCTGTGGCTGGTGTGAAAAACTCAGCTAAGCAGCCAAGGTCCTTGGGATTAGTACTGTTAGGCTTTAAGGTGTCTCCATCTCCTGCTCTGACCAGGTGATAAAACGCACTTTAACTTGTCCCTGTCTTGTTGGTGACACTTCCTGGTGACTGCAAAAGGCATCTGCCTTTTGAGTTTGGGATCCACACTATCTCTCCGTAGATGTGGTGTTTTGGAAAGCCTTTGCTCCCTCACTGAGAAAACACAAAGAGGACACTTATTCCATACTGCTTCTTTTGGCTGTTGTCTCCAAGCACTAAGGGGAAAATTATGGATAATTTGAGATTTGCTACTGCTGGAGTGACAAGGCTCTTGAACAGCAGTTTCTAGGGGAAAAGGGTGTTTAGAAGAATGGTGGGATCCACGGAGGCAAAAGGTTTATGACTTTTCTTTCTGTGGAGCATCAACTGGAGAATGTACTGATGGATCTGTGTGTTTGGGGCTGTGCCTGCTGGGCACTCCCAGGGCAGGGACGCTGCTGTGCAGTGTGTGCACACCTGGTGCATGCAGCCTGTGCCTCTCCAGGGCTGAGCTTTGGATTTGGGGGAATGTGTGGTCAGGGATGAGCCGGATGGAGCTACCCCCATCTGTACCGGCACTGATCCCTTCTCCCACGCTTGCCTGCTGAGTGGGGCCGCGTGCCATGCCCGCTCCCAACCCCCGTGCTAGCTCAGGCTGTGGGATCCTTCTGTGGAATAAACAGGTGATGTATCTTAAACAATTAAAACATTATTTTTTTAAGTGCTGTTCTGATAGAATTTGGTGGTGTTCTGCTGGTTCTCCCTCTGTGGGGAGCCCCCAGCAGCTCTCCCTCCCAGTGGGTGGGTGAGTGTTGCACCCATGGCCCTCTCCCTGCACCCCAAAGCAGAGGGCTCGATGGTAGCAGAGTCCTGTAATAGCTGTGGGGCTTCTGTGTCCCCCAGCCCTGGCTGGGACAATGTGCTGGCACCTGCCGCACCAGCCTGGAAACGGACTGGGAACTGCCCGCGGTTGTGAGGCTCCTCTTGGAAAAGCAAAGCCGGGCGGCGTCTGAGCTGCCGGCAAACCAAAGGCCACATCCTGCAGCTCGGGGAGGCCCTGGGCAGCGTCTGCCCCCCAGGAAAGCAGGCGGGTGCAGCGGGGTCCTGCCCGGCGCCGCGGCAGCCCCCGGGCCAGGGTGCTCCTTGCCAGGAGCTGCAGGGAGAGGGCTCCCGCCCTCCGCCTTCCTTTGTGACAGCCATTCAGCTTGGAAGTATTTTCATTTCCATGCTTGAGTGCTCCTGTAGCTTGGAAGGGAAAGGAGATTAGTTATTTAAAGGTGACAGACCGACAAATCGTGGTATTTAGTGTGTTATTACAGTCCATTACGGTCCATCTCCATAGTATGTGAATGGCCCTGAGGCGGAGCAGGGCCGGCACTTCAGAGGAAGGCGGAAAAGCCCTTGCCGTGGCTATTTGCGCAGCTCTGCACAGGTAAGTGGAGTTTCTTCCCGGATGCTGCCAGCATTTCTCTCACACCCTGCAGCATGTCTGGTGGTTCCTTTGGGAGCAGCCTCACTCCGTGCAGAAGCGACCATTGCAAGGAAACACGAACGGCTTATTCCCGCCTGCATGGAGCCGGTTGAGGAGAGAAACATTGTTGCCTTTGCTGTGCAGGGCAGCAGTAAATGGTCAGAAATGGGGCGTGGTGGTGCCCCACACCGGGCCCTTCTCCTGTGCTGTCCACCCCCAAATGTCCCAGCACCCATCTGCTCTTTGGAATAACTTGTAAAGTGCAAAAAGTTCCCCAGTGTGGCCAAATCTCACTCTGAATTGCAGGCTTTAGAAAAGGGAGAGGAGGCAGGCACTTCTAAGGCAGTGAGTCTGGGCCAGAGTCTGTGCCAGACCAGCCCAAGGGATGTTGCCATGGTCAAACCAGGTGAATTGGATAAGAGCCTTCAGCTGATGCACAGTGCTCAGGAGTGTGGTCAGTCGTGCTGCAGGGCAGGGGGTGACCATTCCATGGTGTCTGCTGGAGCAAGAGCATGGGCGTATTGGATTAAGGCTGCTCTGCACGGGGCAGGAGCGAGCTCTTCGTGCGCTGTGTGGGAGGGGTGTCAAACCACTTCCCTCAGGGCATCACTGGTGCCACAGATTTGCCAGGCTGGACACTGCCAAGGAGAGGAGCTCCATCCCAGGCCACCTCCGTCCAGAGAGCCCAGCCAGCAGCACTCTGCAGAGATGCCCACGCACCCCACACCTGCTCTGGCACCCTTCCCAGGCTGGTGCAGAGGAGGATGCCGAGGGCAGAAGACCTTAGGTCCGACCCTGAACAGCTGCTTGCCAAAACTTGCTTCAGCTGTCTGCAGTGTGCATCCCCAGGGCTGTTACCTGTGTACCCATGCTAGCTTTCCCAAGGATGGGGCTGGAAGAGGGAGAGAGCTCCCACGACAACCCACGCTGTGCCCTCAAGGCCACTGTCAGCTTTTAAACCCTATTTGTTTTCCTACCGAGGGTGTAACAAGCGTGGTGTGTCTTCCCATCCCCACTGAGGCTTTCCATGTGTGGAGAAGGAAGTTTAATCCCTGATGATCAAGTTTGGCAGAGAAACGAGGAGTGTTTAGCAGAGAGGGAAAACCTTTCCCCATGGATGCAATACCAAGCTGAGTCTGTATCGGCCTCCTCCTCCTTGGCGGCCACAGCTCCATTATCCCAGCATCAGCCCCTCCAGCACTGCAGGGCCTGATCCTGCCCTAAGCCCAGCAGCACATTCCTGTTGTCTCCTGTGTGCCAGCCCCAGCGTCTGTCCGTCTGTTTGGTGGGGAAACCAGTTCAGGAACTGATGAGCCAAAGCCATTTGGCTGCTCTCATTTCAGCCAGGCTGATCAGCAGCCGACTACACTCCTTCATCCTGCTTGTCCTGGGGCTGGCATGGTGCAGGGACAGGGACAGGGATGAGGACAGCAGAAGGGAGAGGCCATTGGCACAGCCCTCTGCTGCCAGTTTGGTGCTGTTATGCTGGTGTCTGCTGTACAGTTCGGTCCCAGTCCCGTCCCTCTCCCACTGCCACCAGTGCTCAGTGCATCCCTGCTCTGCAGGTGACAGGGTCCTCCTGCTGCCTCATTCTCACTGCAGAGCTGGGGATCAGCTCACCCACTGTGGGGACACCCTTGTGCCTTCCATGGTGGGACAGAGCCCCACCACAGCACCCAGGAGGTAACAAGGGTATATGAGGTGTCAGCTCACAAAAGCCTCGCTCATATCCCTGAGCCCTGCTGTGGTGCATTTGAGGACCACAGTTCCCTGTGTACTTGGGAGAGGATGGCAGCAGGGACCCCCAGGTCACCAGCAGTTTTGTGGGCTGGCAAAGCCTGGACCCATCTCTGCCATGAGCTGTGATTACAGAGGGGGGCCCTTGGCAGCATGTGGCCCCAAAACCCAAGGTAGGGCTGGGCTGCACAGGCAAGACCAGCTGGTGGGGACTGCGTGGTGGGGTCACAGCCAGACGTCCCCTCCATCTCCCCCAGCACCCCACAAAGGGATAGTGGCCATTGCACCTGAGCATGCTTGGGGTCTGGGGTCCCTGGTTGGGGATTGGGTGCAGTGACCTCCAGCAGAGAGCCCCAACTCATTCAAATCTGCCTCTGTCCCCCACCTTGCCCTCATGCTCATCAAAAAATCTTTGATGTCCGTCCAGAAGCCACCCTAATCCTCCAGAGGGCTGTGCCAGATTGAGCTCACTCACCACAACCAGAACCACCTTGGCCATTGAGGGTATTGGGGAACTCCCTTGGGAGAGTGTCCCACTCCAGAACCTCATTTGGGGTCTCCCAGCCCCCAAAGAATGTTTTTGTCCATCACCCCAAAGACCCCTCCAAGGGACCCCCCATGCACCCCAGGTGCCCTGCAGCAGCCCCAGCCAGGAGCATGCCCACCCTTAACCTTTCTGCTCCTATCAGGGTGCAAAATCAATCTGCCCACCCAAAAAAGGACTTTTCCCCCAAGCAGGTGGCAGGGCCATGCCGGGAGCTGGGTGGGAAGGTGGAGCCGATGCCGACCGCCGCAGCAGGTTTTGCATCCACCTTGATTAAAGACCTCAGTGAATGCCTGGCCAGCACCCCACAGCACCCCAAAGCCGGGGGGCTGAGGTGGTGTGATGACCCACCCTTACAGGTGGGGCTGGGGGGGGCTCCCCATTCCTGGGATGGCAAACCCCACCTTAATCACTGGTTGCAGCCCGGTGTGGCTGGAAACGCCAAAATTTGCTGGCATGTGGCCAGCCCCTGTGGTCAAGGGTGTCACCCCAAAGCAGCCCCCCCCACTTCAGAGGAAAAGCTTCCCAAAAAAAAGTACGGGAAACTCCTTTCTTGTCATTTTTTATGAATTATTTGCCTGTGATTCTTCGGAGTGTTTGGGGCTGCCTCCTGCTCCCCTGGCTAATTGCAAACTTAATTAAATACTGAAATATATTTGCAAACAGCTGGGGAGGGGATGTGGTGCCTGGCAGCAAGTGACACTTGGGTGGGTTGGCCTCTGGGTGACCCCAGGAAGGACTCTGTTCTCCCAGGGTGCTCTGAGCCAGGACTGGGGTTCCCCCTGCCTTGGCCACCGAGGACCTTGGAGGGGGGTTGATATCTTGGGAAGAGTGATTCCCTCAGGGGTGCCCTATACCCCCCAGCTTCCACCCCGGGATGCCCCCACAGCCTCATCCCTGCCCCAGGGATGCCCATACTCCAGTTCCACCCCAGGCTACCCCAGTGTCCCCCCATAATCCATCCAAGGTTGGGATGGGTTGTTCCCTATTCCCCCTCCTTGAGCGTACCCATGGGCCCCTGGGGGACACACTCCCCTCCCCTGGAGACGCGCCGTTTCCCCGTTCACCCTGTGCGTGCCCTGTGCCCCCTTCTCCCCGTTCTGCCTCTCCATGCATGCCTCATTCCCACCTTCCCGGAGCAGGGTACCTGCGGTGGGGCGGAGCCTCCCTACCCCAACCATGCCCCACCCGTCCGTGGCTGCCCAATGGGCTGCGGCGGGGCGGGGTCCGAGGGCGTGGTCTTGCTGCATATGCATGTATGCAGATGAGCAGGTGCGGGCAGAGCGCGGCGGCGGGACGGGACGGGACGGGAGCGGACTTCGACGGCGACCGGGACGGGGACCGGCGGCGGGGCCATGGCCACGGTGGGGCCGCGGTCCTTCAGCGCCGCCGAGGTGCGGGCGCGCTGCGCGCAGGGCGCCTGCCTGGTCTCCTGCCACCGCCGCCTCTACGACCTGAGCGGCTTCGTGCGGCTGCACCCGGGCGGGGAGCAGCTGCTGCGCCGCCGGGCCGGCACCGACGTGAGCGCGGCGCTGGACGGGCCGCCCCACCGGCACTCGGCGAACGCCCGCCGCTGGCTGGAGCAGTACTACGTGGGGGACATCGAGCCCGGCGACGAGCAGGTACCGCCGAGGGCCGAACCGGGACCGGGGTGGGGACGGGCTCTAGGGGGATCCGGGGATGGCATATACAGATGGCAGTCTCTGCGGGGTGCCCCAGGTGCCGGGTCCAGGGTGCACAAGGTCTATGGGGTACTCCAGGTGCTAATCCGGGATGTGCAGGGTCTGTATAGGGTGTCCCAGGTCCTGGTCCAGGATGTACAGGGGTCTCTCTAAGGCACCCCAGGTCTCAGGGCCGGCATGTACAGCGTTTCTATATGGCGCCCCACATCCTGGGACTGGGATGTACAGAGATTATAGGATCCTGGGTCGAGTTTTGATAGGGTGCTCCACGTTTGTGCTCTCTGGGATCTGAGCAGTTCAGGGTCTACAGAGCATCTCAAATCCAGAGTGCATGGAGTCTAAGCTGCACAGGGTCTGTAGGGCATCCTGGATCTATACTGTGCAGAGTCTGAGCCATACGAGGTCTGTAGGACACTCCAGATCCAGGCTTCTCAGGGTCCAAGCTGTTCTGGACATGCAGAGGCTGGATAGGCTTTGGGGTGTACATGGCAGGAAGTTGTTGGAGTGGTTGTAGCATATAAGGTGTTTAGTGCACCCAGATCTCAGTTTGAGCTGTATGGGACATGGTGTGTGTTTGGTCTGAGCACAACAGAACCCCTAGGATCAGGCTCTGTAGGGTCTGGGATCTACAGGGCATGACGGGTGAAGGGGACAGAGGGTGTTTGAGGCTCCTAGGATCTTGCATGGGTGGTGCCTGAGGTGTGAAGGGTTCCAAGGTCCCATGTACCTCCTGGCTCCCAGGAATTCTGTGGGGCCCGAGGTGCAGGGGACCCTGAGGCCTATAGGGTGCCAAGGGCACAGAGCCTAGTACCTACAGGGTCCCACTCCACGGCCACATCCCACCCTGGCCATGCTAGGAAGCAGGGCTCATGGGTGGCTCTGGGGTGCCAATGTGGCATGGAGGTGTTGGGGTCTTTGGAGGGGTGCAGGAGATGGAGCTCAGTGTCAGTTTTAGCAGGACTGTATGGCATGGGGAGAGCAGTGGGACAGGACACCCTTCCTGGCACTGTCAGCACTCAACCAGGGACCAAAGTCCTGGGCACTGCGGTTTGCCAGTGGTGAGCAGCCATTGCTGGTGAGAGGAGCCCAGCCGTCTCCCTGACTGCCTGGTGTGGAGCATGGGTGTCCATGACACAGCTCTGTCCCCACTGTGCCAGCCCCGTGCTGTCCAGGCAGAAGAGAAAGTTCCCTGGGGAGGTTCCGCTGCCTCCGGGTGTCACTGGGCACTGCTACCCGTTTACCAGCCCTCACCAGCACACCGTGGGCAGGATGCTGAGCAGCAGAGCCAGCCCAGCCCCCTTCACCAGCCCAGCAGTGGCATTCCCCCCTAGACATCCCCAGCGAGGTCGGTGACCGGCCGGTCCCTCTGGCTGCTTGTTTGCTCTCGCTGGGTGTCCTCCCCAGGGCACAGCCTCGGCCCCAGCGCCACAGACAGGGCTTTGTTTCAGCCTCGGTGCAATGCCTGCATTTTCCCCAGATGGATCCCGGCGATGGCACCTCCTCTGTTGGGACACTCGCTGAGCCGCCGCCTCCTTGCAGGTGTGGCAAGCCCAACGGGTTGGGGCGAAGGAAGGTACCGGACAGACGGGTTCCTGCGCCGCAGCCCGTGCCGAGGGGAGCTGCCACCATCCCAATGCAAATACATGGCGTGATAACGCCAGGGTGCAGGGAGATCAGACACTGCCTGGTGCCAGATAAACCATCCCAGGCTGTAACACACAGGGGAGGGATTAGAGCTGCCTGCTGCATGGTTAGACCATGTCTGGCATGCACTGATGTGTGAGCTGCTCTGTCCTACTCCCCACCCCCCAGAAATCCCCTCTAGGGAAAGGTGATGTCCTTGGTAGTGCTTGGGTTCATGTTTTGGCTACTTTGGGGCAGGTGTACCCCAAACAGATCTTTGAAGGAAGCGTTACCTAAGTCTGGTTCCAGATCCCCACAGCTTTGCCAGGGCCTCTCCTCGCCCGTTGGAAGTCCCAGGGCTGCATCATCCCCATGCTGAGGGATTCAGGATGCTGTGGTCCCACAGGCATCCAGCATCCTCCCCTGCTTCCCCCAGGGATTTCCAGGATTTTGGAAAGGAGAAAAATATGTTTATGCAGGGGAGAGAAAGAAGATAAGATCCACTGCCATCCCACTGCCCTCTCCATGCCCCTTCCTGTGGCTCTCTACTTCGGCCACAGGTCCCTTTTCTGCTTTCCCTCTTTCCCTAGACCCATTTGGCTAAGGACGAATTAACCCCCAAACATTTTATCTATGCAAGCAGGACATATAGGGGAGATCAAAGCGAGTACCAATAATTACCTAAACTAGACAGTGGATTTTAACAGTCTTGCTAGAAGGGAACTGGATCATCTAATTACCCCTCCAGTTTAAGCAATGAGAGACTTTCATCACAGCCTCTTTGGGGTGCATGATGTGGCTGTGACTCACGGTAAATCCTCCAGCCTTCTCAGGTTTAGTGTCCTTCTCTTCCTCTTGCCTGTATTGCTGCACATCAGGCTCGCCCTGGCTTTCTGTCCCAGCCTGAGCACACTTGGATGTAGGCGGGACACCTGGGGCACCTCTTTGGGGGTGATGTAACAAGAAGTGGCTTTTTATATTGTTACTATGATTAGGAGGAGTTAAATTCATCGTCTTTTAATAGTCCTGCTGCACCCAGTGTTTAATGGGCTAAGACAGCCTCATGGGTCTCTGCCAGCTGCTGCCCATGGACCATGATGCTAATGGGAGGGTGGTGCTGGGATGGTGCCACTACGAGCAAGGGCCTTGCTTGGGATCTCTGCACCTCCTGGGATGTCCTCACGCTCATACCTGTACCTGCACTGCCAACAGAGCTTGTCCCATGTGGACACCAGCAAACTGAGCCTCTGAGGAGCTCAGTGAAGGTTCTGGGGGCTCTGGAGCAATGCAGAGGTATGGTAGGACTCTTCTGGGGTTTGAGTCACTGGGAAAATGAGTGGAAAAAACCCTGGGTCCAGGCTTTTGGCAGAGCAGCTCTCTGCAGGCAGCATTGCCCTGTCTGGGCGAGGGGGAGGTTTCCATCTTCTCTGCCTGTGTTCCAGGAACACCAAGCCCTGTGCTGGACCACCCCCTCTGTCTGTATCTGCTCACATCACAGCTGGATTTTGTTCTTTTAATGCTCCAAGTCCTGATGCAGGACAGCACTGGGATGGCACAGCCAGCGCTCTCCAGCTGGTGCAGGACCAGTGCCGAGCTCCCCGTCTGACCCACACAGGGCAGCCAGATGCTCACAGGTGGATGCTGGGTCCCCCAATCACTGGATCATGCCATGCCCTGGGTTTTCGCCCCATTGTCTACCAGCAGGAGAGTCGGCACCTTGCCGGGATGCCACTCACTTACAGTAGCAGCGCCTTGTAGGCGTTAACTTTCCCTTCCTTACATCAGGCCCCTTGTTCATCTTCCCTGACAGGACCTGTTTCCCTGGGGACAACTCAGATGCATCTTCACCACCCACAAGTGACAGCAAAGCCCAGCTCAGCACAGCCCTTCAGTCTCCTTCCAACCCACCTCCTGTGTGGAGGAGAATGGGCCAGCACTGGTCTGGGTGCCATGGGGCTTGATCTCAGCAGGGCTCCTGCATGCTTGGGGCAGGCAGGAACAGGCCACCCTTTGGGGAGCCAGTTGGGACATGCCAGCTTGGTTTGCATCGTGGTTGCGCCACAGCTCCCGGTCCTTTCAGTGCCAGCCCCAGGGTGAGCAAAAGGAGAGCCTTCCTCCTGCTTCCCAGTTGAGGAAGAGGAGGAGGAGATGACTCCAGTGCTGAGAGAGAGCTGCCATAGCACACAGGGCAATGGCATCTCACTGATGTCACCCAGCCCAGGTGCTAGTGGTGAGGTGGGACGTGAGCGCCCCAGTGCATCTCTCTGACCTAGGAGGACTGGGAAGCCTCCAGCCATGACATAGTGCTCAGGCATCCATGGGCAGGGGAACTGGAGGTGTGTGAACATTTCGGAAAAGGGAGGAGAGGTGCCGGGCATTGCGTCAGCCCAGCTTTCTTAAGCGTCCTTCCTGCTGCTGGCTAGGTTGTGGTGCAAGCGCGAAGGTGGAGAGCACCAGCCCATTTCTCAGGGCATGGATAAGCCGTTTCACTCTCTTAAAGCCAAATTTTCTTCCAAAACACCTGCAGGGCTGAGACAAAATAGTAAATTCACCATGCTTCGCTGGATTTTAAGGCATCCCACCTGCCCTAGGGTTTTGGAATATCTGGCTGAAGGACAGAGTGTGCAATGTGGAAAATAGCACTGGGGATCCTCAGAGATGTGGTGGTACATGGCATCAGCTCATATCGGTGCTCTGCCTGCAGTAAAATTGATGCCAGTGAGATTCCAGCCTGGAAATACTGGCTGGAAATATCCCCTGTCCTTCCCTGCCCACTGCCCCAGGCAAGGGGCTGCCTCAGAGCTGGGTAATGCAGTTCCTGTACCAGCAGAATGAGGCTTGAAATCCGGCTAGCCCGGGAAATGGAGTGGGAGCACAGCTTGTAAGGAGTGCCTGCTGTCGGCAAACAGTGCCCGAGCCCCGCCTCGGTGTCCCCAGCAAGGCACAGAGTAAAGTCCTGATGTTCCTGCATCCCAGGCCCTCCTGCAGCTGCCAGGGCAGTATTCCCATCGATAGGGTGGCAGTGCATCCCTCTCGTAGCAGTGGGGAGAGCATCCATTGAGGAGATGGGAGAAAACCCTTCCTCTCTGGAAGTGGCACAGCTGGAAGCCCCGTCGGGCACGGCTGTGCTGCGGCTGCCGGGCCACGCCGTACCCTGCTCCGGGTTAATGGGTAACTCAAGGTGACAAAGCGGGAGAAAAGGCATGTTTGGCACGTCCTGCCCGGGGAGCTGGCGCTGCTGCCGGGGGGCACGGCTGGCTTGGGGTTTGCATGGGCATGCTGCAACCTCACCAAGCCCCCCACCAGCGGCACGGCCGGTGCCGGAGCTGGCACAGCTACGGGAAGGAGGCTGGTGCTGGCAGCTGGCAATGTGTTTGCTTCCAAGCATCAGACAAGGCAGGTTTCTCCTGTTTCTCCGCCCGCCCTGGCAGTGGGACTGTGGCTGGGTCCTCATCCTGCCACCACTGCACCAGTGAGTCCCCTGTGCCTCAGCATCCTCTCCTGAGCCACAGCCAAACCCCACTCCCCATATTCCATAGCCCATGGCAAAGGCACTCAGCCCAGTGTCACCCTGTGAAGGACACTTTGCCTTTTTCCTTGGACAAGGTCCCTCCTTCTGTGTTTTTCCTTGTGCCCACAGGCAGGGTGGTGGCATCAGCTGTGCCACACTCCCCAGGTCTGCCAGCCCAGCTTTCTCAGGGACTGAAAAGCCAAGCTGGGCTTTTGTTGGAGATCAGTGGGGTGGGAGGAGGGAGCGCTAACCCAGCAATGCCCCTTCCTTTGCTGGCAGCGGCAAGGTGACCCCTGCTATGGCACTGCCCGTTTGCAGGGGGAAATGCTGGCCCAGGGCCCAGAGTTTCTGCATTGCCACCCTGAAGCACCCATGCTGTCCCAGCAGCAGGCAGGGCATTCCAAACACTGGGCTCGGCAGGAGGTTTCCAAAGAGCCCCGAGCCTGCGATGCTCAGTGCACAGTCCGAAGGGCAGCGCAGCTCACTGACAGCTGCTTCCCTCAGGAACCTGCTCTGCAGGAACTGACTGACTTAAATTCACCAGAATTTTCCCCATATTTATTTAGCAGGCAGGAGCTCACTCTGGCCCTACCCCTGCGTGCTACAGCCATCACCATCCCCAAATGAATCCACCACTGATGCTTCACCACAGGGTTTTCCTTCTCTTTTCAGAGCCTCTCTGAGACAGTGGATGAGAGGGAGGTGGTTGCTGCAGCCCAGACTCCAGAGCAGACAGATCTCTGCTACAAAACAGTGGATGTGGAGAAGGTAAGAGCCCTGGAGTTTCTCCAGCACACTGTTGGCTGGAGTGCTGCCGGGAAACACCAGGTCTCCTCTTCCGTGACTGAGTGCTGGATTTCTGCTGACCTCTTGGATGGGAGGGATGGTGTGAGGGAGCAGAACTGATCCAGCCACTTCTGCCCTTTCTCCTGGTGTGGATGGCATTGCTCATGCTTTATTGCACAGGTGTGGCCACGCTGGGAGGCTCCCATTGCAGCAGCATGAGGGAGATGGCTTTCTCTGACAGCGGCTGTGCCCTTCCAGAGGAAAATGTTGCCAAGCCACACCTTACTTTTATTTCTTTCTTGCTTTATTTATTTTATTGCTTTATTTGTTTTATTTTTTTCCCTTGCCTGAGCACTCGTAATGAGCAGTAAGGGATTCCCCAGCCTGGGCAGGGTGATCCCTGTGTGTGCAGGGTGCTTCCTGCCCTGCCATCTCCTTTCCAAGCATGCCACAACAGCGGGAATTTGTCCCCAAGGTACCTTTGGCTGTCCCTGCTCTCCATAGCACCATCTGATCACCACAGCTTGCATGGTCCCAGCTAGTTGGTGAGAGTGCTTTTATCTCGTAGAAAGTTGGTGGGTTTTTTTAGAGCAGGAGAACATATTTCACCCCCCAAATTAATATTTTATCACTGAGCACCTTTAAAAGAGAATGTGCCATTTCAAAGTGAGCTTTTTGCTTTAACTTCTCCCCTACCTCCGCCGTGGAGAATAGCTCTGTTACCATCCCATACACCACCTGGGGTTGTTTCCCTTCTGGTGTGATTGTGTTCATCCCTGCCTGCAGCAGAGCCCCCAAAATGCCCACAGCCACCCCAGCTCCTTGCTCTGAGATGCCCTGGACTGAGCCATCCCCACCACTGGCAGCACAATCCCAGGTGCCAGATTGCTGTGCCAGTCCTGTGTGGCACAGGCAGCCCAAAGAGAGCTGCCAGGCCTGGGGCTCAGCTGGGTGAGCGTGGTTTCAGTCTGGCACAGAGGTGGAACCAAGAATCCACTTTATCTGGCCAGGCCAGCAGAAGATGCATCTGAGGATGCTGAGCAGTGGCAGAGGTGGTGCTGCCAGTTGTGCCTCCCTGTTTTCATGCCATGCCAACATGTGTGCCCGCACAGGTCCCTTACTTTTGCACCTGAGTTCAGCCATGCACAGCAGCAGTGCTGGAGTCTGTGTTCCCAGCCTTTATCCCTGCTCCCCATCCTGCTTTGCTCCTCACTGGGGTGCACAAACAGCTGTGGCCGCCCCACGTGTCCTCTGCACAAGGACAAACGTCCTTGGCTGGGGCAGTGCCATGGGGATGGGATCCACGTGCTACCAGAGGTGTTCTGCTGGGGAATATCACTACTCACTATCTAATCTTGGCAGCTCAAGAGGCAAAGAGCCTCAGTTATCAGGGCCTGATACTGAGCCAGGTCTGGGTACGGCCACCTTCACCTTGCTCTGCTGGCAGGTAGCTGGTGGCACAGGGGTGAGCTAAGCCCCGTGTTCAAGGGTAGATGGGGCTGGTGTGTGTCTGGCCCCTTGTCTGCCCCGTGCTGGTGCTTGTGCGGAGCTCAGGGCACCTTGGAACAAGAAACAACTGCTCTTGGGGCATGGGAAGGGGTTTGCAGCCCCAAATCCTGCAACAGCCGCTCAGCTTTGTGCCTGGTATCAGGATGCTTTGTGGGTTCCACAGCGCTACAACCACTGTCTACCCCCTCAGGACCTGGTGGACTGGAAGAAGCCCTTGCTGTGGCAGGTGGGCTACTTAGGGGAGAAGTATGACGAGTGGGTGCACCAGCCTGTGGATCGGCCCATCCGCCTCTTCCACTCGGATTTCTTTGAGTTCCTCTCCAAGACAGCATGGTGAGCTTCCAGGGTCTGCACTGTGCTTTGGATGGTGCCTCCCCAGGGAGGGGGGATGGCTCACCAGCCAGCAAGACACTCCCTCTGACACCTCCTTCTGCCCCATAGGTACGTGGTGTTCATGGTGTGGACGCCTGTGGTGCTCTATCTCAGCTGGGTCAGCTACACCTCCCTTGCTCAGGGCAACACCAGGCTCTTCTCCTCCTTCACCACAGGTACGAGCAGCAGCAAAGCCTTTGGGCTTCCCTTACTGACCCCACTCTGGGTCCAGGGGCAGGACAGCCCTGGGCAGGGGGAGACCTGCATCCCTTCCTCATCCCTCCTTCTGTATGTGCTCACCACAAGCCACATGCAGGAGCAGCAGGTCAGCACCTCTCCCTACAGCCACCAACGTGTCTGTCCCCTGCATAAAGCCACCGGTGCTTGCCCACCTCCATCCCCTCCTCTCACCACAAGATTTGTCCCCCCAGGAAATCAATAGAGGCACAGAGCCCGCTGACCTGGGCTGCAGCTTGCTCCCTCTTGCCTCCCGTCCCTCCATCCCCAAAACCGAGCCCTGCCGGTGCTGGGGTGTGTTCCAATCGCCGCTGACGCCCACCCCGGGCCGCGGCTGAATGCCGGCGTGGCGGGCGAACAAACCCGGCTCTCAGCGCCGCCGGCGCCGCACAGTGCGGGGCTTGTTTGCCCGAAGCGCCTGTCCTTGAATCTCCCACTGTCTGCTCCCTGCTCCCCCGGGAATAACAAGCGTGGCCGGGGCAGGCTGTCTTCTTTTTTGTTTTTCTTTTTTTTTTTTTTTTTTTTTTTTCTGGGTTCCCTATTTTTTTTTGCAAGGTGCCACCCAGTGCCAGCTGTGCCCGGCTGTGGGGTGGGGAGTGCCTGCTGCACAGGCACCCCCTGCTCCTTGTGGCATTTGGCACCTTGCTGCCAAGTTTTATGGGATTTTTTTCCCAAAAATAAGCAGGTTTTGGGGGAATCCAAATTTTGCTAGGAAGGACACAGGGCTGGCAGCCAGCCCTGAAAGAAGGAGGTGGCTGAAAAATGTTCTGCGGGGGAAAGTGCCCAACAAATCTATTCTTTTTCCCCAAAAAAGAAACACCAACACCAACAGCACTGTTTTACTGTCACGAGTGCTGCCTGTGCAATTAAGGTCCCTCCTGCCTTGTTCTGGTGGGTGAAGCAGTTTTGTAAGGATGATGCAGTCCCTAGAGTGCACGTCCAAGCCCCTGTTGGCATCTGGAATGCAGGGAACCCCCCTCACTGGCTTTCTGACGCAGCAAGAAGCCAACTGTTTCTGTAAATTAATGGGAATCAAAGGAAAATGTGGTTTGGAGAAGTGCTTGGGCAGGTAGTTCTCTGGAGAAGCTCAGGGCAGGAGGTAGATAAGAGGTAGGAGGGAGGGAGAGCTGAGCATCACCCTGATGCCAGTGGGAGGATGGTGATGGATAAAAGCACCCACACGTTGCCTGCCCTGCTGATCACTGCGCATCTCGTTGTGTAGAGTACTCCATCCCCGTCCACAAATACTACTTCCCCTTCATCTTCCTCCTGGGAATGATCCTGTGGTCCCTGCTAGAGTACCTCATCCATCGCTTTGTCTTCCACATGAAGCCACCTGCTAGTAACTACTATCTCATCACCCTGCATTTCTTGCTGCATGGGCAGCATCACAAGGTGAGTCGCAGTTCCCGCCTCTGCTGGCGCCTGCTGGGCCGTGGGAATGGTGGCCTTTGCCCTGCTGGAGCCTGTTAGTGCGTGGCCTTTGCCCAGGCAGAGCCTGTTCGTGCCTATTCAGTGTGACTGGTGGCATTCCAAGCGAGGCACTTATCCAGTACCAGTGAGGGCTGCAAAACGGCCTTGGAGGAGCTGGAGTTAAATTTGCAAGCTCTTGGCTTTGCCAATTTGAGCAAGGGGGAAGACCAAAAGAGCCGTAGACTCCCTCTAGCTTTGCTGGAGGAAATAGCCCTGTAGAGCTTGGGCACTTGCCAGCTAAAGCCACCACCTGCCTGGCCACCTTGGCGTGCATGGGGAGCTGTTCTCGCCACAGGGTACAACTTCGGAGAGGGATTTTGGTGTTGGCTTCTCCTAAATGGGTTTCCCCAGTGCTCGGCAGGGATGTGCTGGGGGAGGTAGGGCGAGCTAGGAGCTGCCTGTCCCACCGTCCCTCTCTGCTTCCAGTCTCCCTTCGACAGCTCCCGCCTGGTCTTCCCTCCTGTGCCAGCCTCGCTGGTGATCGGCTTCTTCTACGGTGTCCTGCGGCTCCTGCTGCCCGAGGTGCTGGGGCTCTCGGTGTTCGTCGGGGGGCTCTGCGGCTACGTCATCTACGACATGATGCACTATTACCTCCACTACGGCTCCCCCAAAAAGGGCACCTACCTGTATGGCCTGAAGGCTTATCACGTCAAGCACCACTTTGAGCACCAAAGATCAGGTAGCGCCATGTTCCCTGTGCATGCTGGCAGGGGCAAGGGCTGTCAAAGTCCAATCTACCTGCATGTGCGCAGCTGATAGCTCCAAAATATTTGGGATTTGGTATGGGGAAAGCCAAGCACTGCCCTGCTGGGGAAGCAGCGTGTGAGGTGCTGTAGCTCATGGAGAACATTTCCTGGCTCCCAGGCTGAGGATGGGGAGCCAGAGCAGCGCAGGGGTGCAGGCAGCAGCTTGCCTCACTGGTGGGCATCAGTGCTGCCTGGAGATGCCAGGGCGGAGGCCAAATCCCCGTGGTGCTGGGATGTGGGTGCCTGTCCCTGCCTGGGTCAGCATCTCTTCCTGCTGGGAGGCATTGACAGGTGTAGGGTGAGGCTTTGGGCTTCCTCAGATCCGCCCCACACCTTCCCTAGCCCAGCACTTGCTCAACCTGCCCTTTGCCCGGTTTCCTAGGAGAAAACACCCCATCCAGATAAGCTATCATCCATGGGGCTTGTTGGCATGGCCCAGCCAGCTCCTGCTCCCTCTGCTCTTCCTCCTTGCCCTCACTTTGCCTTCCTCCCTTCCCAAAATGTGGACACTCCTCCCTCACCAGTCAACACAGAGCCCTTGCAACACCTCGATGATGGTGGTGCTGTAGGCTGAACACTCTCTTCCCTGCCAACAGGTTTTGGCATCAGCACACGCTTCTGGGATTATCCTTTCCGGACACTCATCCCTGAGGAGACCTTCAAGAAAGAGGACTGACAGCCCCAGCTCAGTGCTCAGCTGCCAGCTCCATACCCCCTGGACTGGGGCTGGTGTCCCTCCCCAGCCCCCAGCAAGCCCAGCTGGTCCCTGCCCCCTTCCTGGGGGCTGTGCCACAGCAGTGACTCCAAAGTGGAGCATCCCTGTGGAGTGCTGTGGTCCAGCTGTGGCACTGGCAAGGGGGTGGGGGGCTGAGGATGGTGAGGAAAGGGGAGGAAGAGGCTATGGGGTTCCCTGGTGGACTCCTGCCCCTACCTTGCTGCCCTCCCACTCCAGGCTATGGATGCACAGGCAGATCTGCTGCCTGAAAGATGAAGTGCCTGATGCTGCCCTCCCTCCTCTGCCCTGGCACCTTGCCAGAGCCCCTGTCTCTCCTGAGGTGCCCTCTCCCCAGGGCATCCAACATGCTGCAGTTAACCCTATTGCCTAACTCGTGCCAAGGGGATTCCCAGTCCTAGGTCCTTCTCCTGGCCCGATCTCAGCACAGGGTTTTCTTGGCCTGCAGCCCTTTTGGGGCAGGTCCTGCAGGTCTGGATTGTGCCTTTTTCTAACCAGTGCACCCATATCTCTCTGCCAGATTTATCAAGTTCATGGTTTTCATAAACATTGGCTACTTGAAACTCAAACTCCAATGAAAAGAATTACTATGAGATGCCTTTTTTTTGCTGATCCTGTGATTTTTTTTATTATTATTTTTTCCCTAATGTTTACTGCAGATATTTAAAGGTTTGAAATAAATTTATATGTAAAACTGTAGACACTACAGTTGTAAATAAATTGTATATTTTGAAAAATAAAACTTTCTAAAAAGGCTCTGGCAGATGTATCCCCCGCGGCTGCTTGCATGTTCTCCCACCCTTGGTGTGTCCCTTTCCAGGTGCTGATGGCCCTCGGAGCCACTGTTCCTGGCTCCCCTCATCAGCCACGGTGAGGTAGGAGCTTTGCAGGGGACATTTGCAGCAAACCTGAGTGATGCCGGGGCTCTGGGTAAGCAGAAGTTGCCACTCACTTCTCTGAAGTTGGGCAATAGTGTCGCATGCGCCCCAGAGCTTCCCAAAATCAGCCTGGCCCTCTGACGAAGCCGTCTGCATAATTTCCTGTGCTCCCAGCAGAGGTCAAGCGCTGTTTCCAGCACCGGTGCCTGCAGCCCGCCTCCTTTGGTGCTGGGGGATCTTGGGGCTCAGGGGTGGGGAGGGGAGCAGGGATGTGCTCTGGAGGGTCTTGCTGCACATGCAGGAAGTTCAGCAGGGCACAGAGCCCTTGCTGTCAGTGTTCCAGTGCCCTGGGCAAGCCTTCCCACAGCTGCCAGCACAGCAGAATGGGTTGTGGTGCTCTTAACAGCAGAAGCATCAATACAGGGGGCACAACCTCCCCATCCCCTTTTTCCCACTGCACTTCCTATGGGCAATTCCTTCTTCCATCTGGCAAAACCCAGCACAAGGGCATACAGCCCTTGGGGATACCCCAAGTAGCTTTCTGGGAACTGGGAGCTGTGATGTCGTGGGAAGCTCTAGTGGGTTGCACAATGTCCCTTCCGCTGCGACACCCTTTAAACCCGTGCTCATCCTGCCGTGCCCCTCCAGTCTGCGGAGGCAGCCGAGGTCAGCGAAGCAGGACCAGGTAACAGACGGTTTCTCTTGGCAAGCAGACGAGATTCTTCCTTGAGGGCTGTGCTGGAGAGAGCCTGAAGAGGACGGGAGAGTGGCTGCAGCTGGATTCTGGGTGCGTTTCCATCTTGTTTCCAGCCAGTAGAACCTGGCACCCCTTCTCTTAGCACTGGCTGCATTAGAGTGGCTGCTGCTAATTTCCCTGCAACAGGGGTGGTTTTCTGTCCTTGTTGTGGAGAAGCTGCAGATGCTGGGGCTGTGAAGATGTGCAAGTCTTTATTAGATGGGTGACCACAGAGAGAGACATTGGGTAGAAATGAAAATAGATTTTTACAGTCAAATATAGGGGCTCTGCGGGCAGGACCCCAGGGTTACGTGGGGGCGGAGCCAGGAATGCTGCCCAGGGTATGCTCCTTCGGTCACTGATGTCCCTGCTCCTCTGGGTGGAAGCTTTCTGGGATGGCTCACACTAAATTAATGTACATAAATCAAGCCAAAACATCTCTTGCTAATGCAGAGAAAGATGTGCCACTACTGCTGCTAGTGATGTCTCTGGGTGTGCCTGCTCTGGTCTGCACGAGTGGCCGCGGTGCCAGGCAAAGCAGAGAAAGCAAAGCAGCTGGAGATGTGAGGGGCTGTGGGAGGATATGTGCCATATCAGGGTGTTCCTTAGGGTGGAAGGCGTGGAAGAGCTGCATCCAGCTGATCTCCGAGCAGCACCTGGAGACAGACGCTGCCAGCCCACATCCCCAGTGGCCAAGCCCTTTGCTGCAAGCATGGACATCGTGGAGAGGGTCTTCTCCGTGGCCCAGGCCATTCATGCCCAATTCGAGCAGGTGAAGTGCTGTAAGCATCAGTGCCAGCGCCTCGTGGAGCGCATCCAGATCCTGCTGGAGCCCGTGAGGATCCTTAGGGCTCAGCCACGACAGCACATCTCCCACCACGAAGAGGAACTGATGAAAAAACTGCTCTGGGCACTGGGGGAAGCCCAGAAACTGGTGATGAAATACAGCCAGACCAGCTGGATCCAGAAATTCCTGCGAGCCCGAAGTGCTGGTGAGGAGTTTGTCTGGGTGAACGAAAGCCTGGAGGACATTGCCCAGGGCCTCTCACTCCTGCTGCAGGCAGAGCAGAAGCAGGCTTTCCTGGAAGCTTTCCAGTCAAAGATATGTCGCAGGCAGGATGCTGAGGACCTGAGGGATGACAGAGCTTTCTTGGACCAGGTGATTGCAAGTGAGTGCATTTAGCAAACCCTCTTTCCCTGCGACTGGTGGTTGGCCCCTCTCTCCAGCTGCTCCAGCTGCTGCCCAGCTCTGGCTTGATAGCCATGGCCATGGAGAGCCAAAGGGACATTTAAACCATGAGAAAAACAAACCACACAGTCGTGCTTGTTCATCCAGTGATCCAACCTCTCCTTGTTTCTCTCCCCAGGTACCGAGGAGCCCGAAGATGTGGCTGAGGAGATCTACATTGACAGGCAGTGTATGAAGAGCAAGGTAGACTGGATGCAAAGCGAGCTGAACAAAGTCATTCGTGAGATGGAGCGTAAGTCTGTGTCACACCACCTGCACCCTGGGCACTGTGTCCTTTCCCCCCAAGCCCTGCCTAACGTGTCCCTTGTTCCCTTCTGGCACATGGTGGGAGCAGGCTTGAAGAAGGTCAACGTTGGTAAAAGAGAAGACATCACTGAGATCAAGCGGGACCACCTCACTTTCCACAGGCACCTACAGGACACCGAGAGCTATGACCTTTATGAGGGCGAGTACCTCAAGTACCCTGTTGCCATCAAAACCTTCAAGAGGCCACTGACCACTGACCCAGTGTGAGTTGTCCTGGGTGTGCCCCCAGGAGGGTGGCACAGCACCATGTCATGCCTTGTTCCAGGGATCTCACCATGCTGTTCTTTTCCACAGCAAGGTCAGAGACATCTTTGAGAAGGAGATTCAGACCCTGAAGAAGTTTGAGTCTCCAAACATCCTGCGCATGTACGGGATCTGCATTGAGGAGAATGGTAGGGGTGCCACATTATTGTCACCCTTTTCCTCCCCTGCCATCCCCAGCGCTAGCTGGTGGCACATGGCTTTTTGTGGTCCCCTCCCAAGAGCTGGCACAAGGCAGGATGCTTTTGCCTTGCAGATGGGAGCCCCTGCTTCTCCATCGTCATGGAGTACTGTAAGCATGGGACACTGCGGGATGTGCTGAACAAGCAACAGCATCTTTCCTGGGACATCCGCATTCGGATGGCCCTGGGAGCTGCCAGAGGCCTTTACAGGTGAGCACCTGTATAAATCAATGAGTAACTCCACCTGATGATCCAAAAGCTGTGTGCAGCTTCCTGGTATCTCAGAGTAGGCAGTGGTATCCTGTTAGACACTGATTCCCAGTGACATCACTGGGATGGGAGGCTGGTGAAGGATGTCCCTTGGGACACTGGGATGGGAGGCTGGTGAAGAGGCAGGTAGTGGATTTGGATGCAGTAGCACCCATCTACCCTGGTCACTGTCCCCTACATCTGGCTTCAAGCCTGAAAAGGCCTGGAAAGGGGAAATCCCCCAGATACCCAGGGCAGATTTGGAAGCACCCTACAGCATGGCCAGTTCTCCTTATGGGTCCTGCTCATCCACAAGACTTGTTGTTTTGCCCACAGTGGCTCTTCCAGCACTTGCTGGAAAGCTTGGCTTGGCAGGGTTGATCCACCAAGACAGGCAGAGAGCTGCTGGCTTCTCTGGCTGCATGTCAGTCTTTCCCTCCACAGCAGGAGGGAGCACCGAGTTGGGGATGGGTCCATCATCATGTGTTGTCCTTGGTTCCATCCATCTGCAGGTTGCACCAGACAGGGGAGAAGTCCCGACTCCATGGCTGCATCTGCAGTAGCAAGTTCCTGGTGGCTGGGGATTACTGTGTGAAGGTAAGCACCACACTTGGAGACACTTTGGGGAGTTTTGAATGGTTTTGTGGATGTCTCCATCCACCAACACTGAAGGAAATTGTGATGGTCCAGGATAAAATGGGATAGTGCCATCTCCCCTATCACCTTAGGCACTTAAACCTCCCTATCTTGGTCTTATCATCAGCAAAGTGAGTGTTCCTAAAGCATCCAGCCTGGGATGAGCTGAAGATGGAGCAATTCACCTGCCCTCACCTCTGTTTTTGCTCACAGGAAGGGACCTGTGCTGGGCAGCACTCATGGCTACACACCAACCTTTGCTGCCCGGGGCATCTCGCTCTGTTTTCTTCATCTTGGGGCAGTCCCCAGCTGCACCACAGGTTTCTACTTCTCCTTTTCTCTCTCTCATTCTCTCAATCAGCTGTCAGGATTTGAGCTGTGTGAAACAGAATCATCCATCAAGAGGAAAGCCCGGAAGGATTGGAAACAAGTCTCTATGTTGGCTTACATCGCTCCAGAGAACCTGAAAGATATCAACTACCCTTACAAGAGGCCCTGCGAAATATACAGGTGTGTCTGTCCCTCCCAGGAGATGCCTGTGAGCAGACAGGTGTCTGGCAGAGTAGCTGCTGAGCTATGGAAGGAGGCCAGGTTTAATCGGAGACATAAGCAGGTGCTTCCAGTTGGCATAGCCCAACAGCCCTCTCCATTAGAAGGGAGGAATACATGCTGGAATGAATACTGAGACTCTTACTCGTCTCCTTTCAGCTTTGGGATCGTTCTGGCAGAGATTGCAACCTCCAAAATCCCATTTGAAGGTGAGACAGAAGTATCTGGTTCCCTGTGTAAAAGCCACATGGCGCAGTGTGGTTCCTGTCTGGCATTGGATGCTCCCTGCTCCTTCCCTGAGCATCCCATGCAGGTGCCAGTGGCAGTGCATGGTGTCCCTGGCTCTGCATGACAGCTTCACAGCTTCTCCTGAAACTCCAATATGGCAAAGTACAGCTTATAGAAAGCAACATGCTTAAACCACAAGCATGCAAATCATTTTTGTTTCTATTGGATGGGCCTGTGCATTTAAGCATAAACACATCTTGCTCTACTGGAGCCCAACAGTGTCGTGCCAAATACGGTGGGATTCATTGCAGATGGAGTTTGGGTCACTTCCCTGCTGGCTTCTCCCTGCCATTCACTGCAGGCAGGCTCTTGGCATGGCTTTGTGCTGGGTTTCCTCCCCAGCACCCCCCTGTGGCAGCAGAGCTCCATCCCGACACTCCTGTTTGCACTTGTTATCTAGGCTGCACTACTGAGGAGATCGTGGAGAAAATCTGCAATCACCATTACTGGGATCCTCTCGGGGAAGATTGTCCTGAAGACCTGAGGAAAATCATTGAACAGTGCCAGGCCTTTGACCCTTCCCAACGCCCTTCTGCTGAGGGTAAGTGTCCTGGACATCTGCTCCCCAGGCCCTTTGCATCCTTCAATCAGCTACTTCAGCAGGCACTTTGCCCCTTATTTCCCATATGAATTTGCCTGGCTTTGTCTTTCGGGATCCTGCCTTGACCTTCCTTTTTATGCTAACAAGTCCCCAAATTCCAGACCTCACGATTAACATTTATTTACCCATGCCATGACAATAATCACCAGGCTGTTTGTCCATTTGGCATTGCATAAAAATAACTCTTTCTCTCAGACAAGCACTGAACTGGAAATAGGAGTGTGTGGGTTAATTCCCACTCAGGTCCTGCAGATTCCATAAGCTGGAGGAGCAGCCACAACACTCTGCAGGAGCATTTCCTGCCTTGGGCTTAGATCAGTAAATTGCAGTCTTGGGCATTGCTCTATGACAGGAAAGTTTTCACTATCTCTGAAGCTGGTTTGGCTCTGATCAGACGAGTAACTGGTCTCCATCAGGAAATACAACAGAAACATCAGGAAAAGATAGAGGAACTTGCTGGTGTGTTTGAAGTCACAGAGGTCATACCTTTCCCTCAGTTCATCTGTCTAAGGGGAGAAAACTTCCTTCAGTCTCATCCACTCCATCCTACAGGACCAGACCCATACAAGAGATGTGGAAAATGTGACACTGTGTGTCACGTCTCTGTGCTTCCATCTCCCACCAGCACCTCCCTCAGCAGACCCTGGCACAGGAAATCGCCCTGGCTGAAGCGAAAATGCCAAAATATCATTAGAGACGTTGGCAAAGCCACACTGAGGAAACAGGATGGCTTTATTACTCTGACTCTAATCCAACACCCACCACTGCATGGTGCTGAGCTGGAAGGACAGCTTATTGCAGCTGTCCCCAAGGGCTTTTCCATAAACATGGCTACTTCTGTTTGGGCTGTGCTGTCTGCTCAGGCCTGTCCCCTGCTAATCCCTGCCCATTTGTGCTGGTCTGAGGAGAGTGTGACTCCATGTCCCGGTTGTTATCAGCAAGGGAAAGCCAACTTCTCATCTGTTAAAAAAATCCAAACAAGCTTACAACAAATACTCTGTGTTGATTAATGCCATCCTTGTGTTTTGCAGAGATTGTGGACTCGCTGGCTGACCTGGAGAAAAGCAGAAACCAAGGCAGTTAACTGTGGAAAACGGGGCCAGGTGATAGGGGCAGCAAGCCCACGGCTCCCACTCGCCTCTCTTCCCCCTCACAGAGACTGATGGCTCAATACACCTGTGTTTGTTTCTGTGTGTGACACCTTTGCATCGCCAAGGGACCATGCCCGGGTCACCTCAGAGGCAGCTGGGGGGTGAGGTGACTTGAGGAGAGGCCAGCAGGAAGCCTGGGGGGACCAGAGGAATGGAACGTAGCTTCTTTTACAAGGAAAGGCTGAGGGAGTTGTTCAGCCTCGAGAAGAGACGACTGAGAGGAGACCCCACCAGTGTCTGTCACTATTTGAAGAGATGTCAGATGGACCAGGCTCTGCTGGGTGGTGCCCAGCAATAGGACAAGAGGCAACGGGCAGAAAATTATACACAAGAAGTTCCACTCAAATATGAGGAAGAACTTCTTTACTGTGCAGGTGATCGTACACTGGAACATTGCCCAGAGAGGGTGTGGAGTTTCCCTCACTGGAGATATTCCAGAAGCATCTGGATGCAATCCTGTGAAACGTGCTCTAGGACAATCCTGCTGGAGCAGGGAGGTGGGACCGGATGACCCACTCTGCTCCCTTCCAACCCGACCCATTCTGTGATTCTCCTCGGCCCCGCCCCTGCCCACGAGGCGCCGGGGCCCGGCTCCCCTGAGGCCGCCTCCGGCTCTCCTTGGGCTCCCCCTCGGTTCCCCCCGAATCCCTTCCGGTTCCCCCCTGGTTCCGCTCGGCTCCCCTCGGGGTTCCCCTTGGTTTTCCCCGGGCTCCTCCCAGCTTCCCCCCGGTTTTCCTCGGTTCCCCCCGGCCTTCCCCAGTTCCTCCCCAGCTCCACNCCCCATGGTCGTCAGGGGTCTCATTACCCAATCAGCCGATCTCCCCGGCGGCGCTTTGACCAATCAGAGCAGGCCCTACCTTCCTGCCGCTCTCTCCGTCATCCCCAGTTCCGTTGGACAGACGGACAGAGCGACTGGCCAATAAGAAGGCGAGAACGCTTCCGACCCGCCCAATGGCAGCGGGCGCGGCTGTCGTGGCCAGCCAATAGGGCGGCGGGGGCGGGGCGGCGCTGCGCTCGAGCGGGCGGCTGGGCCTGGTGGAGGTGAGCGGGGGGTGGCGGGTTCGGGGCGGGTCGCTCTAGGCCGGTACCGGGCCGGGACACCGTCACAGCTCGATCCCCCAGGGCCCGGGCCGAGTCCCTCAGCACGGCTCGTTCCTCCCGAGCGCTCGGGCTGCCTGCGGCTGCTGGAGGGGAAATATCCTGCTCCCATGCCCTTTTTTCGATGGGTTTGTCGTTAAAATATGCGAGCTCTGTGAAGAAGCCAGCGGAGAACCCCCGCTTGTGGAGCGTGTGTTTCGTTTGGGTCGTATTCGGGGTTTTTTTTTTTTTTTTTGTTAATTTCATACTAAAGCAGGTACGGCAGAACCCCTGCTGGCGGTGCGGAGCGGGGCCTGGGCGCCCTCCGCAAGGGGAAGCTGCTGCTTCGGCCTTCGGGTGGGAGCCCTGAGGCTGCCGGCCGAGCTCTGCCCTCTGGAAGCGCTCGGAATTTGTCATTTGGGCCCAGGAAGCCCGTTCGTAGATACCCTCCATCTGCGGGCTCTTCCCGGGACTGCCTGGTAGGCAGCTGGCTGGCTGGAGGAAGCACTGCTCCTTTAGGCCGAATTCCAAGATGTAACCGTGAAAATGCCAGTATTAACGTTTTTATAAATCTCACAGTTAAAGTAGGCACTGGAAAATGTTGCCCAGGGAGGTTGTGGATGTCCCAGTCCTGGAAGTGCTCCAGGCCAGGCTGGAGAAGGCCTTGAGCCACCTGGGCTAGTGGGAGGTGTCCCTGCCCATGGCAGGGGGGTTTGGGACTGTATCTTTAACCAATCTCTTCCAACCCCTTAACATCATGATTCTATGTATGGTGAAAATAAAAGGTTTATTATGTTTATAGGTAGCAGTTCTGTCATGAACATAGTGCTAGAGTTGCAGTACTTGATTGTTGAATATTACTATGCATGCAGCTGTTCTGGTGGGAGGTGGTAACATCTATTTTTGGCCTAGCTTAGGCTGAATTGTTAATTAGGATAAGAATGATGAAGTTACTCATAAGTTAGAATTTCTTAAAAGGTCTATAAAAATATCTGAGCTTTAGTACATCCTCCTTTATTAATTCTTGTATACATTTTTTAGCTACTTTTTATACTACAACCAGCCTTTGCTCTGTTTATACAGCCCTAGCTGGGTATGTTTTGGTGTGTGCTTTGGGCTTGTAAATAATGCTAAAGGTCTGCAATGCCCAAGGCCTTTCAGGTTTATGATTGCTTATGTACTTTTTGGAGAATATTAATGACTTGCAGCAGCTCGCAGAATTTAATCCACACACCTCTTCCAATAAAGGACTTTTGTGAGGTTTTGGTGCATCTGTTCATTCAGTTAATGAAATAATCTTGAACTTTTTTGTGTTGTAAGAACAACATGACCGAAGTACTCTTAATTTGGTGGCTGACAGCAGCATAAAAATTAATAATGCACAAACTGTTGTTTCCTCTGTTTTTCTTCAAACCCTAAGATAGTACTGCTGTTGAGGAGGTAACCTGAAATCTGTATGCCAGAGATGTAGAAGGGCAACCATCCTTAATAATGTATTTGCAGTTTTTACTGCAGATTTCATGTTTATCCAGTCTTGGGCTGAATATGGATCCACAAATGCTGATGCTGCAGGTAACTCGGTACCAATAATGTCTCAGTCACGTGTTCTGCTGTCATGCCTTTTCTGAGTTTGCCTGGTGTTGGTAAATATCTGAAGGGCTGTTCAGTGAGCTCTGGGTAAGGGTCACGATGATCTGTTAATGATAAGGGAATCTTATTCAAAGAAACTTGAATGTGAGCCCACCTCCTGAGAGCAGTGCAGCAAAGGACTGTCATAGAGGTTGTTTCTGGCTGTATCTGTTGGTGCTCGTGCAGTGCTGCTGACCAGGGAGAGTCTCTCACGTATTTCCAACTGTTCTTCAAGATCCACATGAATTTACTTGGCAAGTAAATGATGCCAGCAAGAAAACATTTACTTTACCTACTCATCCAAATGCTTATTTAAGTTGATTTTGCAATGTGCCTTTGGTGCTAGCTGCTGTCGAGCCAAAGACTTTGAGCCCAGGACTCTGGTAGGGTGCTCCCAGCTCACATATGTGTATTGACTTGTAGTTTAGCTCTGCTGCAAAGGACAAATTTTCTCTTGACTCTGAATTCTAAAAGCTTTTGTAGTCACTGAGTACCTGATTTTTGCTATCATCAGGCTACAAGTAGGGTACGCTTACAAGTAAATACTAATTTTCTTCAACTCTTTTGCAGAAATGGCTCAAGAAGAGATGGAAGTTGATCTTCAACCAGTGGCTGGTTACTCAGTGGAGACCCTCCAGACACTTGCCCTGGAGCCCTCTGGTCACTCAGTGCTCTCATCCCACGTTCCTGTGCTGGATGAAGGAGGAGGCAGCACTGCAGCCCTTCCTGCTGACAACGTTGTTGTCGCACCCAGCGCTGGTACAACAAGGGAAGCAGCTGCAGAGCCTGACCCGCCACCGAGTCCTGCCACGGCCCCCAGTGGGCTGCAGAGGCTACAAGGGGCGTTTGATCTGTACCAACCACTGCCTGTGCCACAGCTCACACAGCATCTGCAAGTGAGGAGAGCTCGCAGGCAGCAGAGACTTGGTGGTTCCCAGAGGACAATCAGTGCCAGGTAAAGCAGAGATGAAACTGGGTCTGAACTGCCCTCTGATCGAGTCCAGCATCAGTTCAAAGTTGCCTTGCTTCCTGGCTTACAGAGCCCAGCCCAGGTGTGTGGCTGGAGCCAAATCCAGGGTACCTCACCTACCTTTTAAGCTAAGTAAAAGCACAGCAGCTTCTGGTCTCTTCTGGCAGGCTTTTTGCCCTTGTTAAGTGAATCTCCCTGTTTCAAATGTTGGCAGGGGTGGTGTTGACTTCTGAGCTCTTCTACATTTTGAATTTTGCTTGCAGAGCTTCTGCTGCTGCTGTTCCCTCTGCGCAGCCAGATTCCTGTCCATGATTCCTGCAGCAGTGCTGACTCTCAGCAGTTCCAGCCAGCATTTAGCTCAGTGGTGCTTGTGCTCTGATTTGCATTTCACCTTTGATTTGGGGACTGCCTGATTATATCTTCTGCTGACAGTTGCTGCAGAAACTTTCACAGAGATACAAACTAATATGTTTCTGTTGGGTTTTTTTGGTTGGTTTGGTGGGGGAGGTTGTTGGTTTTTTTTTACTTTCAGACAAAATAAAAAATCCTCTCTATTTAATACCATTTGTGATGGGATTAAACGGGGGTGAGTGGGGATGCTCTCCAGCCAGAAAGAAATCCCAATTTCTAGTTTATTTGGTTTTTGTCTCATCTTTCTAGCTTTTGTATGTGCCAAGGGTGAAATTATAATTAACTGAAACATTGCTTTTAAATTCAGTGAGACCAAGAGCTCCTCTCCTCCCAGTTGATTAAACACCACTGTACTGTTTGTCCTCAGATTGCCTGTGAAGGTCACTGTAGTTGTGAGGGCTGGAAGGCAACCCGAGAAACTCTTTTGAATCTGAAGGATAATTGAGATGATAGCTGAACTGATGGGGGGAGAGGGGAGGATGTTTCTATCTAGGGATGAAGTTCCGGTAGAAAAGAAGAGGGGAAGTAGAAAGACTGGACACAAGACAGTCAATGCAAGCATTGTGCATTTAATAGTACCAGTGGCTCCAGGAGCCATGCCTGAGTTAGGGTTGGAGAGACAGATTAGGAGTTTCCTTGGGCTTATTAGTGAATGATACTACTTTGCTTTTCTCTTCTCCAACTCCACCATCCCCTTCTCCCCCAAAAGAAGGCAATATTATTGTTGTAATGAGAAGATTTTCTTTGAACTGAGCAAAATGAATTGCTGCTGATCCTGTTGACTGTTCATAAAGTGGGCTATCCTATGTGATTGCCCCCCTACCAGAGAAGGCCTGACATGATAACTGTGACACCTTCCTGCTGCAGTCAAAGCCTGGGAGTTTTCCTGCAAACATTCATGGAGAAACGTGCTGAGGGTTTAGTTTACCTGAAATGACTGGCTTTTGTTTCTTGCTTTTCTGGCCTCAGGGCAGCATTGGACCATTACTTTCAACTCAGCAGGACCCAAGAGCCAGCTGCAGGACCAGTTCCACACCTGGATCCCCCCAGTATTGCGAGGGACACCCAGGAACAGCACCCAGATGAGATAGTAGAAGTGAGTGACTCTGACAGCAGCACTTCTGAGGAGGAGGAGGAGGAAGAAGTGGAGGCAGCAGCGCCGCTGTTACCATCAGCCCAGGAGACACCTCCAGCAGCGAGCTCAGGAGGTTTGTGCTGTGTTGGAGCTGTGTAGAGACTGATTTCAGACACTTCTCTTGCTGTTTGAAAACTCAGCAGGGAAATCCTTTTGAGCTTCACAACAGACGGTGCTCAGAGATCTTTGTGCCCACAGCTGACAGGAGCAGGCTGCTGCCACACGGCTTCCTGGCAAGCAGCTCCTAAGAGCAGCAGCAGCAATGGGTGATTGCTACCATAATGTTAAGTACAATCTTTTTGCTGTTTGCAGACTGCTACTTATTCTGAATATTTCCAGGATTATTTGTAACTTAAATTTAGAGATTATTGCTTGCCATCCTTCTGCTGTTATGTATTATCAAGGAGTGTTATTGAAGATATCAGGTCACAGTTTGAACATCAGCAAGTGCTTTCAGAGAAGGATCTGATTCAGTATTTTTTAATTATTTGAGATTTCAATCTTGCTTCAGTTTAGCTTTCATTCCTGTAACTTGCGACACTTAGCTGAGGAGATGGAGGTGCTTTTTGTTTTTCTTTTTCTTTCCTCATCTCTTTCTGTCTCGCAATTCTTTATCTAAACTCATGTTCACAGGCTGACACACACTTCAGTGACATTGTTTGTGATGAGCATGCACAGTTTATGTAAGAGTGACAAATAGTTAACTTGCTAGTCAAGGTTATTGATGCCCAGAGAATACAAGAACAAGGATATCTTTTTACTTCAGTCTCTAAGGAATGTCCTTATGATTTACTCTCTGCCCTCAGTTTTGGTTTTGATTGGCCAGCCCACCTCATTACCTTTTTTAAAAGGGTATGTCTGTGAGGTGTCTTTTGAATAGATCTATTCTGCTTGCTCTGGGCTAGTTTTACATGTGACAGGAGCTCAAGCTGTTAAGTGCTGTATATTATTGTGTGAACATATGCTCTCTGTTGGATTTTCTGGAATTCCCTAGTTGCTTATATAAGCCAGTGGCTCCTCTTACAGCCAGAACCACAGGGGCTGAAAACTTTATTGACATTAGCCAGGGTTAGGTAATACTTCCACTGGATGGAGAATATCTGCCTTGATTACTAAATGTGATTAATAACTCTTGTTTTGTCAGGAGCTAGAGAGGAGGCAGTGATTTCTGCTCCTTTTTTACTATGCTAGTGGTGGTGTTCCCCATGTAGCAATTCAGTGTGCCTGTGCCTCCAACAGATGGGCTGACAGAGGCCCACCACAAAAACATAGGGAGAATACCAGCAGAATTGGTAGTTCAGACAATTACCAGCTGGAAAACTGCTGAAGTCAGAGTGAATGGACAGCCAGCATACGGGAAATGCTTTCTTGGCACATGAAATATGCATGCTTAGATCCCTTGGCAAAGCAACTTCTGCATATTGGTGTCTGTCTTTCTCAGAGCATAATGATGCACGGATATAACCTTACATCAGCCTAACTATAGACCAGGTCTGTTTGTTTTGTGCAGGTCAGAAAATTCTGATAACAATTTCTGTCCTTAGAAGACCTCTCCTTTTTCACTGAAATTCTGTTGCTTTTCAGAAAGGGAAAACAGAAAATTCTTTGGCACTACTGTCGATGTATAGAAGGCCTTACACACAGACTGTGTCCAGGGCACTGATCTGAAGCTTTGTATGTAACCTGTGCTGTGTCACTACTTAACCTGTGCCCTGATGGTTTCAGATCGAAGCAGGAAAACTCCTTTTCCCCTCTTTATGAATCAGTTCATTTAAGCAATGCTTTCTTTAGTTTCCAGTCAAGTCCAAGCAGAGCCACCTCAAGCTTCTGCAGAGCATGAAAGTCTTGAAGATGAAGCTGAAGTCCAGCAAAAGCAAGTAAGGTGAACTAATATGCTTTTGGAGACAGATTACGTATGATAAAGGCTGCATTTTCTAAAACAGTTGTGTTGGTTTTTTAATTTTTAACCCTAGACAACTCCACAAAAGAACCTGGGGCCCTCAGTTCCTGTTGCAGCTGTGGATGAGGAGGAAGGAGATACCTGTGCAATCTGCTTTGAGCAGTGGACCAACGCTGGGGACCACCGTCTGTCAGCGCTGCGGTGTGGACACCTCTTTGGCTACACATGCATTGAGAGGTGGCTCAAGGGACAGGCAGGGAAGTGCCCTCAGGTAAAATGGGTGTTTATGTGCACTGGAAAGCACTTAAAGCACTTACTTTGGGTGCCTAACTTGTGCCTCAGATATGATCACTGTAACTGTTACAAATGCTTGCTGCATGAAGCTGCTGTCAGAAGTAATAAACCCCACCATTATTTTGATGTTATTAGGCCAGTAACAACTAGCAGTACTTTAAAGGATGAGTTATGACTTGGATCTTCTCCCTGAAGTAGAGCATTTGTGAGTAGCAGATGCAAAAGTTTGAGTTGAAGTGCTAAACTTAGAAATGGTTTCAGAATGCCCCACTCTAGTCCTGGAAAGAACCACCTGGAATGGAAATAGCAGACAGATTCCTAGAAGCGATTAACTAAGCATAAAGAATATGTTATTGGACAAGAAATCTGTCAGAACTGTTTTGGAACCACAGAATGGTTAGGGTTGGAAAGGACCCTAAAGATAATCTAATTTAGTTTTCAGTTGATTAATCTTCTGTTTTGAACTGCACCTGCTTTTGTAGCCTTTAAGAGGACCAGGTTGTTTAGGAAGCTTGCAGAGAGCAAACTGAGAACCAAGTTACATCCTTTAATGTCCATTTGCAAGTGGTAAATCAGCTTTTGAAGGTTTTCTTTCCAGCTTTCTTTCCGTGGTTAACTGATCTTCTTCGATGAGGTCTACACTTCTCTGTGATGTGTTTGCATTCCTTATTCATTTTTTCCATGAAGGAATGTTGACAAAAAATAGGTCAACGAGTACCTTGTAAATAGGATTCAGTTCTGCCGCTTTCCGAGTCGGTGGCTTGGAGCCCAGGGTTTCTTTGGCTTTGTCATTTTGAGAGCTTCCGTATTCTTGCTTGACTTTGCAGGATTCCCTGCTCTCAGCAAGAAACTTCCTCTTGATGTGTACTGTGACTAAACCTAAAGAATCCCTGTTGCCATAGCAAAGCCCCAAAGTTGATTTTTCTTATCCCTCTCAATTCTGTGTAAACTTTTCTTCCCCCACTTCAGGCCCAGACAGAATTCTGAGAGACCTGCCTGGCACCTTTTCTCTTTGGAATTTTGTGACTGCTTTCTTCCTGAACACTAACATCTCAAGGGTTGCTTGCTCCCGCTTTCTCTTCTGGTGATAAAAATACTAAAACGTTCCTGAGAGAACTTGCTTTGGAGAGATCCTTGAAGCTGAATCATCTTCCCTTCATTTTCAGTTGCTGTCCTTTGCAACTGGGCATTCTCTGGTTGAATAGCCCGGAGTTGCTGTGCATGGTCTGTATACTTAAGTGGCTTGAGTGCAAGTTACTGTGAAATTGCAGCATTCCTGATCCTGCCAGTGGCAGCTGCTGGCTGCCAGGAAAACTGTCTTGGCCATTTACTGCTTTGCAAGGCAGGTCTTCACAGAGGGAGGGAGGTTGTCTGCTCTGAAACTATTGCTTGTGATATCTTCATGTTCCTAAGTAATGGAGAAGTCTGCATTTGAGGCACACACAGTAATTAAATGTTTAGCAGAGGTTACTCAATCTGAGTATTCACTGCCTCTTTTCTCATCAACAAAGAATATTTGCAAAACAATAAACTTGGAAGAAATTATGGCATCTGCAAGTTCTAACTTGCCTTCTTTTTAAGGTGAATATAAAGTACTAAATGGTAGCAGCTAGATGCACAAAATTATTGACATATCTGACTCCCTGTGTGTCACAGAAATCAGTGAGATGTCGGTGTTTCATATGACACTGGAACACTTTTATGGATTTGGGCCTGTAGAATTTGATAAAAGGAATATAGGACAGAAGTAATAGTTGGGAGTACTACTCAGGGGTTCCTAAATCATTTTCTCTTGGCCAAGCAGTAAGTCTTGGTGTTTTCAAACCCGAGGCTGGGCTGGTGTTTTGTTTTAGATCTTGTTTTCCCTTCTTTGTCTGATTTGGGGTTTTTTGTCCCTGGAACGTACCCGACCATGCCGCCTTGCTGGTGCATTAGCAGAATATATTTAGTGGGAAGCAAGGAGATGAATTATTAAAGGTACAATAGGATATGCAACTTAAACTGTTGTTGTAGCCCTGGTTAGAGCTCTGGTGTCTGTATGAGGGAACATCTTGCAAACGTGCTGTGTGTTTGTGGCTTTGTTTTCCAGTAAACAACCCCTCCCTTTGGAGCTATATAAAACAATACCTGGGGACTCACAGGGATGCATAGTTTGCATAGTTAAATTCCTGTAGATGAACTGAGCTTGTGTTTGATTTCAGTGCAATAAGAAGGCCAAGCGTTCCGACATCGTGATCCTGTACGCCCGCACGCTGAAAGCGCTGGATACCAGTGAGCAGGAGCGCATGAGAAGGTACGGAGTGTCCATGTAGAGACACCTGGCACTGAAAGCTGCACTCTGGCTTCTACTTCACACTTTCATTTCCTGTATTGCCTAAAGTAATTTGTTTATTCCCTTGGGGTTTATCAGGAGTGTAGCTGACTTAAAGAACCAAGGCCTTGCTGTGTTGCACGTCTTAATTTTCTTCTGGAACAGAATTCTTGAGTTTGCATTTTGTGGCCCTGAAACAGCAAAAGCTATATTATCCTGTATCCTGAAATGTTATCATGGGAGAACATGCAGAGTTGATGCCAAAAAGCTGTATATTGTTAATTCATCATTAGATGGGAAAAGCAAGACATAGTTAGGAATGCAAGGAGGGTGAATAGCTGACCTTTTCTGCCATCTTTTCTGCATGCATTAAACAGAGTAATACCTCATATGAATCACTTTCCATCTTGCTTTGTCAAACTCTTCATGTAGCTTTACTTGCAAAAGGTCAGCAAGCATTACTATGACTCCACTTCCCTTTCCTACTTAAATGTAGACTTTGTACTGAAGAAAGGAAAAGCAGGTATGAAAATGGGGACTCATTTCTTTTTAGTAAGATGCTGTCACAGATACTATTCTGAAATTAAAAGGCTGCAGATATCTGAGTTCTTCTGAGTCTTGTGTTAAATAGAATTTAATTGGGGTTTCTTCACATGTCTACAACTATACCACTGTTCTTTCAAGGCAGTCTTTCAACAGAAATCTCACTATCCTGGTAATTATAGATCCAAAATGATTGAGGAGTAAGAGTCATGAAAGGAAGAATCTTTCTTCTCTCCAGATTGCCACAGCCTGATGGTGTTTGAAGTGTACCTTTAGAAGGGTCATGCTTCTTTTACTGGATTAACACAGAAAAATAAATTATATATAATATGTTTTTCAAAAGCACAGAAGGCATTTGGATGTGTAAATCTTGTTATCTCGCATGCAGAGGTAGTTGTCTGACTTCTGTTTGTGTCTCAGACCCTCACTGCAGCCCTTCCCCATTAGCTTTGCCCCTCCTCTGCCTCCTGTTTTTGTTGTAAGGCAGGGAGCAGTGACTGCCTGTCGGTCCATGGAGCTGCTGGCAGTGGCTGCCTTGCGGCACAGCCACGAGTGGAGCACAGATGTGTGTGTGCGTGCATCAGTATGGTTTGCACGTAGTCTTGAATTAGGTATAAGATCATGAGGTTTGTTTGTCACATTCAGAAAAACCCACCAGCCTTCAGGCTCTGGGTACTTATATAAAGAATGTGTTTGTGATGGTTAAGTAGGCATTTCACCTGTTTCTTCTGCAGGGAAAAAAAAGTCATATGAAAAAGCTATAAGGAAATTACAGAATTCTGTGCTTTGGAACATGCAAGGCTAGGTCTGTGCATTTGCAAAATACTAAGGCAAGCTAGAGTTCCCTGCATATGAATGACAGAAATAACTGGAATATTGCAGCTTTTGAAGTACAGAATGCAGTGGGCAACATAGACCAAGAGTACAGCTAATTTTAAGGAGTGTTGGTGTTTCTTTCCCCGCTTTAGCTATTCCTTCGTGTAAGCCTGTATGAAAGAGAAATAAATTCAAGTAACTTACCAAAAGTGCTGCTGCTAAATGGTGTGTATGCACTTTTGGGCTCAAGGTGAGGTAGCAAGTGTGGCTTCTTTACGGGCATTCACAGAGAATTTATCATTTTTTTTCTGGTACAGATATATTTTCCTGAAAACAAGATTAGCTACTGGGAGTAGAGACAAGCTTGAAGATCTTGCTGTTGTATAGTTATGCTATGATGTGCTGTGTTACTGACACAGTGTATTACATGGACATTGATGGTATAGGATTTGCTGAAGTGTTTCTGTAGGAGAAAGAAAATTGATTTCTCTTTCACTCTCCTCTACTAAATCAGTCCTTTTGGAGAGGGTGAGGAGAAAGGCTGTTGGAACAATACTTGAGTGAGTCATTCAGAACAATTGCATAACTGAATATCTCAAGGTGAATGTATTGGGTTAGTGCAATACCAGGTTTTCTGTTACTTGTGGATTTGCCTGAACAGGGCTTGTGGTGGGATGAAGTCAGAGGGCAGGAATTGACAGCCCAGAAAAGCATCCTAGATAATACCTAGTCCTAAGGATTGCTTTTCTCTCCTTCCTCCAGCTCTTTAGAAAAGGAGCAAATGTTGCGGAGACAGGCAGAGCTGGAATCTGCACAGAGCCGTCTCCAGCTCCAGGTTCTGACAGATGAATGCAGCAAACTCCGCAAGCAAGTTCAGGTGAGTCTCATGCTACAAATACACAGAGGACTTCTTTCTCTTCAACCTGCCTTTTCCATGTTCCCTTAGAGGAGAGAAGACAGGATTCCAGTTTTAATAATCAGCAAGATTTAGTAAACACAATTGGTGAATCATCCCAAGCTGGTAAAAACATCCTGCGCTGGAATATTCATGTGTGCTACAAAACACTTGACTTTTTTTGTGCTTTTAAGACTTAATTGAAGTTGCAGCCCAGCAGTTGTGTGGCTGCTGATGTTGCAGATTCCTCCTCAGGTTTTGTGGTGCCTGGAAAGGCATGGTAACAAAGAACCAGACTTGCTCTCCTCATCTGTCTTGTAATTGCATCAAAACAAGCTTTGGACATCTCCATAGTAAACTTGTAATATGACCTCTTATCACTAGTTAGTCAAGAGGCTTTGAGAAGCAGTTTGTGAAGAGGCATGGCTACTTGCAAAATTAAAAGAAAACAACAAAAAAACCTTAGGGGTTTGGGTTTTTTTGAAGGTTAGTCAACATTCCCGTTTAGCACCCTCTGGTACCCTGGGACTTGGCCTGTCAGTAGGGGAGGCTGTACACACGGGCTGAGCAGCTGCTGAGAGGCACCTCTTAGAACACAAATTACAGACTATAAATGATGGGTTGTTAAATGACTGCTTCCTTCTGCCTTATGCAATACTGAGATATTTTGTAACCCATCCTAGCGGCTTTTGCAGGATTCCTATAAATTATGGACTCTGCCAGTGCTTCCAACTGTGAATTAGCTGGTGTATTCCACCAGTGCTAGGTTTTCCAAGAGCCTGTTTCATTGCCAGTTTGCTACCTTTTGTTGTACAAGGCAGATGATATCCTCTCACTGTCTAGCAGCCTGCTTAATTTTATGCTTTTCTTTATTCCTGGATGTTTTTTTTATAGCCTTGGCTATTCATATCTGTACATTAAACAACATCCTCTTTGCGGAAGTCTTCCTGTGTGACATAAGATAAAGCTTTATCAATTCCCTAAATTCCTGCATGAAGCCGTATGCTCATCATCACTAATAAGAAAATTGGTCCAATTCAAACTCTGGCTTAAGAAAAATGCAAATAAGATAAAACTGCAGGTCCATAATGTCTTCCTGCAATTCATTTGGTGTTAAATGATGGAGTGTCCAGACTAACTGAATTGAAGTCACATGTTCTAAAGATTAAGTAGCCCATGTTCTTTAAGCTCTGCTTCAGTATTTATACTGCATTCATCATTGTCCTGTAGTGGTTAATGCAAATGCTGGAAGCAATTTTAAGGTGCTTGTTTATACTATGAATAAACTGAAAGTAAAACAGTATACTGGGGAGCAAAAAAATTCAGCAGGAAGTCTGCAATAAGTCTTTAACTTGTTCAATTATATTTTGAGCAGATGCCTAATGAGTTCCTTGTTTTATGAGAGGTCGTATAGTAAAGCAACTATTTGCACAGAAGCATTTAGGTTGGGAGGTTTCTAGCCCAGCCCTGGTTGGGTGATTGCAGCGTAGGGTTGGGTTGTTCACGGGTTTTTGTTGCTAGTACTCTTGAGCTGTGCCCAGCAGCAGTCATGGCACTAGTTATGACCTTTTTTTAGGTTTGAATGCATTTTTCCGTGCTCTTACCCATTAATGGTCTTGTTCATTGTACTTTGTTATTGAAGTATGTAATGTTATTGAGACTAGGAAATTGATGGTTTTTAAGTCTTTAGCTATATGAAAATACATGAGAAAAGAAAGTTGAAGCTGAGGAGAGCTCTGGAACAAAGCCCTCAGGAGGGCCGACTGTGCTGAGCTGTATCCTGCCCACCACAGGAGATTCAGGCTTGTCTTTTGGAACCAGTGCTGCTGACACCTTACTTTTAACTAATGTTTTTCCTTTGGGAGCAGAAAGAACTTGGGAATGAGGTCTGAGCTACCGCAGTACTCCTCCTGAATCTGCCAGCATTTTTAGTAAAAGTAGCTAATGATAAGCAAACCATCTCTGCCTTCTGATATTAATACCACTGATCAGCTGGGGTAGGAGATTTGATTTTTGCACATGGGAAGCAGTAGCTCTGTTTGGGTATGGAGCAGGAAAAGGAGGACTGGTAAGGAAATTACAGGAGACTGCAGGCTGCTGTGGAGAAGAAAGCAAATGTAATTGTGAGCCTTGCAGAGATCAGTTTATATTGCTTGATGTAATAGAAAAGCTTTTTTAAAATAGAATTTTCAGAGCATCCAAAAAAAATGGAATGGCAAAATATCAATACAAACTTGTGTATCCAATACCTCTAGAAAGAAAAATAGGCTAATTGTTTTATTGTATAAAAATTGTTCATCTTTGTGATCTCTCTGTTCACCTCCAGTTGATGTCTGGGGAAGTGAAAGCTGATATTTCATTGTTGTTGTTTATAGTGAAGCCAGTTAAAAATGCTCCATGTCCTTTGGCCTGAATTTGAACCCAAACCCCAAAGAGAGGTGGAATGTCTGCAGTGCTGCACCACAGCTTGAGGTTGTCCTGTCCTGTGTTTCTGTATTAAAGGCAGGGCTGGGGCTGTGCAGTGCAAGGTGGCAGGTGTGGCTTCTCTAAGAGCTCTGTGGGAAAAAGCCAGGGAATGACAGTCATTGTTACCTGCCTTTGTCTCGAAAGCTTCATATCAGCTATTAGGGCTGTAACCTAATACTCAAAACTGTTCTGAATTTATTGTAGCTGGTGGTTTTCCTTTCCTATTCATTGTGCTCTTCTGCTTCTCCTGCATGCTCCTCAGGAAGACTTTCGCTGTCTAGCCCATTCTTTCCTCCCGTGTGGCTGTGTTCATTCATCACTGCAAAGGCGAGCTGAAATCTAGGGACAGTCATAGCATGTGCAGAGAGAGGAGTATGCTCTCAAGGCCATTAGTTGACACCAGGCATCAGGAAAACTCTGCAAAGCATCTTAAAGGAAAGTATAGGCTTTTACATAATGAACAGAACGTTCTTTTGAGCACAATTAGTGGAATTTGTCGGCAGCATAATGTTTTTAATCACCTTGCTAATGTGCCTCCAGTAAGACTTCCTGGTTCTGCTGCGTTTGTCCATTGTGTTTAAATGTAAACATTGTACTAATAGTCCTTGTGATTTTAATTGCCTGGTTTCCTTTTTAATAACTTGTGTGAAAGTTGAATGCTGAGTGCAGGTGACAAGGAGAGTTTTGTAAGGTCCCCAGAGCAACAAATAGTTTTAATCTCTTCTGATCCCCAGTGGTTGTGGTCTCCTCCCCTCACCTTTTAGAAATAATGACTTTATTAAATTTTTGATTAAAAGTTATTTTCTTATAAGTTACCTGTGTTTTCACTGACTGCTTACTCCAAGCCTGAAGCTACAGCTTTCATCATAAGCATCCTGATGACCCTCACACCCCTTCTTCCTTGCCCAGGTTATTTTGTCTTTTCTTGCTCTAATGGGATCATCTGGAGTCTTCAGCTTCCTTTTTTTTTTTTTTTTTTTTTTAATTTTTATATTCCCTTGGGACATTTGCAATGTGCTTGATGCCAAACAGGTCAGACCTCTGTAAAATGTCAGAACTGCTCTCCTCTTGAGCAGCTTCCAAAAGTTATAGGTCTTGATAAGTATTAATGTATAGCTTGAACTTTGTTCTTGCCTCTTTGAAAACTGCTGCCTTTGCTTCAGTGCAGGTTAAGTAGTGATGGCTGGTTCAGTATTGAGGCTGACTTGCAATTACTGATATATTCATAATATCACTCTTATGACCCTTAATTGTTTAAAGATTACGTAGTGTTTGAAGCAGAACCTGCATTGCTCTAACAGAAAGCAAGTAGCAATTTTCCTTCAGCAGCTTCCCTCTTAAATAGCCCTGAGATTCTGTGTTGTCTGGTTTTGACCTTGGATTACAAGATGGTCAAAATGCTTTTTGGGAAGGGACACCTCTAGTTGACTCACAGTATGCTGGTGCCGCTACCTGCATTCCTACCTCACACCTCTGATGATCTCAGCAGAAAAAGGAATTCAAGGAATACCTTGTTCCTCATAGAAGCTGTTCTTGGCCATGCCTTTGCTGAGTATCCTTGAGCATTCATCAATTGAGGTGGAGGAAAAAAGGGGAGGGGAGGTGGTAGAAAACGGGACTGGAGCTCTTGAGAGTTGCGTCGTTCCTGGAATTTGCTGTACAGGGTTTACAAGAACAGGGTCATTGTCATTAAATAGACTGACTTGTTTCCTGCAACGCCCTTTATGTTGAATCTTCGGCTTCTATTTTTTTATGGGGTATTCTGGAAATTCTGGAAAATGGTTTTAATTGACTTTCTCTTGTGGTTTAGCGGCACATAATACTTGGCAGTTCATTCTCTTCTAAACAGCATTGATCTGGTAATAATTGTTACTGGCTTTTATGTGTTGCCCAAGAGTCCTCTCTTTCACAGGGTGTAATACATACGATCACAGACTTTGAGTGCGTTCTGCCAGAATTTACACAGCATTTGAATGCTTGTGTTGCACACTGTCATAGGCCACGGACTTAGAAATGTAGCACTTCAGGAACAGCGTGGAAATGGGACTGCATTTCCCCCTTTTATCTGAGAACAAGTCCAGTTGGAGCACCTGGAGTAGAGAGTACAGAAGGTTACACTGCTGGTGATGCATTAAAGCTCTTTGGGTTTTTTCTTTGCAGGAGCTGAAGGCTCTGGTGTCCCAGTACAGTGTGAGCGCTTCGCAGCAACCTGGCAGCTCCCGCACCTGCCTCCCAGGCAGCCTCCCCTCCAGCCAAAGCCAGCGCAAGTACCACTTGGAAAAGGTTTTTTTGGTGTCTCAGGCTGGGAACTGCAGAGTAATGGCATACTGTGACTCACTGAATTGTCTTGTGGTATCACAGCCTTCTCCACAGTCTACTTTTATTCCTGGTAATTAAGCAAGTCAACATGTGGGGGTTTATAAGTAAAAGTTAATGTAATTTCTACTTTGTCACTGCTTCTCTGCTTGGCCTTTACATGTGCTTTGTAAACTGAGAATACTCCTAAGACTGCCCATAGTTCATCTGGCCCCTGCATTGGTAGTTTCTGCCTAGCAAAGGAACTTGTTTTCCCTGGCACTTCTATGGCAGAGTCCTAGCAGAGGGTCTCCGGCTCTCCTGCTGGAATGCTACATCCACCTTTGGTAATCCTTGCAAAGGTGGACCTTCTGAAAGGAGGGGCTAGGCAGTGGGGCCTGCAGAGAAGCTTCCAGTGGTTAAGTAAGATACACTGCTTCCCAAATTGTAGGTGGATTGATGCACATGCAGCTGATTAGTCAGTACTCTTTTAAAAAGCAAAAAAAAACCAACCAAAAGCAAGCTCCTTTTAATATGAATGCTTGAAGCACTGTTTCCTAATGAGGAAATAGGAAGCCAAAAAGTCACAGGCAGCCCTGGTTTTGTCTCACTGTTATGTCCAGGGGCCAGTGACCTGACATCTGGACCAGTGCCAGTGGCTTTTTCAGTGCAATAGATGTGGCATTAGGAGTCTGAGAGCACTTATTTGCAAAATGCTTTCTGACTGATGAAACTTACTTTATTTGGTTAATGGGTTTGAGGTTAATGTGCCTTATCTAGGCGTAACAAAGTGGTTTTCCGCATTTAACTGGTCTCATTTTTCTGGCATTTGTAGCCAGGGACTGAATCTCTGAATGGAGGCTTTGTGGTGACTCTTGTAGCACACAGGTTAAGTTCACCTGTAACCATTCTTTGCTGTGATGCTTGTTCTCTTAAATAGCCATGTAATCCTGCTCTGTGTGGCTTTATCTGGGCAAGAGTGTCTTTGAAGAAGCTGGCTAAAGAGCAGCAGGCCTTGTAACAAGAATTGTAACACTGGTACTGAATTTGCTCTTGCTGGCTGGGATCCTTAAGGATTTAGCCTTGTTGCCATTTGAATTAAAGAATGATTTGTGGCAGTTCTTACCCAGAACAGCAAATAACTTACATGTTCATCCCACCACAGGCTTCAATACAGACTTTGTAGTTCTGGCATAGAATAGCAAGTTCTATGCATATGCTGCTTTGCAATAATCTGCTTTACCCTTCTTCCATGGCAGGTTGTGGTGTTAAGATGATGAGCTTGGCCAACCTGAAGAGCAGTCAGTACATCCCCATCCACAGTAAACAGATTCGGGGCCTGGCTTTCGGCACTCGAGCAGATGGTTTGCTGCTCTCTGCTGCCCTGGACAGCACTCTTAAACTCACCAGGTGAGCCCTGCTGCCTGTCCCTGCAGGGTTTGGCTGTGTGCAAGAGGTTGGGTTGGATTTTGTTCTGATTTCTGATTTCTATTCTGCTTTCTGAAAGACGCTGCAAAGACGAGATCAGGTCTGCGTAGTCTTCCTGCATGTGGGAACTAATAGAGGGAAGGACTTACTGATGCTTTTGCATCTTTAAGGTGGAGGTGTCATGCAGCTACCTCTCTCTGGCACTTTTCCCATGGAAAACAAGTAATTCAGCATGGATTGGCCAATTGTGTTGAGAATAAATGTAACATAATATATAGACATGACATTTACTGTCCGCTTGGTTTTCTTTTACTGCAGGGAAATGTGAAGCGTGGGAACTTGAACAGCATAAAGCAGAAATAAGGGGTGGTTAGTCTGGGCTCTTCCTTCCCTGCACTGGTGTTGGCTTCTCTGATTTTAAACTTCTTGCAGATCTTGGAATTCATCTGGGATATGAAAGGCATAAACAGCATTGTTGAGCATGTGCTAGAGGCTCTCTAGAGCTAGCAGAGACTTAAAGCAGCAGGTTGGAGACTAATTATGCAGAGACTGAGAGAAAAATGTGTCCGGTCCTGTTAGAATTTACAGCTTATGAGTATGTTTTCTTGCTGCTCTGCTGCTCTTCAGTCTTAATCTTACAGTGCTTCAAAACTTTATTGGCTGATTGATTCTTACTGAGTTATATTAACATCTCTGTGCAATCTGTCTGTCAGTATTGGGTTAGGCAGGATAAGTGTCTGTTGTTTGACTAATTAGTCACAATTCTTTCCCACAAGTGAAGCAATGAAGAGAACTTAATCCTGCAGCAAAAATGTACAGAATGTTGCTTTCCTCTAACCATGTTGAAACGTTTGCTAGACTAGTTAAAAGCAAACAAAACTCTCTGATGCTCAAGTCAAGGTGTCAGACTTCTAACTGATTAGGCTGATAATTCTTTTCATGGTTTAATCTGAAGAGTGAGTAGACACTGCAACAAGGAACCAGACACTTCCATATCTGCCTTTCACTGCCTGGTTGGCATCATCGGAGCTTGTGATCCTCTTGCTTTTGTGCTTCATTCCAGGATGTCTTGGAGTTAGGTGTTTGCTTCAGCAGCATTTTCAGACTTTTTTCAGTCTCCCTCTGAAAGAATAGTCCTTCTTTGGTCATCTTTCTTCTCTAGTTACTCATTCCATAGTCATCCTCCCCAAAAGAATTATCCAAGATGTCTTTCTGTCTCCTGCTCTGGCTTGCAGTTGTTTAAAACAGCACTGTGAGTTTCTTTTGGTTTTTGGGGGGTTTTTTTGGTCCTGTTGTTTTGACTCAGTCACTGCTCTGATATCAAACTCCCTGTTTCCCCAGCTAAGTCTTTGTAGTTGTTCCCCTTACACTTACCTGGGAGCAATTACTTCTTTCTCTGGAGTCCCGAGCATAATCACGTTCCCCAGGGAGAAGCACATGTGTTACAAAGGATATCTGGAGTTACTTTGATATGTGCAGTCTTCTGTCTCTTGCTGTTCTCAGTGTGCAAATGCATGTTGACAAAGCTGCCCTTTGCAAACACGTCCTGATGTGATATCAGCTTCATCTGCTCTTCTGGGTTGTGTCCCTCTGTGGACTCCACTCATCTTTAGAAACTTGATTTGTAAAAGGAAGAATTAATACTATAAACGTGATTTCAACTGTCTTTACCCCACTCATTGTCTCACTCTTGCTTAAATTGGATTCTTTTGAAAAAGAGGGGAAATAATTATTGAGAGATGGAATCTAAAGAGATGAGCCCTGTGATCTCAGGAATATGTGGTATTATGGGATTACACCAGAGTTGCTTCTCTTAATTGTTTCCAGAAAAGTAACTTAGCTTTCTCTTGCCAGTAAGGCAGCTGAGACCCTGCTGTGGGATTTCCTCTCCCAGTCTCCAAAGATCAAGCTGGAAAAAGAAGCATTGGCCTGGAAGAATTATAAATCACTTGACAATATCCAAGGGATTATTCTGTTTGGGTTTTTAGATTCATGTCTGGAGTAAAGGAGGAGTTAATTGAGAATTCGGTCTAAAGAGAGATGCTTTTGTCTGAAGACTTTAAAAAGCTAGATTAGCTTACTTTAATTGTGCTGTTTTCTCATCAGTAGATGCTTGTGCAACTGGCCAACACTTTGCTTTTCTTGTGCAGCTTGGCAACAAACACTGTGGTGCAGACATACAATGCTGGCCGTCCTGTGTGGAGCTGCTGCTGGTGTCTCGATGATACAAACTATGTCTATGCTGGATTGGTCAATGGCTCTATCATGATATATGATCTGAGAGACACAAACTCTCATGTTCAAGAACTGGTCCCTCAGAAGTCCAGGTATGGCAGAAGGATTTGTCATTCCTCTCAACTAATATACATGAAGTTAAACACAGCTTCTTCCATAAATCACACAACAATTGCAATAGTTTAAATTGTATTACGTGGATCTCTTGTTCAAAAATTCACATTTAGCACAAATGTGAGAAGTCTCTCATAAGGTTGTGTGGCGTATATATATAACTTATGCAGGTGCCAAGCACTTTTTAAGGCACAAAAGGGTCAGAAATAGACCCACTGGTGCAGCGTAAACAGAAGAGCTGAATTTGTTTTGGAGCTGGGTTTAGTATTTAATTTTGAAAGGACAAATCACAAAGAGGTGCAAAATTCTGATGCTTCTGTTTCTTATCCTCTGGGAATCGAACACTGATTTGTGCTCATCTGATGTGTGCTGTCTGGTCCTTCTGTAAAACATAAGGTTCAGTAGTTAAGTTGAATTTAATTTGTATTTGACACATCCATTGGGACTCCTTGCTTGAAGGACCATCCTCATAGCCTGCTGAGGCCCTTTCTTTGCCACACAGTTGTAGAACTGGAGCTCTGCAGTAGCGAGCAGGACACCAGCAGAGCTGCAGCTGACAGCACTGACTCTTGCCAATGACCCTTGCAGGTGTCCCATGGTATCGCTGTCCTACCTGCCCCGGATGGCCTCAGCGTCACTGCCTTATGGTGGAATATTGGCTGGGACCTTGGAAGGAGCCTGCTTTTGGGAACAGAAAGCTGGCAACTCCTACCGGCCCCACCACCTGCCCCTGGAACCTGGAGGCTGCATTGATCTCCAAACAGAGATCAACACACGGCACTGCCTGGCCACGTACAGGCCTGGTACGTACTGGGGTGCGTCTGCAGGGCTCTGCCCACTGCTTCTCACTGTGCTGGGCTGAGCTTGGCAGCAGCTATTGTGCTGTGGGCACAGCAGAAACACAGCCTCTGCTCTTACTGGAGCAATGAGCATCTGCACATAGAAACTGGGGGTGGGCAAAAGGAGGCAGCTGCAGGGTGGTGCTGCTTGTATTCCTACAGCTAAAGCCTATCTGTGAGTACATTTTTCAAAAGTTAGCTTTTTATTTCTACTACACAGGTAAAAATAACCCATGTGTGCGTTGTGTGATGATGGAACTGACTTGCAGCCCACTGACAGAGGCCTCTGAAGATGTGGTGTGTTCTTCTAACCCAGTTCAGACTTTCAGTGCTGGGCCCACTTGCAAGTTGCTCACCAAAAATGCCATTTTTCAGAGCCCGGAGGATGACGGGAGTGTCTTTGTGTGTGCTGGTGATGAGGCATCCAAATCTGCTCTGGTATGTCTTACTCCTTTCAGTGTGGTGTAAGGGTTTATTGCAATTCTTAGGAGAGGAGCCTTATCAGTCACAGCATCAGTGTGATTTGGTGGGAATTGTCTTGTCATGCACATTGCCCCTGAGCTAACTGGTCTGTTATACAGCTGTGGCAGGTGTAACTTCTGATAGCAGGGGATTCCAAGTCTTAGCCAAGGCCTGTGGTCCCCATCCATCAAAGGGCATGGAGGAAGTGAGCCCCTGTTGTCCCCCAGGGGAATGGAGTTGGGCACAGTGGCACAACTGGGCCCTCTGAGGGGTGTAACAGACTCGGTGGGATGGTTAGTGTGGTAAGTGCTGCGGGAGAAGGATGCAGGCTTTTTAGGAATGATGGGGAAGAGGAGGAGAAGGGGTGCCCTTTGTATGAAAAAGCAGCCCAAATGCAGAAGATGGACAACAGGCTGCATGAGAGCTCATGAATGGGGTCAGAGAGGGTGGTCAGGGTGGCATTGTGCTGCAAGTCTGTTAAAGACCAATCAAGCAGGGTGTGGAAGTAGAGAAAGGGTCCTATGACTAAATTGAGGACAGATCAATTTTTCTGGAGAGAAGAAGGTCTCTTTTGGATAGGAGGGGAGAATCCTGCAGTCCTTGACCTTGTCTGTCCCTCCCACAGCTCTGGGATGCTGGAAGTGGTTCCTTGCTGCAGAAGCTGCCAGCTGACCTACCTGTGCTGGATATCTGCCCCTTGGAAGTGAACCAAACCCACCTCTTGGCTACTCTGACAGAGAAGATGGTGAATATCTACAAGTGGCAGTGAGCTGTCCCTATGCTTGCCACAGACTGTCCAAATATGCTGCTGATAACCCTACTCAACTGCTCAGTCCTGCACTTGCTGCTTATAGGAGACAGGATCCATTACAGCACCTTTCTGGCAGTGGGGAGGAACTGGGATGTGCTGGTGCCCAGAGCAATTCCTTTCTTTTTCTGTATTCCTCTTTAGGCCTGCCCTTATTTTTTCTTTTGTCAATTTTTTTTAGTCGAACTCCGCAAGCTGCCTCAGCACAGCAATAATTCCTGGAGTGTCTCCAGCGTGTGTTGCTGCACTTTTTTTCCACTGTGAATACAGCACAGGGACTTTCAAATCTCTTCTACAAATGAATAAAATAAGAGGAACTTGAAGACCTGAGACTCCCACTGCACTTTCTTGTGGAATCCTGCAGTGATTACTGGGTGATGAAAAGGCATCTCGTAGCAATCCTGATATGCAGTGTGAAAGCAAGTTCACTGCTGCGGGGAACATACTCCCAACGTTCTGTTGAAGGTCTGGGGTCAGTTGGCAGTTATTCCCTAACAAGGATGGATCCTGTTTTGGGGCCATGGAGAGAACAGGCTACAGAGAACCTTTTTCCTTTGTGTTTTTTTTCCATGAGCATATAATTTGCGCTATAATTCCTTAATTCTCTACTTACTTTCTCTTCTCTCCTTCCTTCTTTACCTGCAAGTAAACTTGGACAGTTTGGTTGTGGAAAATGAAAATAGTCCTGGAGAAGTACAGGTAAAGAAGAGGGAGATGATTCTTGTACTGTTGGCTGCTGCAGTCCAGTGATCTTTCTTAAAGACAGGAATGTAGTGAAACAGCCAGTACATTGGAAAAGAATGCTGGCTGCTTTTGTTGTTTGGGGATAGGGTAGTTTGCTTTTTCTGTTTTGAGGAACCAGCAGAAGCTCAGGGATTTCATCAGCTTGTTTTTACTGACAGTTTGCCTTCCTTAAATCACAGTTCCCAGCTCACAACTGGTCACAGAGAGCTTCCAGTTGTGTTTATGTGAGTGTGCTGCAGCCACTGGTTTGTGTAAACGTGAGCCCCTGGGGTGGGATCACAGCTCAGGGATGTGTGTGGGCAGGTGGGCTCGTGGCACCTTACTGTAAATACTCTGAGGGCTGGGATGTTCATCTCCAGGTCAGGTCCTGGAGGAGGACTTCAGTTCCATTTTATGTGTAATAAAGTCAAACTTGTGAGGATGTTGGAAGCTGCAAGACAAGTTCCCTGTGCTGGAAGGTTATCTCTTGGCATACCTCTGCCTCTGGACATGGTGAGCAGTAGCTGTCCTATTTGGATTGAGTGTGCCACCACTTCAACTGCCAGGATAATTTTATTTTCTGAAGTTTGGGGCTCACACAATGTGATCCTGTTTGTCTTAAATGGGCCTAACAAGATCTTGACTTAACTTTATATTTTTCTGTATAGTATTTTGTTCCTATATTTTTATACTGTAAAAATAAAATGTTTATAATTATCACATATAACTGGTGCTGCTGTACTTTGAAAATAGGTCTCAGTGACATTCACTGCATGTCTTATGAATATTACCAAGGGTTCCCATATGCAGGTGAGGTTTCTGTTGCTTTGTATTGCTTTCAGGTCACACTGAGCTTCAGGCTGAAATAATGAAGGTGTTTAGTGAATGAGTCCTCACTGAACTGTCCTGATCTGACCAGGTGAGGGGAACAGAAAGGGTTGAGCAAGGTCAGGCTACACACCTGGGACATCTTTTAAATGAAAATAACTCACTGATGTGAGAATTTTTGAAATTTTAACAATAATCAGGAACCTAAGAGTTGGTAGAATGACATTGTGAGAAGGTCTCTGGTAACAGCTAAACCAGAAGGAGCAGGACGCTCTCTGTCATATTAGTACAATGAGCTTCTTGTTCTCAGCTATTTTGAGGCATCATTTATGTTCTGTCAACTCCAACCCCATCTTAACACAGGAAATTTGGAAAGTTTTAAACATACACAGGAAAAAATTAAAATGTTTTGATTTTGATTTTCTAGGTAGTCCTTTGATTTTTGATTTTCTGGATAACAGTTGTTTTCTACTTTATACCACCATATAGGAATAAGGTACAAATGTAAATGCTGTTAAAATAATGGAAGATGACACTTTCACATTCTCAGTTTTCAAACATAGTGTCAGAAAATGTTCAAAAATAAGTGAGGAAACACTGTCCTACTCCCAAGTTTGCAGCAGGCTGCAGGAAAGCACACTCAACTGGTGTGCAGAAAGCCATCAGCACTAAGCACTGATAAAAGGTCAAATATGTTAATTAAATATTTGCTCATCTCTGTCTGGAGTCAAAGGGGCAGATTTGGGATGGAAGGATGAAACAAATCAGTGTCTGCACTGTGCAGGACAGCTGTCATGAGAGGCTGAGCTGTTTTGCTGGTGTTTCAGGCACGAAGCCACTATGTGGCTATTTCTGCCTCTGTCTCTGGGAAGATTTTGTTGTCGTGGAGCAGGGTGTGGCCCCTTGGCAATTCCTGTAGTAAATCTGGTGTGAGGTGATAGGTAAATGCAGGCAGTGCTGTGGCTCCTGCAGATGGGGCCTTGCTCCTAGCTGTGTATGGGAATTTTTAAATATTTTTCTCCAGGCTATTGCAGGGCAGTACCTTTTTAAATTTTAGTTCCTGTAAAAGCAGGCCTGGGGGACATTGCAGTGCTGGGCAAAACTGGCTGCAGTGGCTGCTTGGCTGGCAACAATCCAGCCCCTGCTGCTCCCTGTGGAGATGTGGTGTTCGGGGGTGGCTGGTGGGGAAGGGGAAGCTGGAGTTGGAGAGCCGTGCTTTCCGAGAAGGGCTGTCCTCCACATCTCCCTCTAACAGGGATGATCTGGTGTTAGACTGTGGTGATCCATAGGGTGAGGAAGCAGCCAGCTCCAGGCTTCCACAGCACGGGAACTTTGCTGCTGTAGCACCTACCCTGGTGCTTTAGCTGTTGAAGGGACTCTGGTGAGATTTTGACAAATAATCAAAAATGTTGCAGATGAGAAAAGGTCATCTGCAAAGCGTGAGCCAAGGAATGAGTACAGCTTCGTGTGCACACGAGGCAGGATGGGCCAGTGCTTTGCTGGGCTCTGGCTCTACCTGCTGCTTCCTGGAGGGCAGAAAAGCAGCTACTTCTTGTCCCAAACCAAATTGGATTAAAACCAGACGATGTAGCAAGTGAAACAAGCAGCTTAAGCTGAAGCTTGTTACACTGAGGTAGCCAGAGCATCCCAGTGGGATTTAATTTAGTTCTCCTTTTCTATTTGTGAGGAGACGTGACAAGATTTTCTGCTTCTGTAGATTTGCAGATTTTCTACCAAGGCAATAAATTCCTTAACAGCCCCACCTTTCTGCTGATTTGTGAAGGAGAGAGAATATGGGGGAAAAACAGTTCAGGGAGGAGGAAGAAAAGGGAGGCGAAGGAGCAAGCAAAATCTTGTTTTCTGTGGAATTTGATTTACATTGAATGCCAGAACAAGTAAATGTGAAGGAACAGATTTCACCGTTGAGAGAGGTTGGAAGAGGCAGCACGGTTTCCCTTGCTGGGGTGACACTTTTAAATTTCTATTAGCAAGTTTTCAAAGCCTTCAGTGAAGGCTTTTTCCATTTGCAATGTGAATCAACCGAGTGCTCAGAACACTGAGTCCAGCTGCATCTCTCAGCCTTGCAGAGTCACCTGGAAAATTGAGCAGAGGGGGTCACAGTGCCTCAGCAGCAGGACTGCCCTTGGCCAAACTGCTCTTGGCCCCTGTGAGCACTCAGCCTTGCAAAGTCAGGCACGTTGATATCGTCAGCCTCCCTCACCTAAGATAACGATATTTATCATTATTTGCTTTTATGATAGTTAAAGATATTTAGACATACTGCTGAGGAGGCAGAAATGCCTCCTGCTCACGTTACTTCTCTGCTGAAAGGTGGGCTGTGCTCAGATGGCAGCCAGAGCAGTGGGTGCCCTGGTATTACAGAGCACTGGGCTCTGCGGGCCCATGGGAAACTGTCCTGGGGTGCATCAGGCACAGCATCAGCAGCCAGTTGAGGGATGGGATTGTTCTGCTCTGCTCTGCACTGCTGCAGCCTCGCCTTGAGTCCTGAGTGCAGTTTTGCTCACTGCAATACAAAAAAGATATTAAGCTGTTAGAGATTGTCCAAAGGAGGGTAATGAAGATGGTGAGGGGCCTTGAGGGGAAGGCTGAGGTCACTTGGTCTGTTCAGGCTGGAGGAGACTGGGGGGAAACCTCATTGCAGTTGCAACTTCCTCGTGAGGGGAAGAGAAGGGGCAGTCACTGATCTCTCCTCTGTGGTGACCAGTGACAGGACCCAAGCAAATGGCCTGAAGTTGTTTCAGGGGAGGTATAAGATCAATATCAGAGAAAGGTTCTTCACCCAGAGGGTGACTGGGCAATGGAACAGGCTCCCCAAGGGAAGTGGTCACATCACCAAGAGTGACAGAGTTCAAGAAGCATTTGGACAATGGTCTCAGGCACATGGTGTGACTCTTGGCGATGGTGCTGTGCAGGCCTAAGACTTGGACTTGATGATCCTTGTGGGTCCCTTCTAACTCAGCATATTCTGTGATTCTGTGAAAATAGTGCCTCTAAGTGCAAAAGAAAGAGGAATTTGGGGTTTTATGCCCTAGAAAGCTTATCTAATCCTTGGGACAAACTTTACAGGTAACAGGCTCTCGCCAGCATGTGCTGGTCAAGAGAAAATAAATGTCTCAAACTAATTTCAGTGATTATCCCACCCTGTGAAGCATAATTAATTTGAGGGTCCAGGGGCTTTGGTCTTGCATCAAGTCCAATTTGGTGCTTCCGCTAGCGGCAGAGGTCGCGGAAGGGGGAGCAAGCCCCCTGTGCTTCCGATGGCGTCAAGCTGGCAGCAGCACTGAGTGCTTGGAAAAGCATAAGTGGGATTGGGAAAGAATTGTGGCAGGTTGGAGGAAGGGCTGGAAAATTGCCCATATCTTTTCTCCTAAAGGTAGGTGCTAACTGCAACACAGATCAGCATCAGTATGGGGGGCAACAGTCTTTGCAGTTATGGCCTGGGGCTTCCAAGGATTTGTGAGGCAAAGATGTGTCAACAGCATCACTCTTTGGGGACAAAGGTCACATCAGGCTGAAACTTTGTGCCTGAGAGGCACAAACTCCCCTTATGCTCAACACTCTCAGGGTTGTAGCTGAAATACTGTCTCGTCTTTGTCCACAGCTTCCTTCAAAGTTGAGTATTTCCTGGTCTTCTGCTTTTTCCCAAATGTGGATAAGCAGCAGCACTGTAGGACTCTGACCTACAAGAACACCTGAAACAGAGTGGGACTGAACCTGCGTGTGTCATGCAAATAAACCACGAAATACCAGGCTAGTGTTGTTGCCTTAGCCAGCAAGAAATAGCACTGAATGGCAGCTCAACTCGATTCTCTGCAGCAGGATTTTTTGGTGGACAGGATCGTTCACTGGGAAAGGCAGTGCTGAAGTTTTGGGGGATGCAAAGCTTTGGAGAGAGGCAGCTGAGCCAGGCTGCATGCAAGAGAGAGGGCCTCAGGGCACTGTGTGGAGGCCAAGCTGGGATTCGGATCTGCCACATGGGAGCAAGCAGTCTGTATCCAATTAAAAATTGGAGCAGCTCCTCTGCATGGACCGAGGAAGAACTTTTGCTCTCCCTGAAGTGGTGAGCTGGAAAGGAGCGAGAGGTGTCCCAGCAGCTCAGCTCACCCTGGCCTCGCTTTGCAGAGCTGGGGGCCCTATAAATGGGGCTTATTACTTGAGGTGATGAGACTGAAAAGTGCTGCCCACTACAAAAGCAGGGGACTGTAAGCACATAATGCAGCACCCAGAGGGTGACATTTAGCCTTGCTGCTAAAATGCTTAAAATGAGGCAATAAGGGAATTCCTGCCAAAGGCTGTAATTGCAAGGAGCCACTGGGCTTATCACAAGGGCAGAGATGTCACTGTGCCCAAAGAAAAGCCTCCTCCTTGTTTAACTCACTGCGTGGACATGGTAAGCATAGGGCTCTTTTATGAAAAGCCTGTTGAACAGTGGACAACACAGGATGGTAAAATCCAAGATTGGGAGAAGGTGTTCCTTGAGCAAAAAATGAGTCTCTGGAGATCTCCCAAAGGTGTGGGAAGAAGTGAGCTGTAACTCAGGTCCACTGCTCCTTTCTGTCCTCATCCTGTGACAGATGGAGGAGCAGAGCCAGCTCTTGCACTGGGCTAACTCTTCAAATAATTCCCACTAAACCAAATAGGCTGCCAAGCACGGGCTGGATTTTGCTGGCTTTTGTTTTTAAGTGCTCCCAGCTGCGCAGCCCCTGGGTGCCAGCACAAAGCCATTTTCCCAAGCGCTGTGTCCCAGTGTGACATTCAAACACAAGAAGCATGGAGACTTTGCTCCTCCCTCTCCTGCCCTTGCCTTCACCTGGATGAGGTGGCTGCAGGTTGGTGGCCACACGGGGCTCAAGGTGCTCAGGTAGCTCCTCGACTGGGTAAGACAGTGGCATTCCCAAGAGAAGGGTTTCTCCTAGGCAGGACAAGGCAGCCTGGGGCAGGAAGGGAGCAGCCTTACAGCTCTGCTTCACTCCAGCTCACAGAGCCAGGGCACACCCAGCATCCTGGCATGCAGGCAAAAGCTTCTGACTTTGGCCTGATGCCAGCTTGTGCTGGGAAAACTGCTTCTAAAGTCAATGAAGCAGAGGAATTAAGGTGGGATTCTCCCTGTCCCCCATTTCCATCTGCCATTGGAACCAGATCTGAGATTTGGGGGCAAACTCCATCCTAGGAGGGTGCTGTGAGCTGGCCTGGCGACATCCTGGTGGGGCATCTGAAGAGCTGTGGTTGCTGAGCTGGTGGTGGACTTGGGTGCTACTGCTGCCACTGCCCCAACATCTGGACAGGTATTTTTTTACCATGAAATTTTGGGTCTGGCTGCTGGGGCAGAGTGAGCTGCAGCATCCCCAAAATGCTGCTCTGAGGGGGGCTGTATGGTTGCAAACACTGCTTTTAGATGATCCATCACCAAATTCAGCATCCAACCCCTCCTTATTGCCCTAGGAGAAGCTTGTAGATCCCATCTACAATGAGATCCACCATTGTAGATCCTGCTTTGGAGACCAGATCACACCTACAGCCTATTTCTCTCCATTCCCACGGACAAAGCCCGGAGCCACTATGGAGCGTGACATGCCAAAACCCAGTCCCCAAAAACAGAGTGTCTGGCACTGACAGCACAGGAGGTGCAGCCAACCCACCAAACTCGAAAATGAGCTGTCTCATGGCACCTCCAAAATGTGGTTTTTCTGCCCTTGTTCAGGTTTCTGCTCCCTGCAGCTACCCCAGGGCTGGGCCCCCCGGTGCAGGCTCTTGGATTTATCCCATCCCCTGCAGCCAGCCCAGCATCCTGCCCCAGGAAGGGCCAGGAGTGCATCCATACACAGGCAGAAGATCAATCCAGCTGATAACTTGGCACTTAGCATGGAGAAATGACAGCAGGAAAGTTGAATGTCAGCATTTTATTAAAGTTTTTTGGTGTTTTTAGCAGCGAGACAGTTTCTTGTTTTCATTCTTCCATAGTTTCCCTTTGCTCCTCCGTATTTTTCCTTCATTCTTTAGTATTTTTTTTTTTGGTTTCCTGTGGGTTTTGTTTGTTCTTCTGCATTTCTTCTCGGATCTCCTGTATTTTTTCTTCGATGCTCTGTATTTTTTTGTTTATGTCCTGCACTTTGTGATTAAGTATTTGTATTTCATTCTCTGTTTTTACTTCATTCTTCTGTATTTTTTCTTCATTCTTCTGTATTTTTTCTTCATTCTTCTGTATTTCTTCTTCACTCTTTGGTATTCTTAATCTGTTTTGCTTTATTTTTTCTATGTTCATACGTATTTTTTCTTTGATCTCCTGTATTTTGTCTTTGTTTGTCCATATTTTTGTTACGTCCTCTTTTTGTACTTCATTCTTCCCTTTTTTTCCTTCGATCTCATCTAGTCTTTGTTTCTTCATCCGTATTTTCATTATGTTCTTCCGTATATTTTCCTTGATCTTCTCTATTTTTTCTTTGTACTCCTGTATTTTTATTTCATTCTTCTCTATTTTTTCTTTGTACTCCTGTATTTTTATTTCATTCTTCTCTATTTTTTCTTTCATATCCTGCATTTCTTCGTCAGTGTTCTTAATTTTCTCTTCGATCGCCTGCATTTTCTCTTCGTCCTTCTGTAATTGTTTTTTGTATCTCTGTATTTCTTCCTCCTTCAGTAGATGTTTATCGTCATCCCACTCCTTAGCCGTGCCCTCCGCAAAGCTCAGTTTGCCCATTACGTCTCCTACGTCCTCAGTCGCTGGGGCAGCCGAGGCGTGAGTGGGAGAGATTTCGGGCAAAAACTGATCACAGCTATTGGACATCTTCTGAGGGAGGCACGGGACCGGCTGCCGCCTTCCCAGCGGGCTGAGCACGCCCAGGCTCGGTTTCTCGCGTCCCCGGCACCTGCGCTGGCTCGCCAATGTCGTCCTGCGTGGCTGTGGGGCCGCGGAGGCCGCTGAGGGGCTCCGGGGGCCGTTGAGGGGCTGCGGGGGCCGTTGAGGGGCTGCGGGAACCGTTGAGGGCCTGCGGG